>CM055816.1:50978558-51413558 GCA_029582265.1 Zoroaster sp. YZ-2022 | reverse complement strand
ACAAAAACCTATATTTTTTCATCTCCTGCAACACATTTTCAACTTCCTCATAAAATCCTCATGGCTTTGAAGAAAAATTACTCATGGCGTCTATGAAGCCAGAACAGTGGGCAAACTGTAACATGTGTACCGCTCTTAGATTTTCAGCCAGACAGGGTATGGGGTAATTTTTGCAAAAAGTACTCAGAAGGTAGGCAATTTACCAAAAACATGTTACTTAACACTGCATAATCACAGGAAATAACCGATAAATGCCTATGATATTTTGGCATTTGGTAAACCTATAATAACCTATATTTTGCTTTAAAAACCTATTTAAAAAAAAACTATATTTGGTAGATTAGGCACTGGGAGGCCTGTACTGCATGTGTCCGGCTGGTGGGTAAGAGAATAAACACTGTTGTCTTGCCAGCATCAGGCTGGTCAAATAATTGGTAGATTTTGTTTTTGAGTATGTACCTGCCTGACCGTCTTGCTTTGAAAGAGCTTCATGTCCAGAGCCTGCTAATGTTACATATCCATGTTAGTGAACCAGTTAACTAACCGAAACTGCACTAACCGGCTCACCGAAACCAAATGTTTAAAAAAAATAGAATTTGCCGCCCATTTTGTTGTTCTCGACTTTCAGGAACTTTTTTTTATTGAAAATGTATGATACACATTGTGCAATTTGCAGCCGACCTACGGTAGTTTGTGTGGCCGTCAGGTGTCGAATTTCAGTTCGATCGTAAAAGATTTGGTTAAACGGTTAGCGATCTAACCGGTAACTTCAGGCATAAATTCAAATATTCATTGTACGTTCATTTTTCATTTGTGCCTTTCTTCTTTTGTGCCTTGCTTATTTTTAGCCCTTTTTCTTTTTAGCCCTTTTTTCTGTTTGCCCTTTTTTGCCACCCTAGATGCCCCCATCTAGTGTACAGGTAGGAGTTATGCTCTCAGAAATGATGGCATCAAGTTATGACCATTTAAACCCTTAACCCCCTAAGTACATGTATTCTGGCTAGGAACCTTCTTTAACCGTAACTCCCTATAGGTATTCTGGCTAGGAACCTTCTTTAACCCTAACTCCCTGTAGGTATTCTGGCTAGGAACCTTCTTTAACCCTAACCCCCTATAGGTATTCTGGCTAGGAACCTTCTTTAACCCTAACCCCCTATATAGGTATTCTGGCTAGGAACCTTCTTTAACCCTAACCCCCTCTAGGTATTCTGGCTAGGAACCTTCCTGAATCCTCCGAAATCCATCAGTGCGCTTTTGGAAACGTGCCTTTATCTTCAAAATGCGCCGTGCACTTTCGTTGATCTTTCATATTTAGCACTTACGGCCTGTACTTCTTGCCAGGTAGTAATTTTGCCCCATTTGAAGAGGTGAAAGTACCAGTTTCCAACAGTGCTGAATTTTTCCCTCAAAAAGTGCCCCTTGGAGGATTTTGATCAGGATTTGGGGGTGGTTAGGGTACATTGGTTCAAAGTCAGTGAACTCGACCATCCCAGTATTTATCTGGTTCCCAGACTCATTCCAAAAATCACTATGAAATGTAAATAAATAGGCACCAGTCTACTTGCCCATGTGGGAGTGGACAACAGCCTCGTTTTGATGTTCATAGACTTGAGTAATAAAAAACAAACATGCCCAACATGATGTGTATATTTGTATATTGTTAATTACATGTACGTATGCGGGCATGATTACAGTGCCCGAACACCTATGTGCATGTTTGAAATTTATTATTATTTAGGCTCTGCTGGGTATACCCGACCGAAACTGTCATTACTCGGTTCCATTTTTCGGTTGCCCGTAACTGAGTTTTTAAATTTCCGACTGAACATTTTAAGCCAAACATATGGAAGCCTACAATTTTTTTATATAACAAAATGAAAAAAACTCAGATAAAAGCGTTATAAGTAACATTTGCTAGTATATATGTGTGGGGAATGGGGATGCTATGAGTCATTTTTAATATAAAGGTGGGAAGTCCACATTTATTGTGACTGTAATAAAAACAAGAGAAACTTGTGTTCATATTGGTTATTTTATACATTCGGGAGTTTTGTGTTTTTACAAAATTGTACGGGTACCCGGGTATCCGAAGATTTCCAATTTCAGTTATCCGGTTCCTGAAATAACCCAAAAACGCACAGCCCTACATTCATGCATATTATTATGTGCATTCAATATTTACAATGAAAGGAGAGCACCCTTTTATTTTGATGATTCGTACCTTCACATCAAGTTAGCTTCTGGATTAATTATTCAGTAATTTTGTAATCGGGTAAAACTACCAATTAACCCTCCTACTATAGCTGCACTCTAGTGGGAAGTTGCTGTAAAGGTCAAAATCAGTCAACTGCCTGTTTTGACTGTTGACCCAAATGTGCACACAGCCCTGGGCATTTTTGACTGTTTTTTTTTACTGTCATTTTGACCACCCTCAACAATACAAGACAATGCTTTTACCAGTCAAAAACGGTTGACTCATTTTGACCTGTAAGGTTTGAAACTGAAAGTGTTCGACTTTTAAGTGCACTAGATATACCTTTGCAAGTATATCAACATTTTGATTGATTTTGACCCTAGTAGTAGTCGAAGGTCTTTTAGTGTACTTCACTTGCCTTTAACTAACCACATCTCTGAGCATATTGTAAAAAGATGAATTTGAAAGTTATTTGATACATCGTCTACTCCCCTTAAAAAATGAATCGTTTTAATGATGAATTGTGTAAAATACGATTGAGTGTCACGTAATATATCCTGAGTTGAAAGCATGTAGGTTTGCCGTCCTAAAGGTCAGTGACAAATGCCTGAGGGAGCCATTGTTATTCCTCACGACATACTTGAGGTAACTCATGTACACACAGTACACATGTTACCCTTCTCAAAATGAACGCTGCTGAATCCCAAATCCGAAAAAAAAAAAAATTTAAATAAAAAATAAAAATGGGTTGTTTCATAAAATAGTTAGGATAGGGACATTATCCATGCATACTGAGAGGCCCCCCCCCCCAAAAAAAAGGGTCCGGTTTCTGGTCTCCTGAGACCCACAGGTCAGCATTTTTATTTTTTATTTTTTATTTTTATTTTGCTACGAAACAATGTCCAATCACAGCCAAATTGGAATTCGATTGGAATTCTGCCGTGCTGCGTTTTAAAAACCTTTTTCACACAGGGGTATGATTATGAACATTGGTTACCCAATTTGTGAGGCCCCCTCTAGTAAAAAAAAGTAAAGTCTGTCCCGAGCCATATTGGCTCATCAGGCCGGTGTTTATCTCCGGTTTCGTTGGCATGAAACGACTGAGAATATTTCCATTCCCCCTGGATGGGATGCCAGTCCATCGCAGGTTACTTCCCTAGCTATTGCCAGGCACCCATTTATACTCCTGGGTGAGGAGAAGCAATTACGGTAAAGTGCCTTGCTCAAGGACACAAGCACCACGGTCGAGGCCCTCTCTAGGCCACCATATATTGTCATTTGTGTATGGGAAATTTGGTCTGGTTCCAATTACATGTAGATTAATTCAAAAAATTATCACCCTCCCCCCCCCCCCCAAAAAAAAGGAGTGGGGTCTGTCACCGTACCAATTATGAAGCTGATGACCAGAAACACTGGGCGGGGGTGTGATTTTTCTGGATTTTTAAATTTTTACAAATCGCAATGTTGTGATCCTGCGGATTTTAAAGATTTAAGCAATAAAGGAAAGGAAAGCAAAGCAAATGCTCAGAACTATAGATTTCATCCCAGCGCTGTTCACAACAGCGGCCCCAATAACCCTAGCAAAAATTACGTGGATTTCTTTTCAAAACTGCCCAGTCACACCCCTGCCAGTGACTTTTTGTTTTGGCCTAAGTTGAATTTCTTCAGTAACCCACTTTTTTTTATTGCTGAGTGGCAAACTTGAATATATATGTAATTCACGTTCATGCACTAAGCCTGCTATGAAAAAAGGGTTGTTTCATAAAATAGTTCAGATAGGCACATTACAGATGCATACATGTATTATTATAATGTGGAATATGTTTAACCCTATTAAAACTAACCTACTATACCTGTAGCTGCGCTTCAGTGGCAAGTAGCTATACAGGTCAAAATCACTCAACTGACAGTTTTGGCTGTTGACCCAAATGTGCACACAGGGGCATTTTTGACAGGTTTTGACTGTCATTTTGACCACCCTGAACAATACAAGACAAAAATTACCAGTCAAAAACGATCGACTCATTTTGACCTGTAAATGTACTTACTACACGTAAGGTTTGACAGTGTTTGACTTTTAAGTGCACTAGATATACCTTGGCAAGTATATCAACATTTTGACTGATTTTGACCCTTGCAGTAGTAGGAGGGTTAAGTGCACTAGATATACCTTGGCAAGTATATCAACATTTTGACTGATTTTGACAGTAGGAGATATACCTTGGCAAGTATATCAACATTTTGACTGATTTTGACCCTTGCAGTAGTAGGAGGGTTAATGTTTTATTGCCTAGTGGCAAACTAGAAGTATATGTGTGGCGGTCCAGGAAAACCCAACACATGGTCAAATTTTTACAATTCTTGTTGAGCATTTAATCAAGTAATACACCCTTTACTGATCTCATAACAGTTTTAATGAGTTCAATATTCAAACCACAACTAAAGTTATGACCTTTCAAAGACGGTTTATTCTAAAACCCACAAACGGAGAAATTAGGCTTCAAAGTTGGCTATGCAGTAAACGTAAATCACTTGATCTATTAATAGGACAGGATCAGGACTAGTGTTGAGCTTTCCATTGATGGGTTATTCATAGGGGGGCGTGCTTTGGGAGAATTCATGAGCGTCGGCCAAAAAGTGCATTGTTTTAGAGTGAATTTTTTAAATCTTCTAATTAATTTAAAATGCATTGGGTTCAAAAACATCCCAAAAATACATGTTATACTTTGATTTTTCTTTAAAAAAAATTTTAAGAGGAAATTTAAAGACAACAACTTCCATTTGGAACCAAAATCTCAAAAATGACACTATGGTAAATTTTTACGTAAATCGGTCCATAATTACAAAATGTGCAAGGCAACTTCCGACAGGTTTTCCCCGACTGCCACACATATGTACACTGTACAGTCAACTCGTGTTCATACCTTCGAACAAAACCAAAAAATTTTTTTTTTAAATAAAAAAATTAATACATAATAAATAAAGGGTTGTTTTCATAAAATAGTTCTGATAGGCATATTGTACATGCATCCATGCATGTATACTGTCAGTGGGATTTGTTTAACCTTAACATGTTATTGCTCATTTGGTATAAATGGTTGATTTTTTGTTGACATGCTCCATCGCATGCCATTGTAATTGAATTTTGTTCATTTCCTACAAAACATATATATACATAACAGCAACAGAAACGTCACCCCCTAAATTTTGATAAGTCTGAGAACATGTTTAGCTTATGTGTCCTCAGACGTCATCATGACGAATTTTGAGGTCAACCAAATTTGCAACATTGTGTTCGTGTTACACTCCATACTCGTAATATTCTTCATTAAACAAATTATATTAATTATAAAATGAAAATAATAAATATTTTTAGGGGTGACGTTTCTTTTGCTGTTATGTACATGTATATGACATAAAACACAATAAAGGGGGCCACTTTCCTACCGTCACGTTAGCAGTTTTTCTAATGGTTGTAATTTTTTTTTAAATAATTATCTGAAACCACCCAAAAAGAATTTCAACATTTGAATAGACATGCATGCTTATCCTAAAGATAATTTGAGTTGATTATTACTATTATTTTTTTAATTACCCTAAAGTTTCCATCAACAAATGGACGGAAAAGTGAGGTAACTTTTTCCGTCCAATTTTTCTGGAAATTTGAGGGTAAAAAAATAAATAAAAAAAGAAAAAAGAAAATAAATCAACTCAAATTAGTTCTAGTATAAGCCTGCATGTCCATGCACATGTTGAAACACTTTTTGGTCGGTTTCAGGTGCTTAAATAACAACCATTGGAAAAACTGCTAATGTGACGGATGCAAAGTGGCCCCCCTTTATTGTGTTTTATGTCATATACATCTTAAAATTAGTACACCTTAGACAAGAAAAGTAAACATATGTGTATTTGGTTGCTTGTCAACTTTTGTGAAAATAACCTATAAAAGTATATTGCATTAATTGATTAGATTTTTTTTAAGTACACCATGTGCACTGGATATTATCATAAACTTAGAGTTTGTATTGTGCATACAATGTGTTTTTATTTGATATGTACTGCAACCACAGATAATAATGTTCATGATAGATAAGATAAGCTGTACAAAGGAAAACATGACATCCCCCCCTCTCTTCATTGTACACCAGACCACTTCCACTTCCCTGTTCATTACCAGAAACTTCCACCGTCCAATCAGGACCGTCCAAGTCCCCTTATTCCTCATGCATATGCATCACCCAGCCCCACTTGTGCTGAGACTGCTAGAATCCGGGTCACCGATTGGCTGCCCGGCCTGCATCAGTGATTCACAACACCACAGTGGCTCATTTGCATAAAGCTATATTTGGCATTGTATGGGCAGAGGAAGTCTGTGACTGTATAAAAAGACAAGTCTGGGCAAGTTTCTGGCCATTCTAAACAGATGTCTTGATCAGGTAGCAACCTGCTCGCAAAAAATCATTGCTGGTTTATCACATCAGAGGGAGAAAGGCAGGCTAGTTGTGTGCTATGAACATGCGATGGGACTTTGTGTCTGTGACGACATGGCAGTTTATTATTTGTGGAGAATTTAAGGCAGTTTTCTTTGTACTTCACTGCTAATTTGGAACATTAATCCATGATCTCGGGTGAGTTTTCTTTACTCTGTATTTGACAAGCGTAGTGTCATGCCAAGTCATGCAATTTCAAATATCAAAGGAATATTTTTATCGATTTAGTTTTTTTGATGAGAAGGGAATACATGATGCTTTTTATTTTTGTTTGTTTTTATAAAATATTTAATTTAGGTTCTCTGGTGTTTGTTAACTTTATCTTGAAACAGCCATCTTGGATTAGCTTTGATTGTGCCTCAATTATCAAAATGAATCATTGACCACAAAGAAATATCCACGTACAATTACAAGTGTGTGTACATTGTATGAAAAATTACAACTGTGATGGATCTAACGTTATTTTGTTTGGTAGGTTTTGTTTGTTTTTCTTATTCACAGTTACCCATATATTATAAAAAAATTGTGATAATATGTACAATCAATTCTTTAAATGAATATAAATAATAATAATTACCTAGGAATTGGCCCCATTCTAGGGCCAATATGCTGGACTCCCTTTGTATCCTTGGCCCTAGCCCCACATGTAGAAAAAAAGGGGTCGTTTTTTTTTCAACATTTGATCTGCTAATTATTACAGTCTAACATTTTGTGATCAGGTAAGCTTTCCCAAGCAGACTCTTTTGCCATGAAGTTTGCTATTGTGAGATCAGTTTTTTTATTTATTTTTTATTTTTTTATATAAATGTTTCAAAAATGTCATGAAAGCAAGCTTTCCCAGAATACCAGATTTTATGCCAAAAAAGCCTGCTTGGGCACTAAGTTTTAGGTTGAAATAATTAGCAGATCAAAAGTTGAAAAAATAAATTGTCCGTTTATTGTACATGTGGAGTTAAGGGCCAAGGACACCAATGCAGATCCAGCGTATTGGCTCTAGAATAGGGCAAATAATCAATGAGCTATTGAGCTGAATGTGTGTCATGGTACCAGTCTAGCCAGAGGACAGTGATTAAAGTGATTCACTTGGATGACTCCATGATGATTCAACACCATATTCATCAACCTGCAGACTTGATTTGTTTGAAAAGTACGTGTACCAGGATATAATTTCATAGATCTGCTCAGCAAAAAAATAAAATAAAAATATATAGCTTAGCAGAATAATTTCCTTAACAAGATTTAAGTAAAGACTGTTTGCAGTGACACCATGTGACAAAAAATAGTAATTAGTTCTGAAAAACAGTAATTAGTTCTGAAAACAACTCGACGTTTTAATCTGTATGCGCTGATCGTCTTCAAAAGAGAATTTCTACAAAAGAGAATTTCTTTGTCACCGCAAACCATCTTTACTTATCCTTTTCACCCATGCAAAGTGCCAAATCTTACCTAACGAGATTTGCTGGGTACCAGCCCAACTTTCATATGTGTTGTGTACACATTGGTTGGTTACCTATTTAATATTGCTTACCAACAAATATTTGCTTGGCGCAATATTATCTGCTTTGAATAGCAGCTTTGGCCATTTCGCCGTCATTTTACCCTGGCCCGAGGTGTGCTCATTTAAGCGTGCACCGACCGTTCAAAAATCAAATTGACAATTTTTAAGTTGCCATGATCGGGCAATCCTTGGCAGATGACTAACGTGGGATGAAGCCCTGGTGATAATTAGCAGGGATTGTGCACAGTTGTCTACTGTGGGAAGTATTTAATTTGGATTGTGTATGTTGCTGTCTGGATGACTGCGTGTTTGTCAGGGTTCATAATGACTCACTCTCCTGAAGAAGTAGTTATACAGCGTTCATAATATTTAGGATTGGGGCATGTGGGGCACGGAGAGTTAATCTCAATTAATAAACGCGGTTACTGTAAACAGGGCCTTTGCCACGTTCAGGCAGTGCAACATTTGTAAGGCATTAACATACTCATGCATGTTAATACACCCAAATCAGGCCGGGACATTAAAACTCCCTAGGCCCACTTGCTTTACACATAACCTGAATCCTCCAAAATCCTTCAGTAGTAAAGCAAGCACATGATATGTATGCACACATGTGTTTCTAATCTGTGATACATGTACATGGCCAGGGACCCTCACTGCATGCATGGAGCAGTAAACAGTGTCCACTGACCCAAGCACTGACCTTGCAATCACTACAACAAACATGGATGTACATGTACCATGGAAAGGCAAGTGCCTAATAACCTCAATCCTCCAGAATCCTTCACTTTAGCAAAGAGCATGTACATTTGTACATTGGTGGATCTGGGGGCTAAGGGGGGCTGTAGTCCCCCCTAAAATCGTAAAAAAAATATATTAAAAAAGGGAGAGAAAAAGAGAGAGGGGGGAGGGGAGAACGCACTCCCATTCCCTCACTGTGCTTTGTTTTTCTCTCCCTTTGATTATTTCATGTAATGTTTGTAGTACTGAAAAATAATTGTTTTTGATTCTCAGCCCCCCCCCTAAAAAATGTTCTGGATCCGCCCATGATGTAGCATGTAACCTCAATCCTTCAAAATCCTTCACTTTAGCAAAGAGGATTTTGGAGGATTTGGGAAGGTTAGGGTTAATTTTCTTGACAGTGTATATACCGTATAGCCAGTGGGGTATTCACCGCATGCTGTATCATGATATTAAAGTTAACATTTCATCTCTCTCCATTATTTTGGTAACTGTCCAATCTATTCAATACACTTTTTTAAATAAAATTTTGGCTAGACTTCCATCTAAAACCAACTACATGTACACAAATGCCTCGAAGCATAAATGATGACATGTCAACCTGGATGTCATATTTTTCAACATTTAAAAACAAAATTAGTTCCAACCTGCCAGAACTTTAAGCCTTGCAAACAAACATGCTGAAAAAAAAACTACTTTGCAGAATATTTGCTTAAAGCAAACAATTTTGATGAGCATTTTTAAACAGACAACCAGCCAAGGTCTGTACATTTTGTATGACAAATTAGCTGGTAACCAAAAACAGACTGCTAAGCACTTCTTCTGAGCAGCTCCATGAGAATTGGGCCCGGCCCTGGTTTCAACATGGAACTGTGCAATGTGAACAATCAGACATGTTCCTACCTGACAGAGTATGCTTACAACAAGTTAACGCAAGTTTAGAACTTGTCCCTGTTAGACATGCTTGCATGATCATAGAATTAGCCTGAGGGGTGTCTGGGTGTCTTTTTGGACACCCTGTTTCAATTGTCATTTGCATGTAAAAAGTATTGTAAGTGAACAATTTGGACACCCTATTTTGAAATTTCCAGCAAATTTGGACAACCTAGATTTCTAGATCCTGACTAACACCTTGACTTGCATGTGTTTTTACAATGACCATATTGTGTGTTCCATGATGGCTTCTTGCTCTGTGATGACTCACAAGAGTGCATACCTTAAGACCCTCCTACACATGGAGGCCACTCCCAACCACTAAATTCTGTTCTTTAGCAACCTTCAGTACATACATGTACAAGACTGCTGTCCTTTCCAAGTAATCTTACAAAATCAACTGTGTGCCACCCACTGTAAATGTTTGAACATATTAGTATGGCCTGCAATGTATCAATGGGAGACCACCTTACCCTGCAATCTCAGTGGTGTGACAGTGCACAGAAGGGTAACCATAGGAGGCCACTGGCAACAGCTAATGGCTTGGAGTGGCCTGAATGGGTTGTTTCAAAAATAGCACTGATTGTAGGAGGGTTAACATTTAAATTTAACAAAGTTCTGTAACATATGTACCTACACTTACATGTAACAAACTAAATCACATTTCTTAACTCATATTTCTTTTCTTTTTTAAAGGGGGGGAGGGTTGAAAAAAAATTGGCTTGTTTTATATTTTGCAAACAACAAAAGTTCTGAAGTCCTTAATTTTTGTTGAAAATCATTGACGCCAGGGAGTTGATTAGTGGTGGCAGTAAGATGGGGAAACACTGTAACAAAAATAAATAAATAAAACGTAAAGTAACATTCATGACGATCTGTGATCATGATCCAAAACGGTTGTCACATACCTCTGTTTGACACCCATTGGTCAGCTAATCCCCAGTGAGTGCCAGTGAGGTCAATCAATTTCCAGGGGTAACATTGGCAAGAGGTGCTTAAACCCAGGAAGTAGTTATTAGCCTCAAACTTCATTAGTTTACCAGCTAAACTTTAATATGACATGTACAGACTGTGACTGGTTGTCTGCATTATATTATCAAAATACCTGCTAAGCAAAATTGCCTGTTTAGCGGCCTGTTTACTTGGCCCCTGGCCGGTTTCATCATCACATTTCGTGGGATGTCACCAGACTCCATCCTGTCATCTGCGAATTGCGAATCCGGCCTCCATCAGCCGGCCGAACCACCGGGCCTCCATCCATCAGCTGAACCACCAGAATCCAAGTGGGAAATAAAAACTTAAAAAAACAGCATACTGTGCACTGGGCCAACAGAGTGTTCCCATGTGAAGACAATCAATGTGAATACATCTGCTGGTTCCATTACACGGTATGGCGCTCCCTACAGCTACTTCTGCTGGATGATGAACCGTACACCAGCCAATATGGCTGCCAACAAGTAGGCCTATACAAATGTATAGGGTTTTTTTTTTTTTTTTTTTTTTTTTGTCTCTGTCTCTCTAGATCAGCACTTATGGTATAGTACGTGCACATATTGTCCTACTTGATACATCTTTTTGGATCGGGTACCATCCAATATGCCACACTGAACATATAAAATTATGTTTGCATGTATGCATGTATATTGATGTAATTATTTGGGATCATACATGAATGTTTGTATACTGTAACTGTACATCTTTGGCCGTACATTTAAACAAGCTACAGGCATTAAACGCACTGAAATGTACCTTCCCTTAAGCAACCCAAGTCTAGTTACTCAAGACGGTAATTTGAGGGAGAAACCACCCACTGTTTTCGGTTGTATTCAAATTGAAATGCCATCGGTTCAAACAGAAAAACCCATTTTTGAGGTTTTCGTTTTCGTCGATGGAGAATCGATGTCATCCCACAGAATGAGTCAACTGGTGATTCAGAATGGGCATTTATCATCCCATCCCCCCCCCCCCCCAGTGACATTTAGAGCTTTTCATCGGCAGGACGAACACTACCATCACTTCCACCTTCATTGAAGTGCGTTTCCCCAAAAGAATTGCCACTTGTGTCAATAGCGTTGTACTGTAACAAATATACATGTAGGTCAGAATCGGCAAGTGTAATCCACAGTTTGACTTCACCCTAATATTGAAACATTTTATTGGTTCCCCCCCCCCCCGATTTGTAAATGGCTATAATTGGTATATTGCATAGATGTAGAGTGTCTGTTAGTCATCAATACATGTACACACAGGTGTTTGTTGGTCTCATGTCTCAACTGAACCACTGTATCTTTCTTTTTCCTCCCCCCCCCCCCGTATTAGCGTGCCTATTTAAAGTTTTTGATTTATACCTAGTAGTACACCTAATATTTTAGTTCTGAATAATTAAATTTATTGATGTCAGTGTTCTGTTCTGCTTTCCTTGTTTTGTAGCATAACTTGTTAGTCCAGAAGAATTCAAAAAGTGAATAATGTCAGTGTTATTCTAGAGTGAGGATGCAGTGAATAATGTCAGTGTTATTCTAGAGTGAGGATGCAGTTGCCTATTTTAATGCTGTACTTTTGTCTGTTAATAGATGCACTGATGTGGAAAAGCAGCACAAATCCTGCTTTGCAAGATCTCATTTCCCCTAGTTTAACCCACTGTGTCGGACAGCGTCGGACAATGTAAAATACCATGTTGAAGACTACTTACTATTCATAAGCTTGAAGGGGGAAAAAAAGAGGACAAAAAATCCCAGTTTTACATAAATCTTCTAGCTGTGAAGTTGATAATGATGACAAACATCCCTTGAAATATTAATTTCAATCATCCGAAGACAGAAATTCAATCTTGAAATAAATAAAAAGAATCTGAATACATTATTTTCTGTTGTTTTTGTAACATAAATTTATGAATTTTTATGAATTTTTATGAATTTTATATTTTTGTATACTGGCTGTAATATGATCTAATGCATAATAAAATAAATAAATATATTACAGGCATTTTCCTTTTTTCTTTTTTCCTTTTTTTTTTTAACTGGCTTAAAACCCTCATAGGTTTAACAATCAAAGACACTCAAAATTTGTATGTAACTCCCAACCCACTGACTTTGTGCAGTGCACTCAAATAAATGCAAGGACATGTGGCTATGGTAGGAGGTCAAACCAAAACCACTCGACTGTATATGAGTCTGCTGCTAACTTATGCAGTACATACACAGCTCTGTGTGACTCTGCATATAACTTATGTAGGACATACACAAGTGTATTTGACTTTGCCACTATCTCCAGCACTCTTATACACATGTGTGAACAATTGGCAATGCAACCAAAAATACTCAAGTGACTGTCTGTGGGTGCGGTGCTTACTGGGCCAAATTTCAGCCTGGGCATACATGTAGGAGGGTTAAACAGTGGCTGAAAAATTACAATGATCATGTTTCTTGCATCAAAGTGGCACTTCCTGCTTCAAGTTGATAAGGACATACGTATTGTCAATTACCTTGGCAACACTTATAATTCATTAGGCCACACAGGGCCATCTGTAAAGCTTTTTGTCTATGGGTCCCTTGCTCTATGGGTTATCATCCAAAGTCTTCAAGATCTTCTAGACTTGACACATCAATGTACCAAGGACAACTTCATTACAGCCATATTACACACAGGAAATGGTTAAGAACATGTACCTGACACTTGATGATATTTTAAACACAAATTACATCTCAGATCATGGAAAAAGCGTTGTTCATCAACTTGTTTTTTTGGTGTTTGTTTGCTAACAGAGTGACTTACATTGAATTACGGGGGGAAGACCAACATGAACTATTTCAATCTGTGAATAATTAAAATGACTTGCCCTTGCATATAAATTTGTGTCCCATGTGTGAATTGGATCATTGCCCAAATAATGTATGGAAATAACACAAATTAAGTGTAAACTTACCAAATTTTTAACTCTTTTTCAAAGTCGTCGTGAATGGTTGACATGCATACAGGGCGTTTCAATTTCAATTCATTTATTATTTCATTTGCCCAAGTTTATAGCATGGAAAATGGAAAATTATTTTGTCAGTATAAATTCCATGTATAAAACCACACAATAGATAAAGAACTAAACCTTAGATGATTTAAATGCGTGTATATAAACAAGCAGGGAATTAGCTGTTGCAAACTGCTTACCAACCTAAAGTGAGGAAGAAAGAAGTAGTCTGTATTGTGTCCAAACCTCTAGTTTCTTGTTTGTGGGGATGTGGAGAGTGTAAATCCTCCAAAATTAAACATCCAAGAGGTTCAGGGGGCCTTGTCCTCGGGATATTTCACTTTTGTCAAATCACACCCCAGAGTTTTATTCAACCCTTTTTTTTTTCAGAAGAAATTTAGCAATTTGATGTTTTAGAATATTTCTTTTCTATTTGCTATTTCTTTGTATCACAGAACAAAATAGGAATAATTTTGATTTGAAACACATACGGTTCATTCAAGAAATGTTACTCAAATTTAGCATGAACACAGACCTACACTACACACACAAATATTTCTGCTTAAAAATGTTCCATTGCAAATCTTTTGAATAAAAGTGTTTTTTCCCCCGGTCTGCCTCATTTTATTTATCTGTCCATGGATTCCTCCATGATCTGTCTGACAGCAACATCCACTGATCAGCCCTGTCCATACGTTCTTCTGTCTAGAATGTTCAGGCCACCTGCCAGAATGTCTGGCCACCTGTCGGTATCACAGATGCACAATTAGCTATAGAGCTGTCCGTTTGTCAGAACGGTGTCTGTCTGTCTGTTCAGATCCAACCTCCCTTGAGATCCAACCTCCCTTGCTGGTCTACCTATTCCCCTGAATGCATTATTGGTTGGTAGTGTTGCATCTTCCTCTATCCAGCCAGTTGGTGTGACGTTCTGTCAACATTAGCCATGGCTCATTCACACAGAGTTATTCCGACAATAAGCTGCCAGCATAGCAGAGTGCATTGTCCACTTTTGTTTTCTTTTAATAGAATTACAGAAGTAATTGTCAAAGAGTAAGAGTTGAACACTAATTTTTGGTTTGCAAAAGATTGGCACCTTATGAAATGAAAGTCATTAGGCTACCATTTCAGCCTAGGCTATGCATCAAAATCGTGAACAATGTAAAATCGAGGTTCCCAGTCTATGTTAATTACATGTACATGGTGATTTAGTCTTGCCTTGGAGTTACAAGTTGAAAAAAAAACCCTGAGTTTTATCAATATGCGTGCATACAATGTATGACACATCAACTAAGGAAGAGGATTATCCATCATTTTAGTCATCCTGTTAATCCTTATCTTCCTCGGGACATCTGAAGCCCACTCAATCCTCCCACAGTATCTCACAGCAGCGCTCTCATCTTCACCTCAGTCACCATCCTTTCAGGAAATTGTCCTCCCTGCCTCAGTACTCGTTAATATTCTCATCCTCAGTTGCTCTGTACCGAGTATGGCCTGTGCCATGGATGCTGTCTTTGTCCATTTTCACACATGATTCATAACACTGTGGGGAGAGTGACTGAACTCTGCGTGAACCCAACCTGTTAAATGGGCACTCTCATATGCGCGCAGAGGAGGAAAACCGCGTCTTAGAACCATCCTCAGTTGATCTGTTAACTGGGATCAGTAATAACCCGTTGATGCTGTCTTTGTCCATTTTCACACATGATTCATAACACTGTGGGGAGAGTGACTGAACTCTGCGTGAACCCAACTCATTAAAGGGGCACTCTCATATGCGCGCAGAGGCAAAGAACCCTTAAGATATTAGTATTTTCTCTAGACAGAACAGTGCCCTAGAACTTCATTAAAGAGAAAATTGTATGTATTTCCCTCACAAAATTTGTAAGGTGCAATTGTGTCTTCTTCCAATAATGTCTACAAAATTGTTTGGGTCATTATGAAATTGTAAATTTTAAAAATTTGTACTAGGAATAACCAGCTAGGCATAAATTACTGGCCGAATGTTTTATTTTTATGGTTTTTTGCAGTAAAATGCAATGATACCTTTGTTCGTATTTTAACTTGTATCATACACGTACTTTACAACTGCTTCAATCACTTCATTAAGTAAGACTAATTGCGGTGACACCATGTGAAATTCTCTATTGAGTGGTAATTAGCTCTGAAAAGAACTGGAGGTTACAACTCGACTTTCCGAGTTTTACCTATCATTTCATTACATTACCAGACTCTAGAGGCTCTCAAGAGATGCACATGTGCAATGTATCCTCAGGACATTATATTACATACTGTACATGTGTACAGGATTACAATTCTTGGAAAACCGTAACCTATTGGCTTGCTAATTGCCTACACGTATGGGTGTACTTTTTAATTTGCAGTTTGCAGAAAATAATCACCTTTTTGATAGATATTGGCTTTTTGGAGGCGTGTTTTGGTTTCTAAGAAGTAATGGCGTATGGGTTCATCTCATCAATGCTGTACCGTTCATTTTACAAATTAACATTACATGTACAATGTAGTACATTGAAAACAAATGAGAGGCTGAGAGCATTCTACTCTTTGTAGCTTCCTGAAAAATTGGAAGTTTATTTGATGGAGAAGAAGTGATTATAATGACATACATTTGTAACACAGGCCTGTGATTTCTCAGGATGTTTCCTGATTTCAGGATTTTTTTTTTTTTTACAAAAATCTCCCTTTGCCTCAAAATTTTCTTAAATGAAAATAAGTATCCACCAAGGAAAGAGAAAGAAGTAGCCCGTATTGTGTCCAAACCTCCAGTTTCTTGTTTTTCGGGATATGGAGAGTCTGTAAATCCTCTGGAATTAAACATCCAGGAGGTTCATCAGGGGGCTTTGTCCTCTAGGCCAAAGGGAGACCCAGGCCCGCTGCCCATTTTTCAGGATGTTACTTTTGCTAAATCACACACATCCCTGGTACATAATAATGTTCTTGCCCTCCAGATGCCATAATTTTCTGTTTTTAGGAAAGACCTAGTCATACAGTGTTCATTGTAAATGTATGACGTTTTTAACAAATTTCATTCATATATATATTTTTTTTTCATTTTAAATACAAAAATCTACACATACATATACATTCACCAGAAGTGTATTATGTACAGTCAAATCATCTGGCTTTTTCTTGTTAAATTTGACTAGTTACTGAACCATTTTCTTTATAATCCATAAAGTGTAATTTCCCCTTTTGGGGGGGATTTCTGCATGCACAGGATTTTAACACTGAATCTAACTCAAAGGGCCAGTTTACTTGGTGTATATAATTGTCGCCATCTTATGTGAAGCGAAACTTCTAATTTTCTTGGGCCAATTTCATAGAGCCTGCTCCGCACGCTTGCTAAGCACAGAAAAAGTATGCTTAGCGAAAATAGGTTACCAGCCAAATTGTTAGGTACTGTGTATTGCTTCTGGCAGGTTCTCAGCAAAAATTTGGCCGAGCAGAAACAAATTTACTGAGCAATATATTCTGTTCGTACATGTAGCTCTAGCAGAAACAAGAAATAGCTAGCTCCGAAACAAGAAATAGCTCCGAAACAAGAAATAGCTCCGAGCAGAGAGCAATTGCTAAGCAGTGTATTCTGTTCATAGCTCTATGAAATTGGGCCCAGGAAGGAATAACAAAAAGTTATCACATGTAACAATAAAACTTGTACTGTTTTATATTTCACGATTCAGTGCGTTTCATTGAAATCTTGGCTTTTATGCAACGCCGTGTCTGTTGGAGCATGTTTTCTTTCTTTCCTTAATGTGTCACAATAGCGGAGGAGTTCTTTGACCCGGTTTTCCCGGCTATGTTCCCTAAGTTACAACAAAGAAAAAAACATGTACATGTAGTGCAAATGACACAGTCCGTTCGTACAATTGCCGAGTATCTGAACTGGCCCTTTGAAAGAAATAATTCCAACTTGAGTTTGAAACTAACGCTGGATTTTGTTTGACTCCTCTGTAGTGGCAGTGTGGTTAGCTGGTTGTCCTGTTTAACCTATCAACCAACTGGCTACTCACAAAGCCGCTATTGGGAGGGTCCCAATCACCTCAACCAACGTTAACAATCATCATCATCATTAGAAACCAATAAATCCATGTTTTTTGTTGTTTTTTCTTCATCTTGTAGCTGATGTTCCTTTAATTTGACAACCAACTGTTAATTGTTCTAATCATTGAAGGCTGTGCGTTTTCGGTTATTTCGGGAACTGGATACCCAAAATTTGACATCTTCAGATACCCGGGTACCCGTAAACAATTTTGTAAAAACACATAAATACTCCTGATTGTATAAAAAATAACCAGTATGAACACATGTTTCTCTTGTTTTGCTAGAGTCATAATAAATGTGGACTTACTGTAATAATTTCCCGCCTCTAAATTAAAAACGACTCTTATAGCATCCCCATTCCCCACACCAAAAAAATGTTAACAAAAAAATCAAGGAATTCCATTTGTGTGGCTTAAATGTTCAGTTGAAATTTTCAAAAGTCATTTACGGGTAATTGGAACCGAAAAATGGAACCAGGTAATGACAGTTTCGGTCGGGTACCCGGATACCCGGCACAGCCTTAGTTCTAATCACCTACATGTAACTTGTAAGCCAATGTTAATAATCATTAATTAGAAAACAACAAATTAATGTTTTTTTTTCATCTTGTATTCAGTGTTTCTTTTTATTTGTCAACAACAAAGCCACTATTTGGTGTGGTTCTAATCAACTCAACCAACATAATCTATAACCGTTATTTGTAAACACATCATCAATACCAGGTTTTAACTGTATGCATGTGGTCACATGGCTTTGTATCGAGAAAAGAAAAAAAATCAACAAGAATGCTTTATTGTGATAAAGGTCTATCTGCTCAGTGCACATCGTCGCCCTCTTAGCGGTGAATTTGCACCCAGTGTCTTGAGGAGAGCCACTTTTGCGTCGTGTGAGCGTTGTGCGTATGTTATGGTACTAAGCGCGCGTGTATATTTCTGCCAGCCAATGATTGCTGGAGATATTCTACGCACATCAACTGCAAAATATGCCAAACGCGACGCACTATCGCTGCCCCTTTGCCCACAGTGGTCTAACAACATGTGCCCTCGACGGCTCATGCACTGTGCGAATAACCCACTAACATTAGATTGAATTTCACCATCGCAAGGGTTTCATCAATATATCGCGGTACCCACTGCTATAATAGGATTCTAGCCGGCCAATCGTCATCAGGCAAGCTCGGCGGTCGAGAGGTCAAGATGTCTGCACTAGTAAGCAGGAGGTCGTGGGTTCGAATCCCGCCAGAGTCGCCTGTGAAGTTTATTACACAGACACTCGGAAATCACTGAGTATACAGTGCTATACACACGTCGGTGTAGGACAAAATCAAATCAATCAAAAGTGTATTCAACTTATTTTTAAAAACTGTATTTTTTTTAAATACAATATAATCACGTTTAACCCAAACTCCCAAGACAACAAAGGCAGTTGGAGGATTTTGAATGATTTTTATTGTTCAGTAACAATGCTTAGGGAGTTAGGGTTAATATACTGATAAAAGCTGACAAGATAATGTTAATAGGTCTTTATCTGCACTATACAACAATGTACGTATTTGTTAAGTAGGCACCCCTTTTTTTTTTAACGTTATACAGTTGTGAGTCATCTGTTTTGTAAATCATACTTGTATACACAGACCATGTCTTGTAAATTTTTTCTATTTTCAAAGGTTGTTCTATACATTTCATCTTGTATTAAATGCTCAGTTATCGTATAACCCAGTCTTAATTATATAATATCATCATACATTGTATCAGTAATTTTTAAAAGACTCATTTTAAAAATCCCTAACCCTAACCCCCTAGGTATTCTGGCTAGGAACCTTCCTGAATCCTCCAAAATCCATCAGTGCACTTTTGGAAACATGCCCTTATCTTCAAAATGCACCATGCATTTCCGTTGGTCTTTCATGATCAGCACTTACATGTATGGCCTGTGCTTCTTGCAAGGTAGTAATTTTGCCCCATTTGAAGAGGTGAAAGTACCAGTTTCCAACAGTGCTGAATTTTCCCCAAAAAGTGCCCCTTGGAGGATTTTGCAGGATTTGGGGAGTGGGTAGGGTTAAAGTGAATGATTTTATTTGTATTGCATACCAAGAGGCTATGCAAAATTCACAGTTTACTATGCAAAATTCAAGAAATTGAAAACATCAAATATTTTTATAATTTCATTCATGCACAAAACACAAATTGGACATGAATGAGTAACTGTTTAGATATTACAAAAAAAATTATAATGAAGTAAACTAATTTGTGCGTGATCACTAATGAATTGCCTGATATTAACCGCTTCCGGCAGTTTATAATACCCATATTCTGGGCTAAATGAAGAAGCAAGACATGACATGATTTATGACAACATCGCTAATAGTCATTGTAGCTTACCAACTTACCATGACGTGGGTAACATCGTTTGCTTATAGATGGCTTTCTCATTGCCTGGGGATAATTTTCCGTTGATGCAGTGGAGCATGGGAAGTGGTGACAAATTGGTGAGGACTTCCAGTGAATTGCCGGGTCGAATGTTTGTCTCACCAGTTGTGCTCTCAGAAAGAACTTTGCACCAAACGAAATTCAATCAAAAAAAACACGGACCATAAATCTAATGGAGTCACATTCTCTACTCAGTGATCCCCAGACAGCTAGCTTCCCAGGTTGTAACTTCACATCGGGTGTGATATCCAGACTGTACGTACTGTACATGTACATGGCATGCTTTATTTTAGTCCAGTGACTTCTGAACAAAGATATTGACAAAACGGGAAGACTGCCAACATATGGCTGAATGGCTGATTCGCTATTATGTGGCCCAGCAATGTGTCTTTGTTCCACAAATGCAATAAAGTCTGTAAACTTGTAGCAAAGCAAATATTTTTAATGTTTTTTTTTTTTTATTCATCTTTATAACAGCATTTATGTAGGGGATGTTAGGCTTGGCATTTTCCATCTTAATTTGCGAAACGTGTACACGTTTGGACACAGATCGTGTACACGTTTGGACACAGATCGTGTTCACGTTTGGACACAGACCGTGTACATGTTTGGACACAGACCGTGTACACGTTTGGACACATACCGTGTACACGTTTGGACGCAGACCGTGTACATGCTTCGACGCAGACCGTGTTCACGTTTCGACACAGACCGTGTTCACGTTTCGACACAGACCGTGTACACGCTTCGACACAGACTGTGTTCACGTTTCGACACAGACCGTGTACACGCTTCGACACAGACTGTGTTCACGTTTCGACACAGACTGTGTTCACGTTTCGACACAGACCGTGTACACGTTTCGACACAGACCGTGTGCACGTTTCGACACAGACCGTGTACACGTTTCGACACAGACCGTGTACACGCTTCGACACAGACTGTGTTCACGTTTCGACACAGACTGTGTTCACGTTTCGACACAGACCGTGTTCACGTTTCGACACAGACCGTGTACACGCTTCGACACAGACTGTGTTCACGTTTCGACACAGACCGTGTACACGCTTCGACACAGATTGTGTTCACGTTTCGACACAGACTGTGTTCACGTTTCGACACAGACCGTGTTCACGTTTCGACACAGACCGTGTACACGCTTCGACACAGACTATGTTCACGTTTCGACACAGACTGTGTTTACGTTTCGACACAGACCGTGTTCACGCTTCGACACAGACCGTGTGCACGCTTCGACACAGACCGTGTGCACGTTTTGACACAGACTGTGTACACGCTTCAACACAGATAAATAGCATGATGCAGACATATTGTCCGTATTTAAGACTGAAAATAATCCAAAATACAGCAATACGGATTCACACAAAAAAATTAGCACAGATTAAACAAATCCCAGCCTGGCACAAAACAGCATCCAAATTGCTGGTTGTATTCAATTAAAAACAGATTATCAGTTGAACTTTCTGGAAATCGTGATATAATAATAGCGAGCCCACTGGTCGCACAGTTTGTATAAATATCGTGGAAATGGAAGGTTTTTTTTTTATGTAGAATTTGTTTACATGTTTTGTGTAGTTGAAACTTTTAGCGAATTTATTTTCATATAAAGGTGTAAACGTCCCAACCCTAGGGGAGGTACAACATTGGTAATGTCAGTAAAACTGCCTATGAGTTTGCATACTTTTTTAAATCAAGACATTATATTAAAGGGGCAGTATCATCACAATCAGAGCAGACCTTCAACAGGGCATGGAATCGGTGTCCTCGCATTAGGTGAACATAGTGACTGAAAAATACTGCCTCAGTTTATGCAGCTGTAACGGTAATATGACCTCATCATGTGGGGTACTATTTTCAGTCACTGAGTTCATCGAAAACTAGCACCCCGATTCCATGCCCTGTTGATTGTGACGATACTGCCCCTTCAGACAACCAACCTGCGAAAGTTTCAGCTTAATACAGAATCTGAGTCATGAGAAAAGTTTATGGAAACACTTTGATAATAATAATAATAATAATGTGGACTTATATAGCGCACGTATCCACCAAACTGGTGCTCAAGGCGCATTATATTATTACCCCTGCTCATCAGGCTCATAAATCATTCCTGAAACCAGCTCAGCTCCCTGGGGGAGTGTACAGCTCAATTGCTGCCATTACAGCGCATATAGGGCTAATCAAACACAACAACCAACTTTGCCCTCACAGGTACCCATTTACCCCTGGGTGGAGAGAAGCAATTATGGTAAAGTGTCTTGCTCAAGGACACAAGCACCCCGGTCGTGGCTGGGATTCGAACCCACATTCTGACGACTCGGCCATCAGAACACAAATCCGATGCACTAAACCGCTCGACCATGGCACTCCAACTGCAGCAGTGACGGGATTGTTGTTTATAATATTTAGTCGTTTTGCTGATAACAAACGATGAGTTTCGATAATATTTGACTACAGACAAAATACCTTTTTTTTCCTATGATGATTGGTACCTTGAACAGAGTGGGGGGGGGGGGTGTGTCGGGTGTCTTTTGGACACGCTGTTTCAATTTTGGACACCCTATTTCATCTGTCATTTACATGTAAAAGTATTGTAAGTGAACAATTTGAACACCCTGTTTTCAAATTTCCTGCAAATTAGCACACCCTATTTCTAAATCCTGGCTAACACCTTGAACAACTTGACATCAAGTTACATCTTTCGGATAATAATTTGGTAGCTTGGTCAACTTTCACAGATTCATCGTTTTGATGATCGTACATTCAAGATTCAAAGAGACTTTAAAGCATATTTATAAAAAAAAAATTAAAAATAGTTAAAAGCCATCATTACCAATGTCATACTGTACCTTCCCACAACATCAAGGGTATATATTTGTTGACTGTATTCTGTAAATATTTTCCCAGCACACAGATTTTCCAAATTTTCCCTTTCTGTGTACCCCTGAAATGTTTTTTTTTAATCAGTGATGTGACTGTGTGTAACATATATGTACATTTATTCAATGCGTGGCCGATGACTAAACCAGGCAGGCAGTTACTAAGTATGACTCACCTTAAGAATTTGTTTTTCACCCTCATCATAACAACTCCAACTAAGTGACATTTACAGAGAGGGCAGTCATTCACACTTAGCATGAAATAAAACACGCTAAGCTGGTATGGGCTTGAATCCTGGCTCATCTACATGTACGGTAGGCCTAAAGTGGGCAGTAACGTCACGATCAGAGCAGACTTTCGACAGGGCATGGAATTGGTGTCCTAGTTTTAAGATGAACAAAGTGAAGAATTCAAGATTTTTTGTTAACAAATTAGTATTTAAAGGCACCTGGCAATAGGTTTTTTATTGATTTAAACAATAAAGTATATGTGTATTAACAATAAACAAATTGTTTGAGTGATTATTTGTCAGGATTTATATGTTTAAAAACAATATGAAGTTGTTTGGAGGGTGACTCCGCCCATCCCTTTTTGTGACGTCATTCGAGGAAGGATTCGCCGCTGATGGAACATCGACCCCCCTCGACGCCCTCGAGAATTGCCTGTGTTTACACACGTGTGGTTTGGTTTGTTATAAAAAGGCATTTTCCGCATTTTCCCAGCAATGCCGACCAGGTGTATTGCTGCTGGATGCAACAAAACAACTAAAGATGGGGTCAGCCTGCATCTGTTTCCAGCTGATCCCAAATATAGGCGGTTATGGGCAGCGAAAGTCAGGATAACGAGGGCAAAGTGGTCCGTTCCGAGTCGTTTTCAGCGCTATGCAGTGACCACTTCGAGCCGTCGTGTTTGAATCCGGGATGTACCACACATTTGACATGACAAAAAGTAATTCTGAAACATGACGCCATCCCAACCATATTCCCAGTTAGTGGGAAATCTAAGAAGCAACCCGAAAGACGTGACAAACCTACAGGAGCATTTGCCAACGTGAAAAAATCCATGTGCATGTTGTGTTTTCTTTATACATGTACATGTAACGTTATAGTCAGTAGGTACCGTTTCGTAGCACTAGCGGCATTGCTGCACCTATATCGTGAAAACTTGCATGCTTCCCATTGGGCCTTGTTTTACGTTGTCGTTTCATCTGAAACTAGGTTACAGGTTAGGCATACATTTTGTAAGTATGTGTGCTGGCAGTTCATGACAGACTTGACAGTTGTGTATAGACTATAGTGCAATGACCAATGTGTCAGACTACACATTTTCTCTTCAAATATCCCTGCCTCGAATGACGTCACGAACAGCGCCACCATGTGTCAATGTAAAGGGGGGGCCTATTCTAAAGTCGTAAATACAATAAAACCACTATTTCTGTAACCTTAGTTACTTGTTTATTCACATTCCACTCATAAAAATGTATATATTTATCACAAAAGCTACATTTGGACAAAATACCAGTGCCAGGTGCCTTTAAACAAGCTCATAAAAGTAGTCAGACCTTTGCCTAAAAGTTAAGGTATAAAATGGGTAATTAAAAAAAATAATAAGCTTGTTAAATTTTAATTTTAACTCTTTCTAGCCGGAATTATTGCACGTGTATGGACGGAATTGTTTACATTATTGTAATTTGATACTGTAAACAATCAAGGTCAAGTGTGGAAATTATTAATTATTTATTTATTTTTCCAATTGAAGAGAGTAAGGTATCAAAATAAAGGTTATGACTTACTGAGTGTGAATATTGAGATGAGGATCATCTTGGGATTACCCAGGATGCATTACAGCCATACAAATATAAAATATTGTTTATCGCTCCCTAGGGAATAGTCGTTAAATCTACCAAGTTATTGATTGAAAGTCTGTAAATATGCATTGTACCACAAACAAATAAGGTTTGTTTATGTCAGAATACATCAGGGCATAATAATACCCATAATGCATAATAACATACTGTATATATATATTAAAAAAATCATAAAATACAACCTTGATACAACATACATGTACTGTATGTTGTTTTCTGTTATGCAATAATGTAAACAATCATGGTCAAGTGTGGAAATTATTAATAATATTTTTCATATTTTGCCAATTGAAGAGAGTAAGGTATCAAAATAAAGCATATGACTTTCTGAGTGTGAATATTGAGATGGGTGTCATGTTGGGAATACCCATAATGCATTGCAGCCATCCAAATGTAAATTTATGTTTATCGTTCCGTAGAATAAATATCAATAAATCAACAAGGTATTGGAAATACGCATTGTATGATAAACAAAGGTGGTTTATTTATGTTAGAATATGTCAGGGCATAATAATATTACCCATAATGGTTTGAAACCCATTGTTTATGTAACAAAAATCATAATTTACAACATTGATACAACATACCGTATCACTATATCGCTATTGTACTTGGTACATATGACCTCAGATTAACAGCTTTTACGGTCGTTTTTTCCCTAAAAATCTAAACTTCCATCACTGTCAGGGTGTTCAAAGTCAACATCATCAGCATAATCACCTCCATCAGTACTTACCACTTTATAATTCCATGAAAATAGCGTGTGTTTCGCATCTTGTTGCGAGTTCCATGGAGGCCGCCATTTTGTCAATCAACGTGTGTGATAAACCGCGTAGGGTCATGTGTAATTAATTTTTAAGAAAAGTGAAATATTAACCAGTTCAAATTTAGGCAATAGTTCTCTTTCCTAAATTCCATCTTACAATGAATACAACAAGTTCGAATGCATTTTCACTTTTTTCTCGTGAACAACACTATTTAATGAGCAGAAACTTCCACAGGTTGGTTTTTAAATTTGATACAAAGACGGTAAGCATACTCTTTAACCAGTTTGCATCGGAGTCCGTGTATACACGCAATTTTTTTTTGCACCACGGATCAGAGAGTGTCTAAACACGCCATAGGAAACTCTGATATATTTGTATGCATGCACGGTTGAGCCACGCGTGTACGGTGACATGCTCGGAAGACGTGGCCACGCGCTGTGGAAGCTTCCATTAACGTGTGTGTGGGAAAAAGAAACCCGCACAGGGGCCCAGAAAAACTTTTTTATTCCCGACGCGAACTGGTTAAGTTGGTTTGCAAGCATTGCTGGTACCTTGTATTTATTGCACGCATTTATTGCACAGTTGTTGAAAGAAATCTTTCCCTGGGTTTGAACTGGGATAATTTTCAGGAGCGGTCATTGAAATCTCTGGAATCTTCCCCGCCAACACATTAACACCACTGTATTAAAAAAATATAAAATAAAAAATAAATTTTTTTAAAGTTCTTTTGTTCCCCATGGTTACTTTCGCTTTAGGATAAGTGGGTGTTTTGGGCTTGACAATGCTTGACAGACATTTGGTTGTGGAATTTGATGGGTGGGGGTTATATTATATTACAGGGCATGAACTGGCATACCATAGCATTCAGAGTTACTCATGGGTATCTTATGGATGTAACATGTTAGAATTATTGTACCATAATTTGTTGTTGTTGAATCAACTTACATTGCTGTAGGATTTCAAACTTTATTAAAAAACATCAAGAATGGAACCGAACACTTCCTATATACCTGCATGTCAGTTATTGTCTGTTTTACCAAACAGTGCAAAGACTTTGAACATTTTAGAAACAAGAAGGGAAATACCCAAAACAATTCAGAAAATTTATTGTATAAATATGTATTAAATGAAGGTCTCTGGGTAAACATTTTACTAATTCGGACTGAAAGTATACAATTTGAAATTTAGAAATCACGGACATTTGGTGATTTCCCTCAAACCAAATTATTTATCGAAAAAAAATGAATAAATTACTTTTCAATTCAAAGAAGCATCAACTTTCCTTGTGTAGCATTATATGACCATTTAATTAATTACTTTTGAACCATTTCGCAGACTGAAATTAAAATAAATTACAATAAAATATATTCACCAAATATACATTCATCTTTAAAAAAAAAACACTTTCTGGAACTTAAGTAACTTATTACAACCTGTATGTGTGCATACTTAAATTTCCTCTGAGCATGCATAGACCTCGTGTGTTGCAGATATTTGTACAAAACATGTACCTATGGCAAAGCCATTTTTATTTTTTGGCAAAGAAATATTTTGTCACATGATTTGTACATGTAAATGGTTTCTCACTTTCTACACACACATACATGTACGTGTGTACATTCATGTACACACATAAATGTGTACATTCACTGTCAAAACATTGGGCAACATGGGGTTGGGTAAGGTTATTTCTCCCAGAATTGGTCAGTATTTACCCACAACTGTTAACATATTTTGGCAAAAAAATTATCCAACATTGGGCAATGGTAAACCAACTGTGTAACCTGTTGATGTGTTGGGCAACATATCAACCGTGTTTGCCCAATATTTCTTACAGTGTTCATGTTACTGCAACAACATTTTTTTTGCAAAGACAAATGATAACATATGTTTGTACTTGGCATGCTGTAAATTTAACAGTACTTGGTATGATATATTCGAGCCATGTGTTCTGTTGAACTGTTGAAAGAATTTTATAAAAAAATACAGGTTTTACCAAAGGTCAGTCATAGGCAAATACACCTAATGTACATGCATGGGTTAACCACCTAAAGTGGTTGTGCAATATACCAGAAACACAATGCCACAATTGGGGGAATACCCACTTGAGCATTACAACAGAAGGAGCCAGTGAACCCAGTAAGTGTTAGGATGTCATGATTGATCACACATATTACAACTAATAACTTAATACAAAATAGCAAAAGTCAGAGCTTAGTGTTCAAACTAAGTGGCAGGTGTTAAAGGGACAATATCGTCGCGATCAACAGGGCATGGAATCGGCGTGCTAGTAAATAATACTCCACATGATAAGGTCATGCTGCTGCATAAATGAGCCGGTAATTTTCAGTCACCGTGTTCATCTTTAAACTACATGTAGAGCACTATAATTCCATGCCCTGTTAAAGGTCTGCTCTGATCGTGACGATACTGTCCCTTTAAGATAGAATACATGTAAGATACGCACATGTAGCTGATACGTGTAAGATAAATATGTACATGTAAAGCTGTACATGTAGCTGTTTTGTTGGCTACTTAAAAGGACAGTATCGTCACGATGAGAGCAGACTTTAAACTAGGGCTGTGCATTTTCGGATATTTTTGGAACCGGATACCCGAAATCAGGAAACTCCGGATACCCGGATACCCGTTTTCATTTTTGTTGAAAACATGCCTCCGGTGGTGTACAAATACATGTACTGTAAATGGTAACAAAATTGACCTTTATAATACAGAGGATACCATACTTAAATTGATATTTTCTTTATTGGAGTGTAATCTCTTGAATTTAAAGATAATTGTCTGTAAAAGTGTAAACATTACATTGTTCAAGAGTCAACAGATTTCTGTTCACACCGCTTAAATGTTAAGTCCGAATTTTAAAAAGTCGTTTACGGGTAATTGGAAGCAAAAAATGGAACCGGGTAATGATTGTTTCGGTCGGGTACCCGGATACCCGGCACAGCCCTACTTTCAACAGGGCATGGAATCGGTGTCCTAGTTTAAGATGAACACAGTGACTGAAAATTACTGGCTCATTTATGCAGCAGCAACGGTGATGTGACCTTATCACGTAGGGTATTATTGTCAGTCACTGAGTTCATCTAAAACTAGCACTCCCGATTCCATGCCCTGTTGATCGTGAAGATAATGTCCCTTTAAGACTCCGTTTTATTTCATAAAGCAGATAAGCAGACGAGGGCCCTGGAATGATGTCATCATTTTGCTGACTGGTTTGTTACACTTGTCTGGATCCTATTGGTCAATCTGTTTTGATAGTTGCCATGTTAGTTGTTTGTTTTGCTTTGTGTGGGCGGATCCTGGTGTTGGTTTGCACTCAGTTTCCTGTGTTAGTGCCAAATCATCCTTTGTGTTGTTTGGGCCAAAAAAAAAAGTCTCCGGTTTCTGGTCATCGGTTGGCTTCAAAATTGGTGTGGTGACGTGCTTTTTTTTGGTTTTTTTTTTGCCAACAATGAAATATGTGATACATTGTATACGCAGGGACCAAATTTCCCATATATACAAAGTATGGTGGCTAAGAGAGGCCTCACAAATCGGGCAAACGATTGTGAAAAAGTCATTTAAAGCACAGTACAGCAGTATTCCAATCGATCCAGCAATTTTGGCTGCAATTGGACATCGTTTCATAGCAACCAAAAAAAAAATTTTTTTTTTAATTAAAATACTGATGCGCTGGTCTGAGACGATGCACGCAGAGACCAGAAACAGTTGTATGAATGTTGTTTCTATTTTGCGGACTTGCTTGTACTTGAATAAAAGTTTCTGATGTTTAGCTCTAGTTTTGTTTCTTTCTTGAACCAGTAAGTCAGGTCCAACGTAAGTAATATTTGTAGCTTTGCATGGTGAAAAGGATAAGTAAAGACTGTTTGCGGTGACGCCGTGTGAAATTCTCAAATTGAGGAGTAATTAGTTCAACGTACATGCATGTCACATAGCTGCCAACTATTACGAATTTTTCGTAATTATTACAAAAAAAATTTCAGGAATTACGAAAGGACAAATTGATTTACGTACATGTAGATATATGTAGTATGTTTTTGTGTGATTTATTTGCAGTTGGTCATCTTGACCATCATTTTAGTTTTAATACAAATCGTTATGTCTCAGTCGGTTTCATTGCGAATTGGAATTTTGAAATGTTGGCAGCTGTGATGTCAGTGCAAGAAGTTCATGAAAAAAATCTACTTGGGGTCAACAAAACTAGTAACTCCAGAGTTTTACTAGTCAAGAAATATTTTTCAAGACCTTTGACCAATACAATTCAAGACACATTTTAGCATTTTCTTTTGTTTATATCAGTCTAAGGAAGAAAAAAAATCACAAGACTGCCTGGACAAGTTCTCTCATAGTGCACTAGACAGACGTTTGAGTCATTGGACTCTGGTCGCTTGAGTCATTGGACTGGGACACCGAGTCCTTGCGGTAACAGTGGATATTTTGAGCCCAGATGTGGTACTTGACCCCAGAGATCATTCGGTGACCAAAACATAGCAATCTGTTTGTGTCATTGTTATCGATTGTTTGGACTGATGCCCAATTGTAGCTTACTGTGCGGTATCTGACGACTAAAAAATGCCCCAACTTGGCGCGTGCTTTCTTCAAGTCATTGCATGCTGTTTCTTTTTCTTTTCTTTTCTTTGTATTGTGGTCTGAGGGTGAGATTAGGAAGACATGTTTGGACTTGTTCTTCCCCAAGTGGTGTCATAGCATGGATGGTGTGTTCATTAACCCATGCATGATGTACATATCTACGTGTATACATGTACTATTTGTACGGTATGAAATTTACTGAAGTAAATAATTGTGCACATACTGTTTTATAAGAGGCAATTATAGAATAACTTATAAACACATTACATCAGGGGTTGGGTTTTGGGATGCATGTATTTCCAGTTGTGTGGTTGTTAAGTTTTTAAACTCGAACACGTGCATAATGTACATGTACGTGTACCTAAGAGCATGAAATTTACTGAACAATTTATAGGTAAAACTTGTAGCTTTGCATGGTGAGGAAGACTAATTGCGGTGACACCATGTGAAATTCTCTATTGCGTAGTAATTAGTTCTGAAAAGAACTGGAGGTACAGCTCAACGTTTCGATCAGTGTGCTCCGATTTTATAATTTATCATTGTGCATGGCACATACTGTATGTTAGAATCCATGTGAATTTGTTTGGACAAACATGGATTGGATTGGGTTGAGCTTTGGGATCTATTGTTAGTTGTGTGCTTCTTCAGTTTTTGAACTTGCGCAAAACACTAGTTTTAAAAAAAATACCTTTTCTGTTGTGCATATTCTGTAGTTTACCCTTTCACATTGCAGGTACTTAAGCCCCCCCAAAAAAGAAAGTCTCCTGTTTCTAGTCTCTGCGCCATACTTTGTGGTTTAGTTCTTGGAATTCCCTACCATGTACATGGAACATCAGGAATTTTGTTCATGAATTTTGATGAAAGTATTACAAATTTTGTCATTTCTTTGAGTGTAATTTAGCATCCACATGTAACTCTGAAATATAATGTTTCAAATGTGTCTGAAAAAGTTGAGCTTTATTGAATATCGTTAAAGGGACAATGTCGTCAAGATCAGAGCAGATTTTCAACAGGGCATGGAATCGATGTCCTACATGTGTTTGTAGTTTAAGATGAACACAGTGACTGAACATTACTGGCTCATTTATGCAGCAACAATGGTAATTTGACCTTATCATGTGGGGTATTATTTTCAGTCACCGAGTTAATCTAAAACTAACACTCCGATTCCATGCCCTGTTGATCGTGACGATACTGCACCTTTAGTCAGTCTCAAAAAATAAAATGAGTTACAGTGTTTGTACAAGGGCAGTCACGCATATACATGTAAATATAAGGGCATCTACAATGTACATGTATATTGGATTAAATGGCCATGGATTTATTTTTTGCTTTCTAAATAAAAAAATAATAAAAAAATCATCGATTTCAGGTTGCTTGTAAATAAATGTATTACTTCAAATGCGGAGTTTTAGCTTCAAATACGATTTAAACGAAGCAGCCACAACTTTGCCTCACGTTTTAATACACTGTACATGTACATGTACAATGGCATACATTGTGCAGATGGTGCACTTGCTGTATTTGTCATTGGAGCTGCCCTATGAAGACATACAGATTAACACTCTATAGCTAACACTGACGTGTACCAACTTGTCCAGTTGAGGTTATTGTCCTGACAGATCCAGTCGGTTTTTGCATACTACATGTACATGTATGTGTGAGTGTGATTTGTGCTATTACTTTATACTCAGTGAAGTTCTTGATGGACTTTTGTTCACAGTACATTTACTGTATCTGCATACACGTACACGTAGGGTACGTATGCGTGTGAGTATTAAAACATGCAAATTTAGCAATGACTAATGATATAGTTTGTAGGAATACATGTACATGTACATGTGTGCATCATTATGGTGTGGGTAGGCCTTCGCGGGGTTGTGGGGACTTATAACAAAAGGGTAGGCCAGAACACCGTATCTGTGGGGACATTTTCATGTCCCCATAGCATTTTTGGTCCTCACAACTGTGTCTAAAAGCGAGTGTATGTCCCCACAATTACGGAAAAAGACTGTGTTGTGTGTGTGTGTGTGTATATGATACATGCACGCTGCAATCCGAGTGGAACTTAAATATATCTTATTCTTACAGTCAATGATTCTTTTCATGGTTAGAGTTTGCCAGTGCTCTGCTGGCCAAATAACGGTTAAAACGGCAGCGGACTAGTCAAAATGCACTGAGACCTAGTCGGTCTCCTTATATATGCCCCCCCTCTCGCAAGTTACGTTCCAGTGCAAAATTTCTGCTGGCTGAACAAAAGTCAAAACATTCTTGGGGTGACAGATCTCTTGAAGTTGTGGCTCCATGCCTTTGGAATGATTTGCCTCTGTACATTCGTGAATCTCAAACTGTTGACTCCTTCAAGAAAAACTAAAAAACTCATCTTATGTGTATTGCCTATAACTTATAAGGACTACATGTGCTAACATTCATTTATGCATTTTTTTATCTTTTTGTTTAGTATTATATTGCATTTGCTATTGTATTGTTATGCTATTGTATGATTTCTTGTTTACTGTAAAGCGCCTTGAGCACATCTTGGTGGATATGTGCGCATTATAAATCTTCTGTATTATTATTATTATTAGGTAGAACTTGTAGCTTTGCATGGTGAGGAGGATACGTAAGAGTAATTGCGGTCACACCATGTGAAATGCTTACTTATTATTATTATTATTATTATTATTATTATTATTATTATTATTATTATTATTATTATTATTATTATTATTATTATTATTATTATTATTATTATTATTATTATTATTATTATTATTATTATTATTATTATTATTATTATTATTATTATTATTATTATTATTATTATTATTATTATTATTATTATTATTATTATTATTATTATTATTATTATTATTATTATTATTATTATTATTATTATTATTATTATTATTATTATTATTATTATTATTATTATTATTATTATTATTATTATTATTATTATTATTATTATTATTATTATTATTATTATTATTATTATTATTATTATTATTATTATTATTATTATTATTATTATTATTATTATTATTATTATTATTATTATTATCCAAAATCCTTCAATTTAGCAAAGAGCATGTAGCATGTAACCTCAATCCTTCAAAATCCTTCACTTTAGCAACGAGGATTTTGGAGGATTAGGGTTAATCACATACACGACAGAGCACAAATTGACTTCAACCACCATTGGTAATTTTACCCAATTAATTTATCGAATTACCCAATTATCCAAAAGCTGATATGAATATCGTGAAGGTACCAATAATCCTTAACAATAAATTCATTTCAGATAAAACCTGGATAAACAGATTCACGTCCAGACGGCAGCTTCGTATAAAAACTGTAAAATTCATGATATTTGTACTGATATTACCAATGCTGTACCTTCCCTTAAAAGTACAGTTCATGCATTAAAAATGCAAAAAAAATCATGGTTTTGGGGGTTTTTTTTGGGGGGGGGGGGGGGGGAGCGGGGTTGTTGTATCATTTTGGAATCCATTATTTGCAAACAAAATAACATGCAGACAGTGTTTGTGATTAAACTACTTTATGTAGTGAGTACATGTTTTTGCTGGTACCTGGATTTAAAAAAATAAATAAATAAAACATTTTTCAGTCATTTGAGTAATGGATATTTTAGGCTCTAATTATCGTCCACAAGATTGCTTTCTAAAGACAAAAATGATGATTATATTTAACCGAAGAGAAACTTGCTCAGAATTCTTTCAAAATGAACATGCAGTGAATGATGTTAGATAATTTGCTGCCCTTCCAAATCACATACATGTAGCATCCATTTTAATGCGGTTCCCTGACTTCCAATTAAAAAACAAAAAACACCATAACAAAATCAAGCAACAATCTATTTTGGACATGGTCTTTTCAATCTGATTCCCATAGTCCTGTGTATTGGAGAGACAAAAATGGTTGTTGATATTGAAAATAATTTGTTTCCCTCCCCCCCCCCCCCAAACAAAATGAAGTTTAAGTAGAGTAGAAATATCATTTTTATACAGTTTCCGACATCGAATTTAATATTGTCTTTCACAATTTGTGAGCTTTTTAAATTCTAGTTTTTGGGGTCGCTTGAGTCAAATGCAGGTGAAATATTTTTAAGAGATGAAATACATGTAGTTGGTGGTTCGGAGAAGAACCCATTAGTGAAAAATGAAGTTTCTTGTCAAAATTCCATCTAGTGACATGATGAGAACTCGCTCCACAGGCAGTATCAATTTTGTTGTTCCTGTTACCAAGAAATGTGCTGGAGATAGAGCTTTCTCGGTGGCTGCACCATATCTATGGAACAGGTTACCTGTGCATATTAGGAATGCTACAAGTCTGAACTCATTCAAAATTTCACTTAAGGATTATCTATTTCCATGATGCTTTATTATACTTAAATTATTGCTGTACTGTTCATATCTGCGCTTTGTATCCTTAGGAAAAGGCGCATTATAAATGCAAGTTATTATTATTATTATATTATTCTTTGCCCGTCTTAAATATCGGTCTGTTTTCTCTTCCTTTGTGCATTAGATCTGCCTACATTTCCTATGGGGGTCTGTTGATGAGATTACAGGGTGACGCGAACAACCTTCACGGTGTGGAGCAAGACATGCACGTCTACCTTCTGATGAAGAAATTAGCTTTCTAGGCTCGCGTGAAGGGTAATTCGCCGACAAGGTGTACTGGCCATTACTGTGGTGGTACCACATTGCGCGCACGCACGCTTTCATAAGTGGTTCCCCGTCATGTTGTCTGATTGCACATGCAGCATTGATCGAAGAAGCACTGTGGACTGCTTTGGGGAACCAGCGCTTGATGCAACATATGGTACCACTGCAATAATGATCACATACAGTCAGTGGATTAGTCTAGATATTGGTTATGCTTGACCACAAGAGGGCGCCAAAGCAATGACCTTTTGGGAGTGTAAAAGTAAATATACTTTCAATGGATTAATATTGGGTTATTTCTCACAGAATGACACATTTACAAATGTTTGATTGAAGAATCAAATTTCCTAACTAGGCAAATTAAAAAATAAAAATAAAAAAAGGTTAAACCCCTGAAAGATCATTGCATTTGTGCCCGTTTGTGGTCAAATAAGAGTTTTTACCCAACAAAAATTACAACACATCTGGGTCTTGAACAATACCCCCTTGCCACTGAATATGGAAAAATTTGGCCACCTGAAAAAAATAATGAAGTGTATAATGCATGCATTTGTAATTCTTTCTGCATAGTGCACCTTTCCCTCCCTCTTCCCTCCCTCTTCCCTCCCACTCCCCCTCCCCCCTCCCCAACACTGCTTCCTCAAACCCAGTTCCTTCAACTCCCACACTTTCAACCCTTTCCCCTCATATCCCCTCAAATACCCTTCCCTTCCATCAAATACCCTTCCCTTCCCCCAAATACCCTCCCCTTCCCCCAAATACCCTCCCCTTCCCCAAATACCCCCACCTTCCCCCAAATACCCTCCCCTTCCCCCAAATACCCTCACCTTTCCCCAAATACCCTCCCCTTCCCCCAAATACCCACATCTTCCCCCAAATACCCACATCTTCCCCTCTCCATTCCCTCAAAACCTCTCTCCTCCCTCGAATTCCCCTCCCCTCCTTCAAACCCTTCCCTCAAATCCCATCCCATTCCCTTTCTCCAAATCCCCTCCCCATTCCTCAAAAAACCCTCCCCAAAAATATTATTTGTGTTTTAATGGCCTTAAGCAAAAGAGTTTACAAAGTATAGTTTATTTATGTCATCTGTTACAAGCTTCACACTTTATAGGACATTGTTGTGGTTTGACCCAGATTAATTTTTGAATTTGTACATATCCACTAAAAGCAAGTTTCTCATGTTTACAAACCCCTCTGGAATGATTAATGGTTTTTGTAGAGCTAAAAGACAACTGTCAAATGTTTTTTTAATTAGTCTTGATTCAAGAAAAGTAATATCCATAACAGTGTTCTCCTAGAAATGTTTTTTATTGGATTTTGTTCTGTTTATTTATTTATTTATTTATTTTTTTTGGGGGGGGGGGTGTTTAAGGGAAGATACAACATTGGTATTTGGTAATGTGCAAGTACATTCATTGTAACCTGTGGACATTTCATCACAATTGGAGATATGTTTTTTAAGGAAATTATGACAAAACTAATAATAGGTTTGTCAGTATTTTTTAAATATTTTCAAATAGTTTGCCAAATTGCAACTTCTTGAAATTCAACATGCATGTAGCAGTTACCTCTTCTCTAAGATGAAAACACTTCACAGAGGAAAATAATTTATCAGGATGATTGATAATTGTATCAATATTACAAGAAGTAAACTTGACAGTTTTCTTAATTTGATAATTCTGTCACCAAAGCTGTACTTTCCCTTCAAATACAACACACAGTGTATTTGTCTTTATCAAGTCTTGAGGGATATGTATATAATTGCATGTATAATTTAAAGCTTCCATGAGGGTGAAACAAAAATATACATTTGTCAAAGAAAAAGATCACCAGGTAAACCTCTTGGTCTTTGATTTAATTGTACCCATAAGGCCTTCTTCTTCTTCTTCTTCTTCTTCTTCTTCTTCTTCTTCTTCTTCTTCTTCTTCTTCTTCTTCTTCTTCTTCTTCTTCTTCTTCTTCTTCTTCTTCTTCTTCTTCTTCTTCTTCTTCTTCTTCTTCTTCTTCTTCTTCTTCTTCTTCTTCTTCTTCTTCTTCTTCTTCTTCTTCTTCTTCTTCTTCTTCTTCTTCTTCTTCTTCTTCTTCTTCTTCTTCTTCTTCTTCTTCTTCTTCTTCTTCTTCTTCTTCTTCTTCTTCTTCTTCTTCTTCTTCTTCTTCTTCTTCTTCTTCTTCTTCTTCTTCTTCTTCTTCTTCTTCTTCTTCTTCTTCTTCTTCTTCTTCTTCTTCTTCTTCTTCTTCTTCTTCTTCTTCTTCTTCTTCTTCTTCTTCTTCTTCTTCTTCTTCTTCTTCTTCTTCATATGTCCCTTAAAGAGACAATATCGTCGAGATAAGAGCAAACCTTTCAACAGGGCATGAAATCGGTGTCCTAGTTTAGGATGAACACAGTGACTGAAAATTACTGGCTCATTTATGCAGCAGCAACGGTAATATGACCTTATCACGTGGGGTATTATTTTCATTCACTGAGTTAATCTACAACTAGCACTCCGATTCCATGCCTTGTTGATTGTGACAATATTATCCCTTTAAATAGCAGTGTTGTTAAAAATAATAATAAAAACAAAACAAGGTTAAAACCCAACAACTAGATATTAATCTTAGAAACAAAGTTAAGAATATCGGGGGTTTTATATTCAATATTCAAGGTAACATTCCTAAATAAAATGTAGTATCCAGTGTTGAAGATAAATAAAAGATGATTTTTTTTTTTTTATAGAGAAACCAAAAACCAGTAGTTTGTGATTTTGTATTTTGTTCACCCACATCAATTTCACTCAGAAAACTGCAGCCTTAGTTCTAATTATATTCCCCCGCCATGATGCCAGTTTTTTCCCAGAAATGCGACACGTTTACAGACAATAAAATCATATGAAGCGAAACGGACACTTTCCACTGGCAAACTCGGTTGGGATCGTATATAGCAAAGCCATATGGAACATCGGATGGTACAACAATGGGATTAAATGTAAACATGTGTCGCTGATGTTTTACCAGCAATTTCCAAAAAGATGTTTTTTAGGCCTGTGACTTCTCAGGTTTTTTTTTTTACAAATTTCCCTTTGCCTCAACATTTTCTTGAAAGAAGAAAGGTAGCCACCAAGGAAAGAAAGAAGTAGCCTGTATTGTGTCCAAAACCACTAGTTTCTTGTTTGTGGGGATGTGGAGAGTCTGTAACACCTCAAAAACTAAACATTGAAAGAAGAGAAGTAGCCACCAAGGAAAGAAAGAAGTAGCCTGTATTGTGTCCAAACCTCTAGTTTCTTGTTTGTGGGGATGTGGAGAGTCTGTAAACATTTGCCTAAAATGTTCATGATAGAAGAGAAGTAGCCTGTATTGTGTCCAAACCTCTAGTTTCTTGTTTGTGGGGATGTGGAGAGTCTGTAAACATTTGCCTAAAAATGTTCATGATAGAAGAGAAGTAGCCACCAAGGAAAGAAAGAAGTAGCCTGTATTGTGTCCAAATCTCTAGTTTCTTGTTTGTGGGGATGTGGAGAGTCTGAAAACATTTGCCTAAAATGTTCATGATAGAAGAGAAGTAGCCACCAAGGAAAGAAAGAAGTGGCCTGTATTGTGTCCAAACCTCTAGTTTCTTGTTTGTGGGGATGTGGAGAGTCTGTAAACACTTTGCCTAAACATTTTCATGATAGAAGAGAAGTATAAGTAGCCTGTATTGTGTCCAAACCTCTAGTTTATCGTTTGTGGGGATGTGGGGACGTTCAGGGGGGGCTTTGTCCTCAAGACCAAAGGGAGACTCAGGCTCGCCACCCATTTTGGAGGATTTTTTTTTACTTTTGTCAAATCACCCCCTGGTTTTTATTGGAACATGATAGTTTTCATTTTTCCAAAATGAATTCATGACGGTACCCATATTGAATTCATTTCGATGCATATTTATTGCTCCTCAATAGTATTTTGAGAAATGTGTGGTTCTTATGCTATGGTCCCACAGAGATTTCGACTCTCTAGATCGTGTTTCGTCAAGATTTTAGATTTTTTTTAAAATTTAGTCGAAAGAGTCTAAAGAGTCTAAAAAAAATCGAAACTGTCGAGATTTGTCGAGATTTGTAGAGAGTTGTCGAAAAAGAAAAATTCATTAATCGAAAATTATTAAACCTGACCAATATTTTTCGATAAAGTTTCGATCAAATTTATCGAAATTTGTCGACATTTTATCGAAACTATCGAAAATGAAATCGAAATAGTCTTAACAGTCTAAAAGTTCGAAAACCAGTCGAAATAAATCTGAACTCTCTAAATAGTCTAAACAATCGTTACAGTCGAAATAAATAGGAACATTTCTCCAAATTTTTTAAAACAATCGAAAATTATGCGAAACAAATTCGAAATCAATCTAAACAGTCGAATTTTGTCGAAATGCCAGTCGAAATGATCTAAACAGTCGAAAGTCGTCGAAATGAAATCGAAAATGAATCGAAATTGTCGAGAAAATACAAAAATATAAATTTCCTCACGGAAAACAGATATTTTGTCGATATTTATACGAGATTTTGACGAAATTATTAAAAATAACCAAAAAAAACAGGAATCGAAATATATTTCGACAGAAAGATCGAAATATTCCTGTGGGACCATAGCATAAAGCATTTGTTTTCCCTTCTTGAAGTGAAATAGCAATGTTCCGATGAAAAAGAAAATTTCCGGAAACTGCCGTTAACATTTAAGTTAACAAAAACGGGCGGTATATCTTTATTTAATTCAATTCAATCTTGATATCACTATATCGCAACATTATACATAACTGAATGGTTTAATTATTGAAGAGAAATGCATCAAACTACCGTGATAATTATGTGCTCGTGTTTTTGAGAAAAAATACCAAAAAACCTGTTACAGGTGTTTTTTTTAAATGTTATACAGTATGTCCCAAAAAATGTGTCACTCTAACTATTTCTGAAAATATACCAAAACCACGAAATAAATTTTGGAACTTTTTCAATTGCACAGATACTCCTAATCCTTGGCCTAAACACCTGTGAGTTTTATGTAATTTCTCACATAAAGGATTAGGAGTATCTGTGCAATTGAAAAAGTTCCACAATGTATTTCGGGGTTTTCAGAAATAGTTAGAGTGACACTTTTTTTGGGACATACTGTATACAAAAAGCAACCTTTTGCTGTAAAATGAAAGCTCCTCTGACAGAGTAATTAATCAGAATGCCAACTTTACATTAAGTAAAGTGTTAGATAATATTTAGTTAATTGAACTGATTTTGTTTTGTCCTTTCACCGGTACATATACATGTGTGTAAGAAGCACTGTACACTCCACGCTTTCCGGGTGTCTGTGGAAAAGAATCCACGGCGAGTCCTTGCTTTCACGTCAGTATCAGGGCAAACATTAAATCAGTTGTTTATCTGCCGACACAAGAATTTCCTCAATCTGTAACAGTTTGATGATCCTCTTTATTATTATTATTATTATTATTACAAGGAAGGTACAACCATTGTTATTTGGTTATACTTACTCTGTAAAAAAAAATTGTGCGAGTTCACAGCAGTTTTTCTGTTGACAAGAATTTTTAAAAAAATAATAATTCCGCAGAAATTGCTGTTTTCACATTTTTCCTGTGAACATACAGAAATGTGCCGTTTCTAAATAGCTGTTGATGTTGATGCACAAGGGAAAATTCTATAATAAAGAAGTCCTGTGAATATACAGAAATGTGTCGTTTCTAAATGGTTACGTTCTTATTCTATGTAAAGTTACAGCAGGTCTGTTGTTGATGCACACGGGAAAATTACAGTACAATCTGCTGTGTGTAACAAAGTAGCCTAAACTGTAAGAAATATTGGGCAAACACGGTTGATATGTTGCCCAACACTGGTCAACACATCAACAGGTTACACAGTTGGTTTACCATTGCCCAATGTTGGATATTTTTTGCCAAAATATGTGAACAGTTGTGGTAAATACTGACCAATTCTGGGAGAAATAACCTTACCGAACGCCATATTGCCCAACGTTTTTACAGTCTCCGTAATGCCAAATGACCAAAAACAACTTACTCTAGGCCGAAATGAACAACACTTTTTTGTAACAGTGTACGTTTATTTCAACTCTCTAGTTTCGAACATTGGTGATAAGCAGATCATCAGATTAACTTAATTATTATCTGCAATCTTACTTGCTGTTAGGTTGGTACACGTATCGACCATCCTGAGAAATTATTTCTTCCGAAATGTATCTTTATAGAGAAAAAAATAGGCAGTCCTGTGATTTCTCAGGATTTTTCCTGATTTCAGGATTTTGTACAAATCTTCCTTTGCCTAAAAAATGTTCATGAGAGAAGAGAAGTAGGTCACCAAGGAAAGACGGAAGTAGTAAGTATTGTGTCCAAACCTCTAGTTTCTTGTTTGTGGGGACGTGGAGAGTCTGTAAATCCTTCAAAATCAAACATGCAGGAAGTTCAGGGGGGCTTTGTCCTCTAGACCAAAGTGAGACCCAGGCCCGCTACCCACAGGAGGTTCAGGGGGACTTTGTCCTCTAGACCAAAGGGAGACCCAGGCCCGCTACCCACAGGAGGTTCAGGGGGCTTTGTCCTCTAGACCAAAGGGAGACCCAGGCCCGCTACCCACAGGAGGTTCAGGGGGGCTTTGTCCTCTAGACCAAAGTGAGACCCAGGCCCGCTACCCACAGGAGGTTCAGGGGGGCTTTGTCCTCTAGACCAAAGGGAGACCCAGGCCCGCTACCCACAGGAGGTTCAGGGGACTTTGTCCTCTAGACCAAAGGGAGACCCAGGCCCGCTACCCACAGGAGGTTCAGGGGACTTTGTCCTCTAGACCAAAGGGAGACCCAGGCCCGCTACCCACAGGAGGTTCAGGGGACTTTGTCCTCTAGACCAAAGGGAGACCCAGGCCTGCTACCCACAGGAGGTTCAGGGGACTTTGTCCTCTAGACCAAAGGGAGACCCAGGCCCGCTACCCACAGGAGGTTCAGGGGACTTTGTCCTCTAGACCAAAGGGAGACCCAGGCCCGCTACCCACAGGAGGTTCAGGGGACTTTGTCCTCTAGACCAAAGGGAGACCCAGGCCCGCTACCCACAGGAGGTTCAGGGGGACTTTGTCCTCTACACCAAAGGGAGACCCAGGCCCGCTACCCACAGGAGGTTCAGGGGGACTTTGTCCTCTACACCAAAGGGAGACCCAGGCCCGCTACCCACAGGAGGTTCAGGGGGCTTTGTCCTCTAGACCAAAGGGAGACCCAGGCCCGCTACCCACAGGAGGTTCAGGGGTCTTTGTCCTCTAGACCAAAGGGAGACCCAGGCCCGCTACCCACAGGAGGTTCAGGGGGCTTTGTCCTCTAGACCAAAGGGAGACCCAGGCCCGCTACCCATTTTTCAGGAATTTTTACTTTTGTCAAATCATATCCCTGACATAGACATAGGTTTGTTTAATAAACAAAAACAGTTTATTTTTTTCATAAATATAAGCACCTGTTGTGATGAAACTCAGTTTTTATGATATATTTTCGTGAAAACTTGAGGGTTGATATTAACATAATGTTACCAATATCAATGGTGTACCCATTGGCGGATCCAGGGGGGGCTGTAGCCCCCCCCCCCAAACATCGTTAAAAAAATTAAATAAATTACAAAATCAGGGAGAGAAAAAGAGAGAGAGGGGAAGGAGGGGGGAAGAACGCACTCCCATTCCCACAGTGTGCTTTGTTTTTCTCTCCCTTTGATTATTTCATTGTATTTTTTGTAGTACTGAAAAATAATTGTTTTTGATTCTCAGCCCCCCCCTAAAAAATGTTCTGGATCCGCCCATGGCACCTTCCCTTTAAACTGATATAATACATGTAGATGCACGTGAATGCTCTGAATGGTATAACATGTATAAATTAGCAAAAGCCGGGTTGTCATCCAATAATGGATTCCGTTATTCAACGATGATGTACAGAGTCATAAATCATTACAATGTTCAAGAGATTCTGGGGGATGTTGACAACAAAGTATGTAACATGTTATCCAGGAATTCCCACTCTCTCTTCTTATATAAGATAATTTATTGATTTGGAAAACCTGCCCACGTGTTCCGTCGGTTATTTTGTACACATAAAGCTATGGACCTAGTGGTTAAACTGGTCAAATCTTAATACATTGCAGGGGGAAAAAATACACACATTAAAAAACGGTGTATCTGACTAAATCTTAGTATTTCGCATTATTTTTCAAAAGCATGGTTAAAAGTAAATGGAGAATTCGTTGTTGCGAACTGCTTACCAACCTGAAGGACCTGTGTGATATAAATGCAAAAATAGTAGTTACTGGCCTAAGTTACGTTTCGAACCTAGCAGGTTATTTCTCAAAGGCAAAACAGACGATATACAAACATGCACACGTAGGCCTACATGTAAACAGAAGCACAAGAGTCGGCAGAAGTTAATCAGTATGTACATGTACGTGTATGTTTGTATATATCGTCCATTTTGCCTCTGAGAAAGAACCAGTTAGGTTCGAAACGTATGGCCAATAACTGCTATTTTATATGGTTAAAAGTGTTAACACCTATAGCCATGTATAACCATTTTACTAGGCCTAAGTTTATATTGGAATTGTCTGGTTTTGTTTTATAAAATAATGGGTGAGAATACTACCCCGGTAGGTAAAATACACGAGTAAATTTGCATCACCGTGTACAAGCTAGCGAACATTGACAGAAATAATGCAACATTTCAAACTCTCGAGAGCTTTATTTTGTTTATTCATGGAGGACAGCGGCGTAGCCAGGACTTTTTCAGTGGGGGGGGGGGGGGGCACAGGGGGCATTGCTTTTGAGTGGGGGGACCCAGGGGGTATGAGTTTTTTCCCTTTTCTTTATCTTTTCTGTTTTTGGGGGCACTATGAGGATTTTTCGTGGGGGCCACCTGGGGGGGCACTGGAAATGTGTGGGGAACACGTGCCCCCCAGGCCCCCCGTGGCTACGCCGCTGATGGAGGAAGGAAATTTCATTCGTCCATGGTTTATCAAAGCTTTATATAGACTGCGCTTCATGTTTACACTGGTAGTGGCCAACTTGGGCCATGCATTTAGCGGCAGGCGAGCAGCGTTTACTTGATGTTTATAGTTATGGGCAATTTGTATATGTATACTACACGTGAGATTTCATTATTCTATATACAAATTACGGATGAATTAGATCTGAGATGGGGAACTTTACATTAAAAATACCAATAGAAAAGTATTTATATCGATGTTGCAAAGATTACGTGGGATTACTGTACAGCTTTTGCCTATCTTAGGATGACCTTGAGGGCTCTATTGTAACCAAGTTTTACCTGAAAGCATATGCTTGGTGATTATACGGGAGGGTTCAACATTGGTTATAACCGCGAAAACTCTCAACCGTGGTGTCGTAGGTTTCGTTGTCACCTGAGGATTTCCCGATTGGGGATTATTGGTACCCTCATTGAGAGAATAGGGTTTCAATCGGGATAATGGTATCTCCCAATCTGGATAGTATAGTTGGCATTGATCCCTGTAAGCAATCATAAGGTGTTGTTGTCACCCAAGGGTTTCCCGATTGGGGCATATTGATATCCTCATTGGGAGATTAGGGCTTCAATCAGAATAACGGTATCTCCCAATCAGGATAGTACAGTTTCATTTCATTTTCATTTCATTTATCATTTCTGGTAATGAAACCAAGGGATGCCTCAGAAAAGCGCACTTAAGCACTGTAAGCTCGAAAGCCTGAGGAAACCTGTAAACAAGAGCGCTTGCAATGTGAACCAGAAACACCGGGGTAAACCCCTTACACTTCCACGATAAGTGTTCTGGGTTCTTTTACGTGCATTACTTAATCTAGTACACGGGACCTACGGCTTAACGTCCCATCCGAAGGACGAAGCAATTATGGTTATGTATCTTGCTCAAGGACACAAGTGTCACGACCGGGGCTCGAACCCACACCCTGCTGGCAACACCAGAACTTGAGTTCGGTGCGCTAGACCGCTCGGCCACGACACTCCAGTTAACATTGAACCCTGTTAGCCTCCGTAAGGCAGCAAGTGTTGTGATCAAGGGTTTCCCGATTGGGGTATATTGATATCCTCATTGGGAGATTAGGGCTTCAATCAGGATAACGGTATCTCCCAATCAGGATAGCACAGTTGACATTGAACCCTGTTGTGATCAAGCAAGTGTTGTGATCAAGGGTTTCCCGATTGGGGTATATTGATATCCTCATTGAGAGAATAGGGTTTCAATCAGGATACAGATATTTCCAAATCGGGATAGTATAGTTGACATTGACCCCCGTGAGCCTTATTATCTGAAAGCTTAAAGGGACAGTATCGTCATGATCAACAGGGCATGGAATCGGAGTGCTAGTTTTAGATTTACTCAGTGACTGAAAATAGTAGCCCACATGATGAGGTCATATTACCGTTGCTGCTGCATAAACGAGCCAGTAATTTTCAGTCACTGTATTCCATGCCCTGTTGAAAGTATAAAGCTTGGGCGATAACACGATAATATCGAATATCGCAATATATTTTTTATTCGATTACGATATCAAGAACCTTTTTATATTATCGAGATATCGGCAAATCGCGATTGAAAAATATAGTCAAGTCAGAAATTCCATGGAATTGAGAAAGTTTTTGGAAGTGAGAAACAAAAGTGAACTACCCGGTACTTCAGAAGTACATACACGCTCTGCAAACGAATTTGCGATTTATTGTGCCGCTTGTAGAAGGGTCCATACCTGTGGTTATCGGCTCTAAAGCAATCATGCATGAATGAAAATATAATCGCGATATTATCGAAAATCGCGATATTTGTTTGCCGATATATCGTGGATGAAAAAAATCGATATCGCCCAAGCTTAGTTGAAAGCCTGCTAGTGATCGTGACGATATTGTCCATTTAAATAGGAATGGTACAAACATGATGAGAAGGTATATTCCGTCTGACCAAGTGGCCAATACAGCTACTAAGCAGAGAATTTTGGCAATTATTTTCGCTAAGCATTATAAAACAGACTACCAGCCAAAGCACATTCATTTTACGTGCAAATTTGGCTGGTAACCAGGAAAATCTGCTAAGCAAATATTTCTGGTAAGCATTTTTTTTTCTGCTAAGCACTTTCTATGAAATTGGCCCCAGACATGGTGTAAAATTTCCAGAAAATGAGAACACACATTCAAATCTGAAATGCATGTATAGACTAATCACCGATCTCTATTATACTGACAGTATAATAGAGATCATTGAGACTAACCCCGGTGCATCGGACGCATTCTTAAATACGCGGTACGCTAGTGTTTCGTCAAATAGGGTGCACAGATTAGTTGGAGAAGCACTGGACTGCGTGGACAACAAACGCTTGACGCAGATTGAAGGTACACCGCAGTTATGGCGGCGTCCATGAATACAGTTTCACTAGTTCTTCTTAACGACACGACATTGATAAGCTGAAACTGTCACATGTTGGTTTATACACAAATGTATTAACTATTATAGGCCTAATTAATGGGTGTTTATAGGGGTGAAATTTAAACAACGGCTGAAATTTAAACATTTAAAAATTCTGTGATATTATTCTGACTGAGATAATTTTATTAAAAAGACCTATACAGGTAAATCTGCAAATGAATATCGATCTTCAACATTTTTTTTTAAATTGAAACTTAAAAATCAAACATATTCCTATTGAAATATACCGTCCGACAATGAAAAAAACCCAATAAAAATGAAGTTTTCCCATTATTTTTGTTTCCCAAATGTGCTGGCCAATCGAGCTGAAACTTACACAGATTGGTTTCCATGGATACTTATTGATCCATATGAAGATATATAAGATAATGCACATAATTAACTTTTACCAATTGCCCTTGGGAATGCAATCGCTCGGGGAAATCAGTATAGTGCACCTAGGGCTTTGCACATGTAAAAACAAAGAAGTGTTCGTTGCCGTTTCCTATATCAAAATAAACATGGGTAAGCGGGCAATATATATTTTTTTTGTCGAAACAATTTTGTGAAATTTAATTTGATTCTCTATTCTGCTAGAAAGCCCAATTATTATTATGTATAGTAGTTAGACATCCTATTAATAGCTAGGCCTGTCGTGAATTATAATGTCTCTGTATTACCCAAAGGGCACGTTGATCCCACACAATTTACTTTTGTAAATAGTCTATCTATATTCTTCCAGAAAATAACACGTGCCTCCACCCTCCCACAGTCATCATCATATTATGACTATTGGCTGACATTATCGCCGAAGACTAATTATAACTTTGAGGGTTATTATTTGATGAAAAGCCAATGAATAAACGGTTATGTCGGGATTCAATTCTATCGTCACTTAGAGAATAATACTCTTGAAGTTCAAATGATGTAGCGGGCAATATTATCCCAAATTACATCGCATGGATATTGTTTTGGTTTTATTGAGTACGGCAATTATATTCCACTTGTCCACATAAATCCCTTTCAAGTCTTGCATGGCGATGTCAATTTAAAGAAAATGGTGCATTATTGTTTCCCGGCGGTATATGTGTTCAACCCACACGCCGTTCGGTTTGCGGATGTGTCGCGTCCCGCGGTGCCATTGTCAGCGGGCTGAAAAGGGCTTACTGACGGCGCACGGCATAAAGCGATGTCCCGGTAGCGTTGTTCGCCCACGACAGGCGCGGTGGCGAGGCGGAAAAGGTCAGCCCGACATAATACGGCACTTTTTCTTAGAAAGATCGTAGGTCCTTTTCATATGTTATTTGTTGATCATGATGTGGGATTTTATACCCAGTCTTTTGGCGGGGATTCTATTATCAGGGAATATGAGATTCATAACCCACGTAGGCTTTTAACTGGGTGCCCGCATTTGTGTTGAATTGTTCGTTGGTTATAATGCATGAAGGATAATGAAAGGAAACTGTGGCGTATTATTTGTTGACAAAATTTCCAATTGAAATTTTATCCGCAATGAATATTATGCTGTTTAACCACTGCCCCCCTTTCCCCTTTTGATTACTACAAGACAATTTTGAGTACACTGCTTTAATTATTGAAGAAAAAATAACCATTTCCCGAACATTTGGAGGATTTTGAATTTTTAAAGCAAATTTGAGGGAAATATTCGGAGCAAGTTGATTTTTATTTGTTTTTAATCATTTGGGAATATTTGAAAACCATGGTAGCCCTAAATCCTTTGTCAAACAGTATAAAGTGCATCCCGGGAACCCAGTAAATCATTTTATTCCATTATAGGCCTGTTGTTGTTTTTAAAACTTTTTAGAGGGCCTCAAAAGTAGTGGGGTGGGGATGATCCTATAAACCGTCTCCTGGACAAAATTTAGGGGTATAATATAGGGCTGTGCTGGGTATCCGGGTATCTGGATACCTGACCGAAACGGTCATTACCCGGTTCCATTTTTCGGTTCCAATTACCCGTAAACGACTTTTTAAAATTCAGACTTAACATTTGAGCGGTGCGAACAGAAATCTGTGACTCTTCAACAATGTAATGTTTACACTTTTACAGACAATTATCTTTAAATTCAAGAGATTACACTCCAATAAAGAAAAAATTCGATTTAAGTATGGTATCCACTGTATTGTAAAAGTCAAAAGTGGATTGTCGTGGCCGAGCGGTCTAGCGCACTGAACTCAAGTTCTGGTGTTGCCAGCAGCAGAGTGTGGGTTCGAGCCCCAGCCGTGACACCTGTGTCCTTGAGCAAGACACTTAACCATAATTGCTTCTCTCCACCCAGGGGTTAAATGGGTACCTGTGAAGGCAGAGATGGTTTGCTCTCTATGCGCTAGAAATGGCAGCAATTGAGCTGTATACTCCCCAGGGAGCTGAGATGGTTTCAGGAATGATTTATGAGCCTTATGAGCCTTATGAGCAGGGATAATAATATAATGCGCCTTGAGCGCCACTTAGTTGGTGGATACGTGCGCTATATAAATCTATACATTATTATTATTATTAATTTGTTACCATTTACAGTACATGTATGTGTACACCACCAGAGGCATGTTTTCAACACACACAAAAACGGGTATCTGGGTATCCGAAGTTTCCTTTATTTCGGGTATCCGGTTCCAAAAATATCCGAAAACGCACAGCCCTAGTATAATATAGGCTTACCCGCATTCCCCCTCCCTCCCTCGGATTTACGCCTGTGTCTGTAAATATCAAATTTATTCAATGTTGAAACGTTTTCTGATTTAGTTTTTGGATGTTCATGAAGAAGTTTATTTTAAAGAGAAAGTACAACATTTATATGTTGTACCGTACGTTCATGTCAACCTACTAGTTTTGAAGAAACATGTAATTAAACTGTATGAAACGATGCCAAAATGGCTGGATATGGATCGCGCGATTGAAATTCTGCTGTGCTTTAAACGACCTTTTCACATAGGGGTATGAACGTTTTCCCGATTTGTGAGGCCTCTCTTAGCCACCATACTTTGTATATGGGAAATGTGGTCTGTTAATTAAAAAACAAAAAACAAAAAAATAAAAATAAAACGCGTCACCACACCGGTTTTGAAACCGACCTATGACGAGAAACCAGAGACCCTTTTTTGGCCTTATCGTTTATGACACAATTATGAAATGAAGTGAAACGTTCACATGGTGGTTTCTATACATATCTCTTTGTTGAGTTTTATTATGTGTTACAAGGATACTGGTTCACAACTGTCATATGACTACATCGTGCTTTAACCAACCACAGGCATAAATCCCGGGGGATGGAGGGGATATACCCCCTCCCCCCGCCCACACACACACACACACTTTGTGGCCCGGGGGATGGTCCATAGGATCACCCCCCCCCCCGAATTTGTCACGCGGTAAAACAATATAATAATAGGCTAATGAGCGAATAATTCGTGAAAAATATGGGGAAATTTGGTTTGTTTAAATATTTATTATCTGTTTATTTCTTTGTCCTGTTTGGGTGTCATTTTTATGTTAGCCGTTGGTTCTCTAATTGTTTCTGCACCAGTGGTTTAACCACAGGGTTCACCCCTCCCTTACCCCTTTGGCATACCCGTTTTTAAAAATTAAAAAAATTGTAAAAAAAACACAATAATAATATTTTTTTAAATAAAAAAATCAAGATCACCCCTCCCCCCTACCCCCCCCCTACCCCCCCTCCCCCCACTTTTCGACACGGATGCCACTGGCATATCTGGCTGAAACACTTATTTAGATCAATGCAATAATTATTATAAGCGACCTCGACCGCAAAAAAAAAAAAACACTGCACGCTCACTTTAGTCCAAATGGTCATTGAGGGCGCCCTTTCTGTCTGACGTGCTGTATGTAATTATTGTTTAGGGAAATTGGTTTTGATATCGATAACGAAGGAAGGAGTTAACTTGTTTTGGAACTACATGCAACATTCAAATGCCGATAACTTTAGATTTTGATCGATTTGGAATAAAGGAAATGAATTAGAGCTGTTAAACTTCTTTCCACTTTTATATAAAAAAATATATATATTTTGGGTTGCGGTGGACGTTCGTATTTCCCGGTGTTTGGAACTACTCAGATCCCTCAGCTTGGGATGGAAGGCTTCAGTATTGTGGTAAAGCCCACACAACAGTTATTCTTGGATTGCTCCCTTTTTTAAAATACAAAATTAGTAATGATAATGATAATGCTAATGTCTTTGCGGGTTTAGTCATAAATTCTAGGCCTAATAATTTATGTATTGTACGGATGCATTTAACACTTTTATTATTATTATTCTTCGGCATAAAACACAACAAACATGAGACAATATACAAAACAGAGCATTACCAGTGGTACATGCCAGGGCATGAAAAGTTAACTAAATAACTGTGGCCCAGGGCCATCATACCCAGAACCACTGGTATTACAAAAATAAATTGCAATGTATATCAAAAATAGAAATTTTGTTAAAATCAAAAGATAAAAGACAGTATATACACAGCGGCGTTGCCACGGGGGCCTAGGGACGCGTCCCCTCCCCCACAAATTTCAAGCGCACCCCCCACCCAGGCTCCCCCACGAAAAACTCCCAAGAGTGCCATAAAAAAGGAAAAAACACCGAAAAGCAATTCCCCCTTTGCCCCACCCCTCTGAAAAAGTCCTGCCACGCCGCTGTATATACAGAATTATAAAAATATTATTTAAAAAGAAAAACCGACATTGATTGATTAAAAACTTAAAACTACAAGCATTAAGGAATGATTTATCAAGACAAACAACAATACTAAACAGCCAATTATAATACAACAAGAAAGAACAGAGCCAGAGTCTCAATTGGCATTGATTGGAGACAAAAGACTTTTTTTTTTAAATTGTCATTTCTCAAAAATGACATCACCCCAAACAGGCTATTTTCATAGCAATTTGAAGTTTTATGTTTAATGTGAACTGTCTTATTTTGATCGGCAAACAACTTTTAAAGACACCTTTTTGAGAGCTTCTAAATTGACAGTATCGTCACGATCAACAGTGCATGGAATCGGAGAGCTAGTGTTAGATTAACTCAGTGACTGAAAATAATAATAATGTGGACTTAAATGACGCACGTATCCACCAAACTGGTGCTCAAAAAGGCGCATTACATTATTACCCCCCCCCCGCTCATCAGGCGCATAAATCATTCCTGAAACCAACACAGCTCCCTGGGGAGTATACAGCATACAGCTCAATTGCTGCCATTTCAGCGCATATTGGCTAATCAAACACAACAAACAACTCTGCCCTCACAGGTATCCATTTGCTCCTAGGTGGAGAGAAGCAATTATGGTAAAGTGTCTTGCTCGAGGTGCACAAGCACCCCGGTCGCGGCTGGGATTCGAACCCACATTCTGACGACTCGGCCATCAGAACACAAATCCGATGCACTAAACCGCTCGACCATGGCACTCCATGATAAGGTCATATTACATAAATTTGCATAAATGAGCCAGAAATGTTCAGTCATTGTGTTCATCTTAAACAAGGACTCCGATTCCATGCCCCGTTGAAAGTCTGCTCTGATTGTGACAATAATGTACCTTTAATTGAAAATTAAATTGGAATTTGCGCCTCGTCGCGTAGTGTATAGGCCAGGGAATCCAACACATGTCATCTCTTTACAGTCACTTGGTGGCGTCCTACATGGTAACTGCAAATGATCGGAATCGGAAACTTGAAAACAAAATGACAGGCACCGTAACAGTGACAGAACCGGTTTCAAACCAAGATGAAAGAACTGTTTTCAGCGGGTGCAGTGAAGATGACCAGGCTTGTGCCAAATTATTCTGGCAGTCACTGACCCTTCAGCCGCCGATTGAGTCAAGACTGGTGTCTGGTGATGTGAGACAGAGGCTTAAAATCGCTCCACCGGGAAGACAACGTGAGATTAATAACGGTTAATGGTTCATGGGTTAAGCCTTATGATCGGAATAAACCCTTTCACGGTAATATGCGCCATGTTTTTGACGGGGCAAAATTGTTTATTTCGAACACTCGTTGCCGTCTGCGACCCAGCGCTCGAACTTCACGTACATTCCAGACGCGTGCTTGAAGTTCGAGCGCTGGGTCGCAGACGGCAACGAATGTTCGAAATAAACAATTTTGCCCCGTCAAAAACATGGCGCATATTACCGTGAAAGGGTTTATTGTGCACAAAGTCAATGGAGGAGAAAGGTAGTCGGTCAGAAAATTGACGTTTTTTACGTATTATAGCAAAATTATGGATAATTTTTTTATTTATTTTAAATCAGTTAAATTATAATCAACATTTTTATAATTAAGAAAATAATTGATTTTCACCCCGAAAACTACGTAGCCTAAATGCCTTTAAGTTTAGGCCAATGAAAGTTGATTACTAATAGGCCTACTAGTTTCTCGTCAGCCATTTATCAAATTTTGGTGAGGTTTTTTTTTCATTATTCATTATTCATTATTTTTCATCAAGGAAAAATGCAACCCATACACATACACAAACTGCCATTTTGAAACAGATTTAGGTTCTATAGTAAATAATGATGGTGCAAACCCATTCAGTGACACCACATCTTTGTTGACTTTTGTTTTTGTTTTCCAAGATGTATTTGTCATACAAATTGAAATACAGTGAATCCGTATTTGACTATTTCCAAAATTTGTCAATTTGACAATGAGTTTTGTGGGAATAGTAGGCTTTTTATATGAGCATTACCAATAATGACCGATTGGTCAAATTGGGGGAATGTGTAAAAGAGACAGGATATTTTTTCAGATCCTTTAGTGAATGCGCACATCAGCATGCAAACGACATGAACATACCTTGAAGGCATGACAACGATCGATCAATACCAACCTCGTACCACGGCGACAATACACGACCCGGATAGGCCGGGCACATAGTATGCGATCTGGAAACGAGGTTGCAATTTGTGTGACCTACCTGTGAACGTCATTCCGCGGCTCTCAGCGGCTGCACCAGCTGCATGTACACTACATGTACATTATATACCCTGCATGCCATGGGTTTTCTTTCGCAAATCTGTGAAGCTAGGCAGATCAGCGCTTCCCATGGGCCCAGCTGTATGGAAGGTGGGCACGACCGGTATGTTGCATGATACAGCGAAGCTGCAAAAACATCGACCGCGCAATCGGAATGGTTCCTTTAAGCTTGGGAGTAGTTTTGCGTGGATTTTCCGGATTTTCCCAAAAATGTTTTGCAAAATAATGAAATTTTGGCATAATGACATTTTTTGGTGCGGGGCCAAAATCACGTGCGGGCGCTGACGAGAAACTAGTAATCAGCTTTCATTGGCCTTATGCGACGACCATATTTTTTATCTTTTAAGCATTTGTTTCTTCTAAAAAAAGGGGTAGGCCTAGGCCCCCTAGCCTAAATTGCAAATAATTTCATCATATTTAAACAACAAATTAAGCATTATGATCAAACCCACAATAATGATGGTTATATAAATTGGGGGTGTCGGCCGTGCGTAAAATTAAAAACATTAAACTGTTAAACAAATTAAATAAACAAACAAATAAATAAATAAATACAAAATAAATTACTGCCACCCAAAAACCAAACCATTAAAAAATAATTAAAATCAAACAAAGTGCTAGTTCAGACAAGAACTTTTATCTTATCAAGAAACTATTAGGCCTATATTGTTATTATGTTGTTTTGGGACCGTCTTATTACATCATGTTCCCTGATCGTAGATTGGGGGCACGGATCTCCGCCCATCAGATCTGAAATGAGACTTGCCTATTTAATCCCCTCGGGATTAATTAATATTGTATTATAATTATAGCTTTTGTCAAACGCCAATAAATTGTTGTTCCTACCGCTAATTAGATACAAAAAATAATACCAATTGAATATCAGGAACGTATAAAAAAGGCAAGTGACACAAGGCACTGTTTTCTCCTTTTTACCATCCTTCAATTTATATGCAATATATATATTTTGTTGCTGGAGAGAATATTTCTAAAAGAAAATATGTTCTGAAAACCGAACTGAAGAGCTTCTCGGCCGTTTTTAGTGATCGAGTTTGCCTAAAAAGTACAGTGTGACGAGCAAATTAGAATATAACTGTCACTCCAGAAATCAGCTGAGAAATCCTTTGTTTGCGTGGTTTCTGGGAATAAAAAATTATTCTTTTCTTAATTATACAAATGTTCTGTATGTAATTTAACTAATTCTTCATAATATTTTCCATAATTTTGCTATAATTTTACCGGATTCAAGTTCTGGTGTTAGCAACATAATGTGGGTTCGAATCACGGCCGTGACACTTGTGTCCTTGAGCAAGACACTTAATCATAATTGCTTCTCTCCACCCAGGGGTTAAATGGGTACCTGTGAAGGCAGAGTTGGTTTGCTCTATATGCGCTAGAAATGGCAGCAATTGAGCTGTATACTCCCCAGGGAGCTGAGATGGTTTCAGGAATGATTTATGAGCCTTATGAGCAGGGATAATAATATAATGCGCCTTGAGCACCACTTAGTTGGTGGATACGTGCGCTATATAAATCCACACATTATTATTATTATTATTATTATAATACGTAAAAAACGTAAATTTTCTGACCGAACACCTTACTCCTCCATTGACTTTGTGCACAAACATGTGCGTTTGTTTACAACTTTTTTCCAAAACCATGGAATGATTTCATTCAAAAAATTTGCATAGCAAAACTGCGATGCAAAAAATGAATTTGCATAGCAAAATAATTTTTTGTATAACAATCTGTGAATTTTGTATAGCAAAATTAAAATGCTTAAAATTACAATATGTAGTGTGCATAGGTAAAGGTGTTGTTTTTCAAGGCTTTACTATTGTTTGGTTCATAATATGAATGTCCAAATTTTACCAGAAATAATCATCTTTATATAGTGTCCGGAAATTGAGCCACAGGTGGTAAAAGAAATCACGTGTTTCTTTCTTCTAGGCCAATTTCTTAATTATTTTCGCCAAATTGCAGTCATTCATGAAAGTTAGTCCTCTGTCCATTTTCTTTTTTGTTTACATTATTATATCGATCGCTAAAACAGAGGCAATATCACAAAAACAAATTACCGACTGCGACATGTTCGGGTGCTTTTCAAAGTGATTTCACCAAGTGTAACGTTACTTTGTGGTATGATCAAGCTTGATTTTGATTATTAAAAATTCGTCAGGAAAAGAGTGGCTCACCGTGGTTGAAAGTGCAATCATATTGTGTGCCGAAATGATTCTAAATCTCACCACTACATATATAAATGAATGCTCATTTTGTTAATTTTCAAAAACTTTTATTATAAAACGAAGTTAGTACCGTTTCTAGAGTTCCTTTGAATACGGCCGTAGTGATCGTATGAAAGCACATGTGAGTGAAGTGAACACGGTACTATTGTGTATAGGGTGTGGCTCAATTGCTCAATGTTCCAACCCCCAAACTCAGGAGAAGAAAAAATAAACATGTGCGAAGCCAAAAAAAATATTTAAAAAAAATAAAAAATGGGCGGTTGTTGCGCGTTTTCCATTTCGGGAATTTCGCCCGTAGTTAATTCATCATAAAATCCCTACGGATTGCTAGGAAATAAAGTTGCATAGTTGCATAAAGTTGCACATAGGTAAAACTAGTGCACGTGTTTACTGTTGCATCAACACCATTGCGTCGTGAAGTCATCGTTGACCACGTACGTCGCACGGACCCCCGGCGTGGTCTGGACACACGGAAACAAACCCAGTCGGGACGGATCCCTTGATATTTTTTGGTCGGAAATATACATGTAAACGTTATTTCGCCAAAGGTTTGTGAATATGATTTCAAAAATGTTTATTATTAAACCACAATAGCGAACAAATCTGTCGCAATTTGTATCACAAAATCTGCGATGCATTGTTTGAAATTCCATTGCAGATTGTCCAAATTACATCGCATTTTGCGATGCGATACAGGGGAAATCATTCACTGAAAACCCGACTCCCATAATTCATTGCGCACACAATTCCGAAGGCTTATTCTAAACTAACGACGTTAGCATTAATGCTAAAACCACAGAATACAAGTCAATTCGTATCCATGCCAGCTCATACTTTTGCTAATTCGTACTTCTACCAACTCGTACGCGTGCCAAATAAATATTATTGTGGACCATTTTTTGGTTGTGTTGGGTAATGATTATTTATCATCGCTAAGTAATACAGGCTTAGGCTTACTAAAGTATAATTTAGTAACGTTAGGTCAAGGGTTTTTCTACGACGACAACGAGTAAAAATAGCTGACAACAACATGTGAAATATGGCAAAATATCTAGAGGAAGCGTTAATGTGATATACTAGTATAAATATTTTTTGGGGAATTTCTAAAAGTCTTTTTACCATGAAAAACCATTTAAACTTGACAAACGTTTTGTCTGGATAAACACAAATTTAAAACAACATTGCCAACTAATCAGGACTTTTAAAATTGCAGATTACAATTTTACGGCCCAGCCATTTTGCCTTTTCCCAGTTTGGTCATGCGCAGGAATGATAAAGTAATGTACATGAATTCCTAATCTTATTTTTGCTTTTGTTTCTTTCCGCAGCTGTGAATCTGGCTTACAAGAAAATAGAAACCTCTCAGAGTAAGTGCAGCTGAAAACGGACAATGCATGCACATTAACCCTAACTCTCCCAAATCCTCCAAAATCCTCTTTGCTAAAGTGAAGGATTTTGAAGGATTGAGGTTACATGCTACATGCTCTTTGCTAAAGTGAAGGATTTTGGAGGATTGAGGTTATTAGGCATACTTGCCTTTCCATGGTACATATACATCCATGTTTGTTGTAGCGATTGCAAAGTCAATGCTTGGGTCAGTGGACACTGTTTATTGCTCCATGCATGCAGGAAGGGTCCCTGGCCATGTACATATATCACAGATTAGAAACACATGTGTGCATACATGTCATGTGCTTGCTTTACTACTGAAGGATTTTGGAGGATTCAGATTATGTGTAAGCAATTGGGCCCGGGAGTTAGGAAGGATTCAGGTTATGTGTAAGCAAATGGGCCTAGGGAGTTAGGAAGGATTCAGGTTATGAGTAAGCAAATGGGCCTAGGGAGTTAGGAAGGATTCAGGTTATGTGTAAGCAAATGGGCCTAGGGAGTTAGGAAGGATTCAGGTTATGTGTAAGCAAATGGGCCTAGGGAGTTAGGAAGGATTCAGGTTATGTGTAAGCAAATGGGCCTAGGGAGTTAAGAAGGATTCAGGTTATGTGTAGGCAAATGGGCTTAGAGAGTTAGGAAGGATTCAGGTTATGTGTAAGCAAATGGGCCTAGGGAGTTAGGGAGGATTCAGGTTATGTGTAAGCAAATGGGCCTAGGGAGTTAGGGAGGATTCAGGTTATGTGTTTCAAAAGCAAATGGGCCTAGGGAGTTAGGGTTAAATACAGTAAATTGAAACCTGGGTGACTGGACACCAAAGGAACTGAGGAAATGTTTTTCTCATTTGCTGGATGTTTGTTTAAAGAGGGGCTCTAAGGTCAAATTCAGTTTTGTGATGCACTCATTTTCCAATAGATAGAGTCCTTATGAAAGTGGACAAATTATCACAAGTCTCTCACCTCACATTAAAACGGTGTAAAATGCCAAATGCCTTCCAGTGCGAAATTTTTCAACATCCAGAAAACATCCAATGACGTCACATTTCAAATATATTGGGTCTGTACATTTTTGTACGGGGAATTTTGAGTTCATTCCTGAATCTCCATGATATTGTATCAAAATGGTGTTGAATTTGACTTTTTGACATTTATAATAATAATAATAATGTGTGGATTTATATAGCGCACGTATCCACCAACTAAGTGGTGCTCAAGGCGCATTATATTATTATCCCTGCTCATAAGGCTCATAAGGCTCATAAATCATTCCTGAAACCATCTCAGCTCCCTGGGGAGTATACAGCTCAATTGCTGCCATTTCTAGCGCATATAGAGCAAACCAACTCTGCCTTCACAGGTACCCATTTAACCCCTGGGTGGAGAGAAGCAATTATGGTTAAGTGTCTTGCTCAAGGACACAGGTGTCACGGCCGGGGCTCGAACCCACACTCTGCTGCTGGCAACACCAGAACTTGAGTTCAGTGCGCTAGACCGCACGACAATCCACTTTACGTGCATTATACAACACACGGGACCTACGGCTTTACGTCCCATCCGAAGGACGAAGCAATTATGGTTAAGTACCTTGCTCAAGGACACAAGTGTCACGACCGGGACTCGAACCCACACCCTGCTGCTGGCAACACCAGAACTTGAGTGATTCGAACCCACATTCTGTTGCTAACACCAGAACTTGAATCCGGTAAGCTAGACCACTCGGCCACGACACTCCATGAAAAATTCCTGTGTGGAATGTACAGACCCATTTATTGTTGACATCCAATGACGTCATGTTTCAAATTTTGCACTGAAAGAGTATCAAATAAAATGACATTTTACACCATTTTAACGTGAGGTTAGAGACCTTGTGATAATTTGTCCACTTTCATAAGGACTGTATCTATTGGAAAATGAGTGCATCACAAAACTGAATTTGACTTTAGAGCTAGCCCCTCTTTAAGTATGCTGTTATAATATAAGAAACCCTTATGCCATAAATATTTTAAATCCGAGTCGTGTCACTACTACAAGTCCCTGTTGTCTCAAGTCCATTCTCAAGTTATTTTCTTTACTGCACATTTTCCCCTCGCTTTGTCTGGATAAACAACAATTTGAAACAACATTGCCAACTAATCAGGACTTTTAAAATTGCAAATTACAAACAATGCATTGTTGACTTAACGACGTTAAAGATAGATCCGGATCAGGTTTTTTAAATTATTTTTTTTCTTTATGAAAGTCTGACAGCACAGCCGATCGGTAGCTAGCAGGGAAGGTTCTGTAAATTTTGGCATTTGTGCATCAGGCATGTCCGAGGGCTGTGCTAGACCACCCTCACCCAGATTTTTAAATGAAGTCATATTCGGCGAGTCAAAGCGTATTTAAAAGTCATTTCCTTCAAAGTCACAAGTCAAAAAACAAATAAATAAATAAATAAATAAAGTGACTCCAATCAGCCTGAGGTCTGTCTTCAATCCCAACACATTTTCTTAGCAATTACAGGACTTCGGTTATTTCTAGGGATGACTTTATCATCATCACCTTTTTTAAACACAAAGTAAGTTTTTTGCATTAAAAATTGAAATAAATAAAGAATTAGCTGTTGCAAACTGCCGTGACACTTGTGTCCTTGAGCAAGACACTTAACCATAATTGCTTCTTTTCACCCAGGGGTTAAATGGGTACCTGTGAGGGCAGAGTTGGTTGATTAGCCCTATATGCGCTGTAATGGCAGCAATTGATCTGTATACTCCCCAGGGAGCTGAGATGGTTTCAGGAATGATTTATGAGCCTTATGAGCAGGGGTAATAATATAATGCGCCTTGAGCACCACTCAGTTGGTGGATACGTGCGCTATATAAGTCCACACATTATTATTATTATTATTATTACTGACCTAAAGGACCTGTAGTATAAATGCAAAATAATTGTTCTTGGCCCAGGCATGATGTTCTTACTACTTTTGTAGGAAATCCTACCTTTTGATTTTGAAAATCCTACCATGAAACCGGGTTCCGACTAACTTCAGACCATGGAAACTTTCCTTGTGTATCATTTTATCGTAAATAATATACCAAGATAAAAAAAACAGTTTCCTTGCTATACATGGCTATAGAGGTAAACTGCTATGGGCTAGTAGTATATACCTAATGATAATTTTTTTTTTTTAATTTTTTTTTATGCAAGTCACTCCACACAAGGCCAATGGCCACTCCAAGGTGGGGGCTACTAAGTCATTGAGTTGTTACAACGACTCCACACTGAAGAAACCAGCCCCTCGCACCGAAACAAGACAAGTTAATAACCAGCCTCTTCACGGTGCGAATAGGACTGGGAGGGGTAACTAGTCCAGAACAAGGCAGTTGTTAAACTGCCTCTGCCCCTATAAGCAGTTATGGTTAAGTGTCTTGCTCAAGGACACAAGTGTCACGGCCGGGATTCGAACCCACATTCTGCTGCTAACACCAGAACTTGAGTCCGGTAAGCTAAGACCGCTCTGCCACGACACATTTTCCCTACCTTTTCATTTTCTCACAATATCGTTGTATTGCCCTCATGTTTCAAACTTTACCAGGTTCTTTTTCAAAGGCAAAACGGGACCCAATACAAACCACATACATGTACAGACGTACATACATGTGTAAACACAAGAGTTAGCTGAATTGTTAGTCAGGTGTGAAAATAATGAACGCAAAAGAAAAAGATATAAAACGCAGAGTCAGGCACTGATCCTGGGACCAGACAAAAGGGGGATTAAGTATGAATAGAAGGACCAGGGGTTTATGGCTGGATTTGATTTTTTTGATTTGATTTATTAAAACCAGTATAAATATCAAAAATATTTATAAAAAGGAGTACAAAATAGTCTACATTTAAAATATAAATATATGTGATCAAATATTAGTTATTAAGTAAATTACTTACTAAAAGGTTAATACATAAAATGAACAAACACAAGACTATATTAGAGGCTCCAAACTATCAGACTGAATAAATATTGCAGCACGATAAATAAAAGAATTTCTGAACAGTTGAATTCTGTATTTTGGCAAGAGATTATGAGATTAGTGAAAAGCAACGAGTCAGACACTGGGAGTAAAACAAAAACAGACATCCAATAGACTAAGAAGCGAAACAAAATGTAAAACAAAAGAAAAATAAATATGTAAAAATGTCTGTGGAGAAAGAAAGAAAGAAAAAAAAAGAGAAATTATTCATTTCCCTTCCTGTATGCTGAGACCATGGGGGAGGAATGGTGTGGAACCTGCCAGGTTTGAAATTTTAAGGCCAATAACAGTTATTTTGCATTTTTTTAAATCGAAATGTAATTTTTTTTTTTAAATACCAATTCCTATTCCTTACCTTTAATATTTTTTTGGGTAACCAAATGTATCTCTATTTTAATTTTTTAATTTTATTTTTTTTAGAACTAAATGAATTTTTGCAGAGGGCTCAGGCGGAGGTCATTTACACACAAAGCATGAAACTGACAAAGCAGGTATATGTATACATCAGATTATTATTTGATAACATTATTAATAACCCTCCCACCATAGCTGCACTTTGTGGCAAGTTGCTATAGAGGTCAAAATCAGTCAACTGACTGTTTTGACTGTTGACCCAAATGTGCACACAGCGGCATTTTTGACTCATTTTGACCACCCTCAACAATACCAGACAATGCTTTTACCAGTCAAAAACAGTTGACTCATTTTGACTTGTAAATGTACTTACTACACGTAAGGTTTGACAGTGTTTGACTTTTAAGTGCACTAGATATACCTTGGCAAGTATATCAACATTTTGACTGATTTTGACCCTTGTAGTAGTAGGAGGGTTAAGTGCACTAGATATACCTTGGCAAGTATATCAACATTTTGACTGATTTTGACCCTTGTAGTAGTAGGAGGGTTAAGTGCACTAGATATACCTTGGCAAGTATATCAACATTTTGACTGATTTTGACCCTTGTAGTAGTAGGAGGGTTAAAGGGTACAGTATCGTCACGATCACAGCAGATTTTCAACAAGATGAACACAGTGACTGAAAATTACTGGCTCATTTATGCAGCAGCAATGGTAATATCATGTGGATGTCATTTTCAGGCACTTTGTTAACCAGTTCGCACCGGGAATAAAAAAGTTTTTCCGAACCCCGTGGCGGGTTTATTTTTACCGCACAAACACGACCAATGGTGTTCACCAGAGCGTGACCGGGGAGACCGCGTCTTCCACCGTATGCTTATGGCTCGTTGCCACGTCGACCGGGAATCTATACAAATATTCCCGAGAATCCTGTGGCGTGTTTAGACGCTCTCCGATCCGCTGTCCAAAAAAATATTGCGTGTATACACGGCCTCCGACGCGAACTGGTTAATCTGAAGCTAGCATTCCGATTCCATGCCCTGTTGATCGTGACGACACTGTCCCGTTAAAGATGTATCGTCCCTGTTTTACCAACAATTACCTCAAACTTTTGGTTTCATTGGCGCATTGATAGTTTCCTTTTAGAAAGGAAAACAGATACTTTGAAATGAAATATTACAACAGAGGCTTGGTGTAACAGTAAAAAAAAGTCTCAAAATTTATTTTGACGGGACCCACCATAAATTCATTTTGGTATATGACATAAAACACAATAAAGGGGGCCACTTTGCATCCGTCACGTTAGCAGTTTTTCCAATGGTTGTTATTTATTTTTAAGTACCCGAAACCGACCAAAAAGTGTTTCAACATGTGAATGGACATGCAGGCTTATACTAGAACTAATTTGAGTTGATTTTTTTAATTTTTTTTTTTTTTTACCCTCAAATTTCCATAAAAATTGGACGGAAAAAGTTACCTCACTTTTCCGTCCATTTGTTGATGGAAATTTTAGGGTAATTAAAAAAATAATAGCAATGATCAACTCAAATTATCTTTAGGATAAGCATGCATGTCTATTCAAATGTTGAAAGTCTTTTTGGGTGGTTTCAGATATTAAAAAAAAAAAATTACAACCATTAGAAAAACTGCTAACGTGACGGTAGGAAAGTGGCCCCCTTTATTGTGTTTTATGTCATATATATTTACTTTAAAACCATGTTTCTCACGATTATTTTGAGAAATGTGTCATTTAACAGTATTTGTATTCACTTCCACAAGTAAAATAGCAATGTTCGATTGAAAAATTAAATTTCCTAAAAAAAATCAGTTAAAATAGCCCAAAACATGGGCAATACATGGAGTGTTGTGGCCGAGCGGTCTAGCTTACCGGACTCAAGTTCTGGTGTTAGCAGCAGAATGTGGGTTCGAATCCCGGCCGTGACACTTGTGTCCTTGAGCAAGACACTTAACCATAATTGCTTCTCTCCACCCAGGGGTTAAATGGGTACCTGTGAGGGCAGGGTTGGTTGATTAGCCCGATATGCGCTGTAATGGCAGCAATTGAGCTGTATACTTCCCCAGGGAGCTGAGATGGTTTCAGGAATGATTTATGAGCCTTATGAGCACCACTCAGTTGGTGGATACGTGCGCTATATAAGTCCACACATTATTATTATTATTATTATTATTATTAATTGATATTGCAACAGTCAATAACCAAACAATCTCCATTCTGAACAAATCAATAAGAAGAAAAACATTACTAACTGTTATTCGGTGAAATTACATACATAACGCATATTTACATTAATAATATTGAAACATATCCATGGCAGCCAGTGGCTCACAGATGTTCTTTGACTAATTTCAGAGCTTACTTTTTTTTTCTTTTTTTTTCTGCAGGCCATTGACAGACAGGAAACTCTGTACATTCTACAGAAGAGAAAAGTGGAGAGAAAAGAGGTATGTGCTCACCGTCACTCTTTGAATCAAGAAATGCATTTAGACAAACAACCTGTGAAAGTTTCAGCATATTGCATTTGGCATTAACCCCCATGTGACTGCAAGGGTCACAATCAGTCAAAAAGTTGATATACTTACCAAGGTACATGTATATCTAGTACACTGAAAAATCGAACACTGTCAAACCTTAACCCTAACCCTGCCAGACGCAGCACAGTGCATCAGGTGGAAAAGTCTGGTGCACTTTGATGCATTCAGCTGTCAACACCAGTGCATCATAAGCAGCCAAGTCTGAGGCTATTGAGAGCTGGTCCCATTGAACAATGCCAGAGTTGTATCCTGCTGCGTTGGGTGACCACAGACTCTGAGGCAGTTCGGCCTTGACATTTGTGACCAGATGGATCTTGCTGCACTGGGCAGCCAAGTCACTTTGACAAACGATGCAATCTGATGCGTCTGGCAGGGTTTCTAGCCAAAATACCCTGGAGGGTTAGGGTTAATATGTGTGTAGTAAGTACATTTACAGGTCAAAATGAGTTGATCATTTTTGACTGGTAAAAGCATTGCCTTGTATTGTTGAGGGTGGTCAAAATGACAGTAAAAACCAGTCAAAAATGCCACTGTGTCAACAGTCAGAACAGTCAGTTGACTGGTTTTAACCCCTGTAGCTACTTGCCACTAAAGTTCAGCTAAAGTAGGAGGTTTAATGAACAAATAGTGAACATGCATTCGGACTCGCTGCGTTCATTCTAATTAGGATTTTTCCTGATTTCAAGATTTTTACAAATCTCCCTTTGCCTCAAAATGTTCTTGAAAGAAGAAAAGTAACCACCAGGGAAAGAAAGAAGTAGCCTGTATTGTGTCCAAACCTCTAGTTTCTTGTTTGTGGGGATGTGGAGAGCCTGTAAACATTTGCCTAAAAATGTTCATGATAGAAGAGAAGTAGCCACCAAGGAAAGAAAGAAGTAGCCTGTATTGTGTCCAAACCTCTAGTTTCTTGTTTGTGGGGATGTGGAGAGTCTGTAATAAATCCTCCAAAATTAAACATCCAGGAGGTTCAGGGGGCTTTGTCCTCTAGACCAAAGGGAGACCCAGGCCTGCTATCCATTTTTCAGGATTTTTTACTTTTGTCAAATCACACTCGTGTATATGCATCGCCTAAGACCCACGCATCTGCATTTTAAGTTTTCTTCTCTTTTTTTTGTTGCTATGAAACGATGTCCAATTGCAGCGTAAATTGCTGGATCGATTGGAATTCTGCCATGCTGTGTTTTAAATGGCTTTTTCACATAGGGGTAAGAATGTTTGCCCGATTTGTGAGGCCTCTCTTAGCCACCATACTTTGTGTATGGGGAATTGATTCCAATAACCGCATACATGCATAGCACTAGCCAGAGGGGTGTCCGTGGGTGTCTTTTGGACACCCTGTTTCAATTTTGGACACCCTATTTCATCTGTCATTTACATGTACAAGTATTATAAGTGAACAATTTGGACACCCTGTTTCATCTGTCATTTACATGTAAAAGTATTATAAGTGAACAATTTGGACACCCTGTTTTGAAATTTCCAGCAAATTTGGACACCCTATTTCTAAATCCTGGCTAACACCTAGACTTGTATACATGCATATACACTCACTGGCCATAAGTATTGTAACACACACCAAAGTTCAGTTTGGAGAACTGTGTTACAATAATTTTTTTAATTTTATTTACACTACTTAAGACTTCTTGAAAGTGCCTGTGTTTTGAAGTCAATGTTCTTTTTTACTGTTCTTGCTCGGAAATTATGTAATACACGATCGATGAAATCGGATTAAATGATCATCTCACCTGTTACTGTAAAGTGCTATTTTGAGCATGTTGCAATACTTTTGGCCAGTGAGTGTACCACGTATTTCACTGGTTGGCAAAAAAAAAAAAAAAAAAGAAAAGCCGAACTGGAGACTTTTTTTGGCCTCATGTAAATGTTTTTGTTCAACAATTTTTTGTTTTATAGAAAGAAGCGATATCCCACAAACCAGCACCACGGTCACTTCTGGATGAGGAAGAGTAAGTCAATGCATTTATTACAAAAACTTTCTTTCTTTTTTTTCTTTTTTTTTGCTATTTTAACAGGCATTTTATTTTTCATTGGAACGTTGCTAATAAATGAAATAAATACAAATGCTATAAATTGACACATTTATCAAAGTAATCATGCGAAACATGGTTTTACAGTAAAATATCTCCTGAAATTAATTTATGGCTGCTCTCGTCATAATTTTTATTTTTTTGGCCTATAATATACTACTCAAAACAATTTAGGGAACACCGGATTTTTAACATCAAATAGGTTTGAAATGTTCCATGAACCGGGATTTTCATTTGCAACCCCCTCTCTCTTTCAGTAGTCATGTCATGAAATGTGTAATCACTACATGCATCCTTTATCATCTGTTTCATTGTGCAGTTGTTTCTCATCAATTCTGTGAAACATTGTGTTTATCTGAAATAAATGATCTTGCTTCAACTGAGATTATTCCGGTGTTCCCTAAATTGTTTTGAGTAGTATATTTTTAAAAGAATTCAGTGAAGAACATTGTGAACAAATGGAAATAATTTGTCCAAAAAACCTTCCCCAACTGGTTTATTACTTGTAGTTTGAAAAATAATACTTGAGTGGCCAAATAAAGAGGTACATATTTCACATTTACTTTTACGTTATCAAACAATTGTTCTGTAATATTTCTGTTTATATTTGAGAAAGTACCAAATGAATTATGTATGACTTACATTAAACCCATTATGCAACCCTCAGATTTTAAGAGATTCATCTGAACAAAATACAATAAATAAAACAAATTTTAAAACAAATTTATGCTTTTTCTCCTTTTGCAGTGACATAGATGAGGCCACTGAGTTGGAGGCTGCTCAGGCCATGGCTGACCTAGATTCATTTACCCAGCGGATTGACCAAGAGGGCAGCAGGTGAGGTCGGGCCAAGTATAGATCATTGAGGGACCTCACACACAGTATGTCCACTCACAGGCGATGCCTGCCTCAGACTCAATTGAAGCATCAGCTACATGAACAGAGCTCTCTGTTGGTCAGTTTGCTTCAGTGCGTCATGCAATAGGTGGTCAGTCTAAGTGGTCATTAGGGAACGTCACACACTCCGTCCATTCCTTTGTAAATGTCTGCCTTAGACTAAATCCATTCATTTACCCAGCGGATTGACCAAGAGGGCAGCAGGTGAGGTCGGGCCAAGTATAGATCATTGAGGGACCTCACACACAGTATGTCCACTCACAGGCGATGCCTGCCTCAGACTCAATTGAAGCATCAGCTACATGAACAGAGCCCTCTGTTGGTCAGTTTGCTTCAGTGCGTCATGCAATAGGTGGTCAGTCTAAGTGGTCATTAGGGAACGTCACACACTCCGTCCATTCCTTTGTAAATGTCTGCCTTAGACTAAATTAAATTGTAGTTGATGCTTGAATTTTAAGCATCAGCTACATGAAGGGAGCCCTCTGTTGGTCAGTTTGCTTCAGTGTGTCTTGAAATAGGTGATCAGTCTACTTATTAGGGAACCTCACAAGGACATGACTGCCCAAGAAAAAAATACATGAACAGAGCCCTCTGTTGGTCAGTTTTCTTCAGTATGTCATCCTGAATAGGTGAGATCGGTCCAACTGTAGCTCATTGAGGAACCTGACACAATTATTCCATCCAATCAGTGGCCATGACTGCCAAGACAAAACTATATGAATAGAGCCCTCTGTTCAGATTATTGTAGTGTGTCATCATAAATTGGGCAAGGCCAAAAAAAAGTCCGGTTTCTGGTCTCCGCATACGTCGCTTCAGGACCGTGCATCAGCATTTTTAATTTTATTTTTTATTTTTTGCTATGAAACGATGCCCAATTGCAGCCAAAAATTGCTGGATCGATTGGAATTCTGCCATGCTGTGTTTTAAACGACTTTTTCACATAAGGGTATGAACGTTTGCCCGATTTGTGAGGCCTCTCTTGGCCACCATACTTTGTATATGGGAAATTTGGTCTTCGCGTATACAGTGTATCACATATTTCCCTGCTGGCAAAAAAAAAAGATGTCCGAAAAAAAAGCGCGTCACCGCATCGATTTTGAAGCCAACCGATGACCAGAAACAAGAAACTTATTTGGGGGGCGTAATTATTTCGTCCATTCACAAGCCACGACTGGCTAACCGTCTAAGTCACATTCTAAGTATCAGTTGCATGATGAGCGCCCTCTGTTGACAAACTTGCTCTAGTGGCATGCAAAATAGTTCTGGCGAGACTGGTCCCCTGTCTATATCCTATCAAGGATATAGACAGGCTCAAGGCGTACCACTCAAAGGATTTCATTGCATACGTTAACGCGATGTGCTGAAGATCTGACGTCGTGCTTCGATGCTTGCGCGCTAGCTACCAACCAAGGTAAAAGTTCAGCATCGGGAAAAATATGGCGGCTACACAGCCAGGATCTGGCGTAATTCATGCGCCTCTAGTTCAAAGCGTGACGTCACGGCCCAATTTCATGGCGCTGCTTACCACAGAATTCTGCGCTTACGGCACCATAAAAAGCGTGTGATTCTATGCGCCGTAAGGAATGAAGCCACAAGGGCTTTCAAGTCTTCCAAACAAGTCTCGACACCAAGGTTCGTCCACGATGAAATCCATGCTTCTATAAATAAAATATACACTATGAATAACCATGGAGCCTCCATGGAATAACTTTACCCTGAAAATGTGCTGAAAATCTGTTTTACCGTGAACTAAATAGTTCACAACAGCAACAATTTCATGACGACACAACACCGTGAAAATGCCATGAAATACTCTTGGAATTCCTTCGCCGTGAAAATGCCATGAACTTCTCATGGCAGTTTTGGGGCAGCTCATTAATTCTCGAGAGCACCGTAAATTTGCCGTGAAATCACCGTGGACATTATTGCCAATATCTGAGAGGAAGAGACACTGTCAAATTGCAGTGAAATTACGGCGAACTGTTATTTCAAGGCAAAACAGGTTTTCAGGGTATTTTCAAGGTGAAGTTATTCATAATCAGTGTTTGAATGTTTTTGATGGGTCACAGAGATTGTTATTACTGTAGTTTGGTCAGGATAAACAGTTAGCAGCGTAATGGGTGTGTTCTGAAACTTCTGGACCTGCCAGAGGGGGTGATCATGAAAATGTTTCTGAGTAAGCTTGAGCGATATCGATTTTTTTTCATCCACGATATATCGGCAAACATATATCGCGATTTTCGATAGTATCGCCATTTTTTTTTCATTCATGCATGATTGCTTTAGGTATGTACCCCTCTACAAGCATCACAATAAATCCCGTTTAAAATAAAATGTTTGCATAGCATGTATGTACTTCTGAAGTAGTTCGCTTTTGTTTCTCACTTCCAAAAGCTGAAAAGACTATCCTAATTTTGTTTCAATGGCGATTGTTTTTTTAATCGATATCATAATTGAATAAAAAAAGGTATCGCGATATTCGATATTATCGTGTTATCGCCCAAGCTTATTTCTGAGTTCTCCTCATTATCCCTACTACACATGGAGGCCACTCCGATCCACAAAATTCTGTTCTTTAGCAACCTTCAGTACATACACGTACAAGCCTGCTGTCCTTTCCAAGTAATCTTACAAAATCAACTGTGTGCCACCCAAGGCCACTGTAAATGTTTGAACATATTAGTATGGCCTACAATGTATCAATGGGAGACCACTTTACCCTGTAATCTCAGTGGTGTGACAGTGCACAGAAGGGTAACCATAGGAGGCCACTGGCAACAGCTAATGGCTTAGAGTGGCCTGAATGGGTTGTTTCAATGATTGTAGGAGAGTTAAATAAAACAGATAAAATAAATCAAGCACAATTATGCACTATATTTGCTTTCTTAGTTTATTATTTTCTAACAGCAAACTCTTGCCACTTAAAATTGACAGTCTCTCACAAAAAAAGAGAGAGATGTTTCCACACTACGTAAATATCAACCTCGTAATATATAATAATTACAGCGTGTATCAAACTAGGGCAAGAAAATAGCCCACCATTTTTATTGGGAATTGTTAATACTTAATTCGATCAGCAGAATGTTATGCAGCGTTTGTGGTGAATAAGAAAACAGTTTTGACATTAAAGGCCGACAATTATTATCTACTCGACAGTTCCATGCAAAACAAATTTAAAGGCACAATATCGTCACGATAAGAGCAGACTTTTGACAGGGCATGGAATCTGTGTCCTATTTTGAGATGAACTCGGCAACTGAAAGTAATACCCAAACAAGCGCATGCTGACCTAGATAATAGGGCGTGATAAGATTATGTTACTGTGGTTGGTGAATAAATAATGAGCCAGTGTAATGATGATATTTATGCGTCGGCATAAGGTCGTAATACTGTTGCTGCTGCATAAATAAGCAACTAATTGTGACCCACTTCATCGAAATGAGGAATGTCACCCCAAATTTCACATTTTGAGATAATGGATATCAACTTAAAGATAATTTAATGGGCTTTCTGATGATGCCAAACATTCATTTTTGGTTCATTTCATTCCTGTGTTAGGACGTGATGAATTACACGGAAAAATGTAAATAGATTTGAAGGTTTGCATGGTGGAAGAACAATAAACTGAAAGGTTTGCGGTGACACCATGTGATGAGTAAATCTCTCTTTTGAGTATGTGTGTGGTTCCGAAGGAACCGGTTGACTCAACGTTTCGGACAGTATGCTCTGTCCGTCTCCTGACGACAGACAGAGCATACTGTCCGAAACGTTGAGTCAACCGGTTCCTTCGGAACCGCACACATACTCAAAAGAGAGATTTACTCATGGTGTCACCGCAAACCTTTCAGTTTACGGAAAAATGTGTTAGGGGACATTCTTCACCTGGATGGAATGGGTCACATATGTGTACTAACGATTGTCTAGTTGACAGCCTCATTACGCAGATGAATGAATTATGATAATGCTTAATTATACTATTGTGTTCAAGTTAATGATAATGTAATAATGCAGTCATGCACGTTTTGTCCATTACACGGAAACATGTGTTTGGCGACATTTCCTCATTTCAGTGGAGCGGGTCACAATGTTCAGTCACTGTGTTCATATGAAAACAAGGACACCGATTGAGGATTCCACGCCCTGTTGAAAGTCTGCTCTGATCGTGACGATATTGTCCTTTTAACAGCTCTATGAATTTGGTTTAAACATGGTTTAAAGTAGGGTTTTCAGGTGAAAAATTATTCCTAAACCAATATGCTCAATATTTATATCAAATTAAAGGTCTTGATGAAAGAAATACAATGGTTTTTAAATCAAGAAAATCGGACGAGTAGTTTTTGAGGAATCCTGTTTTATTTAGCCCGACTGTCCATACACTGTGTACATCCCTAATATAATGGCAACAAAACCGTTGAATCAGCCTACACACACCGTGATACACACACAGCGTTCGTGCTCGTTTCCCTCATAAGAGCTTTTGAAAGGGTGTAAAAAATACACTCTCCGCTCAAAACTAAACACAATTACGGCTCAAAACTTTCACCTATGATAGAAAAGAGGTGTAAAATTCATTCAGACACCGCTCTTACCATTCAACTTGAAGATTTCACCTCGAAAAACGGTGTTTAATTTGTTTATCTCTTCGTAACTCCAGTTGTAGAGTAGCTATGGAGATCGAGCAAGCATGGGTATGTAAAGGAGCCCTTTGACTCAATAGGGAAACTCGTTTTCATGTCAATCACAATGTACTCGGGCACGGAGACAGCTCCGAAGTGGATGCCCTCGGCAGAGCGCGGCAAATTTTACGGGCTGAATGCGCCCGATCTCGGACACTATATGAATAACTTTACCCTGAAAATGCCCTGAAAATCTGTTTTACCGTGAAATAAATAGTTCACGGCAATTTAACGACGACACAACACTGTGAAAACACCATGAAATACTCTTGGGATTCCTTTGCCGTGAAAACGCAGTGAACTTCTCATGGCAGTTTTGGGGCAGCTCATTAATTCTCGAGAGCACCATGAATTTGCCATGAAATCACCGTGAACATTATTGCCAATATCTGAGCGGAAGAGAACTGTTATTTCAAGGCAAATATACTGATTTTCAGGGCATTTTCAGGGTGAAGTTGTTCATAGTGGGAACACTTCGCGAAAGGCTGGGCGGGACGAAAGTGGTTCATTCATAAAAACCTAGGCTTTCGCACGTACTTCCGATTGCTATTTTATGTACATTGTTGGATAGCTGAAACTATAAGGTTTCCAATGAGCTATTACATGTAAGATTTTGACAGGTAAAAGTAATAGAATTTTTTGATTTAAAATGTTGATGTTTTTTTGTTGCGGGCGATGCGCTGTGCGTGTGGAGGGCTTCAGTCAAGCACGTACGAACTGAAAACCCTATTTAAAGGGGGGGGGGGGCAATATCGTCACGATCAGAGCAGACTTTCAACAGGGCATGGAATCGGTGTCCTAGTTTAAGATGAACACAGTGGCTGACACTTACTGGCTCATTTATGCAGCAGCAATGGTAATACGACCTTATCATAATGTGGGGAATTATTTTCAGTCACTGATAATCTAAAACTAGCACTCTGATTCCATGCCCTGTTGATCGTGACGATACTGCCCATTTAATAATACACAACGTTGTTGTAAGATCTATTTCATTAGAGCTGCTCAGCAGAGGATTTTGCCATGCAAATATTTTTACTAAGCAATGTAAACACTGCCAGCCAAAATACACACATTTTGTATGAAAGTTTAGCTGGTAACAATATGAACAACTTCACCCTGAAAATGCCCTGAAAATCCGTATTGCCTTGAAATAACAGTTCTCTTTCTCTCAGATATTGGCAATAATGTTCACGGTGATTTCATGGCAAATTCATGGTGCTCTCGAGAATTAATGACACTATGAACAACTTCACCCTGAAAATGCCCTGAAAATCCGTATTGCCTTGAAATAACAGTTCTCTTCCTCTCAGATATTGGCAATAATGTTCACGGTGATTTCATGGCAAATTCATGGTGCTCTCGAGAATTAATTAATGAGCTGCCCCCAAAAACTGCCACGAGAAGTTCACTGCGTTTTCACGGCAAAGGAATCCCAAGAGTATTTCATGGTGTTTTCACGGTGTTGTGTCGTCGTTAAATTGCCGTGAACTATTTATTTCATGGTAAAACAGATTTTCAGGGTAAAGTTATGAACCAAATCTGGTAAGCAATATTGATTTACTCAGCAGCTTTATAAAATTGGCCCCAGGACCCAGTTTCATGACGCTGCTTATCATAAGCAAAAATCGGCACTTTCAGTTACAGGAAATCCGTACAAGTTTTGGGAGGAGGGCCAAAGTCATGGTACAGCCAAGCCTTTGAGAAGCCCGGCCAGGCCCAGGCTTTGCCCAGGCCTAGGGGCCTACATAATCCCCTAGCTTGAGCACAAAAGACCCTTTACTAATGAATAGATCTCAAATAGCTCTTATTGTTAAACACAGACTTGATTGATACCATAGCTATCTTTTATTGTATCAACTGCAGCCATTATAATGAGCTCTACTAGAAGTCCATGTTAGGTTGATTGGGAAGTACTGTATTATTACAGGATTAGGACTCACAAAAGACAGATTAGGAGATTAGGAGGTCAGGTAGCCTGGGCCTGGCTGGGCTTCTCAAAGGCTTGGCTGTACCAAGACTTTGGCCCTCCTCCCTTAGTATAAGGATATTTCGCCACTAATGGTACTTTGCATTTATAACCAAGGATTCAGTTCTCATGCGGTAAGCGCAAACTATTATGAACTAGCGCTGTAAGCGTAAACTATTAACAGTGCAGAATTCATGAAAATGGTATCCAGTGAAGTAAGCGAGTTAACAATTTTGGTACAAGTTGGGAAAATAAATTGAAAGTATTCATCACAGAATCACAACTACTTTTGCATACGTTGCCTTGGTACACTGTGTCACACTTTGGGCAGCCTTTCAAAACTGCATGAGTGACTGCATGGTATTAAATCCATGAACAATCGGGTATCATATCCATATGTAGCTGATTAAGAGAATGTTAAGAAAAAAAACATTTGCAAGCCTGTGATTTCTCAGGATATTTCCTGATTTCTCAGGATATTTCCTGATTTCTCAGGATATTTCCTGATTTCAGGAAGTACATGTAGCCTGTATTATGTCTAAACCTCTAGTTTCTTGTTTGTGGCGATGTGATGAGTCTGTAATTCCTCCAAAATTAAACATCCAGGAGGTTCAGGGGGCTTTGTCCTCTAGACCAAAGGGAGACCCACGCCCGCTATGCAGGATTTTCAGGATTTTTTTTACTTTTGTCAAATCACACATCTGCATTTGTTTAACTGCCCAAGTGTGATATTGAGAGCATTTATACACATTTCCAAGGATCCCTTTGTACATAAATATTGGCTAAAACTACCTGTAATACAGCCACAGGCAGCCATCTTGTTTTTTCTAATACACAAGTCAATGAGGATCAAAATGACGCTGGTGCCTTTCAAAATGTGATTTGTGTATGGTAATGTTGCATTGACAGTCAGGGAACCAGTCGCAAATTTACCACATTATGAATTGTGTCCAGGCAATACAAGATGGATACTGCATCATGGCAAATATGGCGCATTTCGTCTGAGCAATATTATTGATAAACAAGCAGGATTTAACTTGTTTGAAATGGTTGTTTGCTACTGAAATTATTTTCTTGTTGCTAATACAAAGCACGAACTACATGTAGAAAAGATTCGACATTAACTACAATCAAATCACTTCCGCTGAGCAGCTCTACTATAGACAAATGTAGGTTTGTGGTGATTTGTGGTTACCCAATAACCATGAATATCGGGCTATAATCAAATCACTTCTGCTGAGCAGCTCTACTATAGACGAATGTAGGTTTGTGGTGATTTGTGGTTACCCATTAACCATGAATATCGGGCTATAATCAAATCACTTTTGCTGATGAGCAGCACTATAAAATAGCCTCTACTTTCTTTTTCTGAATATCATCACACTTTCTCAGTCAAAAATGCCGAGTTACATCTTTTTTCCCCCAGCCCAACACCTCAAAGAAAGTGTCATCTCCCATTACCTTCATACAAAAAGAATAAACAATTTCAACAGTAACGGAACATCATACAAAGCTCTCGTGTTCATAGGTATATGTATTCACCGTCTTACACTATGAATAACTTTACCCTGAAAATGCCCTGAAAATCTGTATTACTGTGAAATAAATAGTTCACAGCAATTTCATGATGACACAACACCGTGAAAACGCCATGAAATACTCTTGGAATTTCTTCGCAGTGAAAACGTCGTGAAAACGACATGAACTTCTTGTGGCAGTTTTGGGGCAGCTCATTAATTCTCAAGATCACCGTGAATTTGCCCTGAAATCACTGTGAACATTATTGCCAATATCTGAGAGGAAGAGACACCATGAAATTGCCGTGAAATCATGGTGAACTATTATTTCACGGCAAAACGGATCTTCAGGGTAAAATTATTCATAGTGTAAATGACTACACATTGTACACACTTCACATCTGGGAAGACGTAAACAATGACACATAACAATTGCATAGGAAAAGGCCTGATTCATGATAAAACCATTTTTGGTAGTGTGGTTATATTGTAAAGATTGGATCCCAACCACTAAATTACCACCTCCCACCCACCCCCTCCAAACTATATTATACAAAGAATCGAATCTTTGCAGAAAAAAACTATTCTTAAACTATAAACACTGAAAGTAAAGTTTATGACTGAGGAACCTGTATCACGCAGAAGCCATATTGTGTTTCTAATACACAAGTCTATTGGAATCAAAACAAGGCTCATTTCGAAATTAGACTGGTGCTTTTCAGATGGTTAATTATGATTGATGCTTTGTGGTCAGGGAGCTAGACAATTTGAAAGCCACTGACCTAGTCTTGAAAATGTACCAGGTGACAGTAACATTATTTGATGAAATGCACGAGTCCGGATATTGAAATAAGTAGTTTTTTCCCCGTAGACACTTGAACATACGTGAAGATCATCAGTGAAGGCTAAAAATCAAATGGATTGACAGTAACTTTCTGTCAAACTCCTTGTATCTACTATATACCTCGAAGTTTCATGCTTCAGAAATAGCTCTCTGGCTACCCTATGTGGTCTTTGAATGCTGTACTTTGTTCACTAAAATACTCTTCACTAGAATATCGTGTCTAATATTTAAGACTTAAATATAATAGAATAAACATGAAAATAAACAGAATATAGAATATATTTCCCTCGAACATTTCTGTTTGGGTTTCTAGGGATTCTTTGACAATATCTACAAGAAAAAAGTAATTTCTTCTTTTTGAGGGAGTTTTTCGAAACTTGAACCCGTTTTCATTTCATTAACCCCCTTCAATAACTATAGACGCCCTGCTCAATGCATCATCTATCAGTTGTCCGTGAAGTGAAGTATTCTGAATGCAACAAGATCCATCAGCAAGAACAAAAGATCTTCTGTTTCTCGGCTCAATTCAACGGGCTCCAGGAGAATTGTATTCTGTTGTGTTCAGCCATGGTTAGGGTTAATAAATGAATGGAACCCTTTACAGAATTGACCAGCTAGCTATTCACGATATGACATATAAGAACAGCAGTGCTTCCTTTGTAATGGTTTAAGCTTTCCAAGTTTTGAAATGCCCTCATGGTAAACAACACTTCGATAATAGCGTTATCATAATAGAAAAACAATTAAAAACTAAATTAATGTTACATGTACATTATCGAAACCCTGTTTATCCAGTTGTTTTCTTGATTATAACGTGAAAAAGTCATAAAATCTAATTCCTGAAACCAACAAAAACAACTACTGTACTATTGTGAAACTCTAAAAATGTGTGCTGATAATTTGTTGTACACTGTTTAAATATGGAATAACTTAGCACATCACATCATAACAAAAGATTAAAATTCCACTAATAACAATATGAAATAATGAAATTATAAAAAGACCAGTACATTTAATTTCATTAATGCTATATTTGACCTTTTTAAAATAAACTTCAGCCCATCCAGTGTTACTAGGCAGGAATTGCAAATAAGGAATTATAAAGATCCCCTTGACTGTCCCTTTTTGCCTTTAAAGCTTCATGATGCTGCGGCCATCATTGTCTAATTCCTTGTGTACAAGAATGCAATGATGAAGCTTATTCTCAGCGTATACAAGGGACCAGACTATTTTCCAATCCAGCCTCGGTTTGGTATATGTGTATTTGTATGGAGAGAAACAAGATGGCTGCGGTGATGAAGGTCTGTTGCTCAGACTTCCGTGCCCAGAGTTGTTGATGCTTCCCCGACACTCCCACTTCCCCTCCCCAACTTCCCAACTCCACCCCCAACTGTAAACACCATAGAGCCATTGCCCTTGGCTTTCAAAACAAACTGAAACTCTCTATGTTAATATACAAAATGTACTCTACGCAAAAAGTGTATATGCCGGTGACCCACTTCATCGAAATGAGGAATGTCCCCCAAATTTCACATTTTGAGATATGGATATCAACTTGAAGAGAATTTAATGGGCTTTCTGATGATGCCAAACATTCATTTTTGGTTCATTTCATTCCTGTGTTAGGATGTGATAAATTGATAATGTAATAATGCAGTCATGCACGTTTTGTGAACTTTGGAAGTCCATTACACGGAAACGTGTTGGGGGACATTCCTCATTTCGATGGAGCGGGTCACTGTTGACAGCCTCATTACTCAGATGAATGAATTATGATAATGCTTCATTACACTATTGAGTTCACGTTATTTTGCACACACACTTTCACACTTACATGTAGATATCAAAAAGCTGCCTAGATGTTTTTTTTTATAAAAATCTTCAATTTTTCAACTGATTTCTGTAGAAATTCTAATTTTTATTTCACTGTGATGTGTGCTTGGCTTCAAATATATACAAACATACATAAGGATGAACCCTATTGTTGTTTACATTAAAGATATCTGTGGATCCTTTTACCAACATTTCTTTTCTGTCTTTAGATAAATCTTGTGCATCGTCCTGGTAGAAAAGAATCAAATTACTTTGTTAAAATTCATTTCAAAATAATTTCGAAATGTATTTTATTGAAGGTAGTGTCTCACACTGGTATTTGCCAATTTGCACGTATGTATTCAACCCTCTAGTTATCAAGAAATATATCATAATAAATTTGTGACCCGCTTCATCGAAATGAGGAATGTCACCCCAAATTTCACATTTTGAGATAATGGATATCAACTTAAAGAGAATTTAATGGGCTTTCTGATGATGCCAAACATTCATTTTTGGTTCATTTCATTCCTGTGTTAGGATGTGATAAATTGATAATGTAATGCAGTCATTACACGGAAGCCCATTACACGGAAACATGTGTTGGGTGACATTCCTCATTTCGATGGAGCGGGTTACATATTAACTAACCTGTGAAAAAGTTTTATCACAATAGGTGCTCAAGTTTTTTTTTGCGAAAAACAAACATTTTTTGTTACTTTAATAATCTGGCAATAACCAAGGTTGTACTTTCCTTTGAAGTATTTGTTTTCCTTTCTACATGGAAAAAATACAAAAGATATTACTTAGAATTGCTGGTAAAATAGGAGAAAAAAAAACACGACCAAAATATCTTTAAGTGAAAACATTTATAACTACCTATGACACAATGTCATAAACATTTTAAGACTCAAATAATTGCATTAAAGTATTGTTTCACAATCCTTCAGTCAATTATTTTCTGAAATATTCTTATTTAAAAGTAAATTACTTTCTTTCTATGAGGGAAATTGAAAAGAACAAAAAAAAACTAAAATTTTCAAGTATATGAAATTACTTGCATGCAATACTTTTTACTCTGAACAAATTCTGGGGGTGTTCTTTGACATCGGGCATGTCAAAATGAGGATTTACTTTTTGTAAATCCCACATTTGGAAAAAAAAATGATTGGATCTGTTCTACGTTGTCTAGCAAGTCACTGTGTCAGCTACATGTATTTGTAGGGTCATTCAGTATGTCAGTTAGTCATGTACAGTTTAGTTATTAGCTGTTTGGGATTATTCCCGAACACCTTTTTGAATTTTTATTCTTCCTTCCCCCCCCCCCCCCCCCCCCTTAGAAGTTTATAGTGTCTTAGTCATTGTCGTTTCCATTTGTTGTAGACTGTCAGATAGTGTGTAGTAGTCTGGGTCATTGTGATGTCACTGTCAAGTCTTGTAATTGTCATCACTGTCATCAGTTAAGGAGCATCTCTTAACTTGGGAATGCTTGGAACGTTATTCCCATTAGGAAACCATGCTGTTAATGGGAACAGGACAATGTTCCATTTGGGAATGCTTTTGTGGTCCCAAAAAGGAACATTCTATTGGGATTACAGACTGTTCCCATCGGGAACTGTTTCCATCGGGAACTGTTCCCATCGGGAACTGTTCCCATCGGGAACTGTTCCCATCGGGAACGCACACAGGAAAAGGGTGGTGTTCCATTTGGGAATGCTTGGTGTTGTTCCCAAAAGGAACGTTCCATTGGGAACACTGTTTGTTCCTATCCAGGACATGCTGTTTTCACTGGGAACAGGACGGTGTTCCATTTGGGAACGCCTTTACGTTCTCAAAAGGAGCGTTCCATTGGGAACACTGCCTGTTCCCATCGGGAACGCATGCTGTTTTCACTGGGAACAGGGTACTGTTCCATTTGGGAACGCCTTTACGTTCTCAAAAGGAGCGTTCCATTGGGAACACTGCCTGTTCCCATCGGGAACGCATGCTGTTTTCACTGGGAACAGGGTAGTGTTCCATTTGGGAACGCCTTACGTTCTCAAAAGGAGCGTTCCATTGGGAACACTGCCTGTTCGCATGCTGTTTTCACTGGGAACAGGGTAGTGTTACATTTGGGAACGCCTTACGTTCTCAAAAGGAGCGTTCCATTGGGAACACTGCCTGTTCCCATCGGGAACGCATGCTGTTTTCACTGGGAACAGGGTAGTGTTCCATTTGGGAACACTATATGTTCTCTGTAGTGAATTCAACGTCTACAATTTGTTCACTGATGCTCAAACGTTTTGTGTCATCAAGTCAATCGCACAACATATGCCCCGTGTCTTTCACCCAGGAGATATGATCCTTTCACTTCATATCGAAATGGTGAATCTACTAGAATTGATTATCACAAACTTTTTAAGTGTCTTCAATAATGTTTAAAAAAATAAGAAAACATTGTTTAAAAAGTGGTCATGTGACAAAACAAAGTGTTTTTAATTGTCTTAGCTCTTAAGGAACATCAACACGTCCGATAGAGACTAAATATTTGCATGTCTGCATTAATATGCACATAATTTTATTACATGCAAGCGTACATAATGCATCAATATGCAAATACACACCTCATCAGTATGTAAATGTTGCATTATGCAAATATTTGCACATTATGCAAATATTTGCTCATTATGCAAATATTTGCATCATTATGCAAATATACTCATAATCAATGCATATATTGACATTATTATGCAAATTTATTCATTGTGTGTTAATACATAGGCCCGTATTCTAAAACCCTCCTTTAAATAGGCCTAAAGTAGACCTTTATAGAGGCTTCCTTTACTGAGGAGTTCCTTTGCTAAAGGCTCCTTTAACAAATGGTATTCAAGAACCACACTTTAACTTCCCTCATGTTAAGGTCGTCCTTTACCACAAATTTTTTAAAGGCTCCCTTTAAAGAAGGGACACTTTCTCTAAGGCTCCCTTTATGCTCCTAAATGATATGATGTAACAGGACGATGTCAGTTTTCTAGTCCCGTGTAATACCTCTGGTGATTACGCTGCCATTGTTATTGTATGCAGTAGAATTTCCTTTTGTTTGCAACAGCGTCCTGTCCAATTGGAAAACTAATTACTTCGGCCCGTTTTCTTGCTATCACTGCTGAAACACTTCTGACGATTCTTGAAGCCGATGGCTGGGACACTCCTTGCAAATCTCCGTGAACAATCTGAAACGAACCCGTCGCATAGTAACGGAGTGCAACCAGCAGTTGCGTCCTTAGTGACAGGGGGCGTCCACGATTGTTCTCAGGTTCTGGTATGTCGTCGCCGATGAAGTTCATCAGGTGGTTAAATCCATCCTTGGTGAACCGAAAGCGTTTAAAAAAGGCGTCATCACTGAAATCATCCTCTTGAAACTGAGGAAGACGTGTCCTGATACGTGGCAACCCCTAATGACGTCATAGAAACGCGCTAGTCGGTTGACGTAATCACCCATCGCTGAGGTATCAGAAGAGATCCTTGCACGTTGGCTGCTAAAGGAAGACTAAAAGATACTCCAGACCAACCTTACGTTTAAAGGCCTCCTTAAGGCAAAATAAAGCATTTCCTGTAATAAAGGAAGGTTCTTGAAACGACCCAACCTTTGCTAAAGGAAGGTACCTAAAGGCGTCCTTTGACCCGAGATAAAGGTTGGTTCTTGAAATTAAATTTAGCTAAAGGTTGACTTAAAGTCTCCCTTAACGCTAAAGGAACGTTCTAGAATACGGGCCATAATAATGTAACTAAACTATCACCCATCCTCAACATGATGATGTTGAAGACATCCGTTTTCCGCCCGTTTCTTCGCCTCGTCTCTCAAGCCATATCACTTCTCCACTCTCGTCAGATCCTTTTATTGCTGGGAAGGACAGGACTGGTGCCCGCATATTGGGGGAACGATTCCCCATAGATACACGTCCTGGCACAGCAAAGGGCCGTCCATTCCCACGGGATCTGCCGGGGCCTCGCTGATAAAACTTTTCTCTGCCTGCCTTTTTGGGTCGGAGCTGAGGTAGCTTTTCCGACGCGTCTTGTTGTTTTGGATCCTGCGGGGGATGTGATGAAGAAGTGACGACGACAGTCTTGGAATGCTCATCAGAAGCAGTTCTAGTGTTCTCATCAGGAGATACACCGCTGAGAGAGTTTGCCATCGGCTCTCTGTTGACGTTGAGCTCTATCAGAGGATGGTCGGTGTGGTTCGTAGGTTTACTCACTTGATCACTTCTTTGCATTTCTGTTGGATCCAGTTTTTCGGCCAAATGCTGCGAACTGATATTAGGGTCACTGCTCGAGACATCACCGTGAGGGGCCAACACAATGTCCATGTGACGACCTCCTTGCGCCCTTGCGGCATTCAACATCGGACTGGAACTGGAGTACATGGCAGCACGACGGTCCACAACTGGCGGACGGGTCTTTCCTAGCAGACATTCAATGATGGCTGCTTTTTGTTCGTCAAATTTTCTCTCAATGGCTCCCAGCTGCTTGTACAGCCCATCGATGCGTAAGTGAATGGCGTTGTTATCGACGAAACACCCCAAGTTATTGTTGTCCAGATCAACGGAAGCCTTGGTGTTTAAGCGATTTAAAGAGGAAGTAACGGCGCCCTCTGGAGCCTCACGATTGCCAAGTTCAGATGGAGGCGAGACTTCCTCTGGTCTTGTATCTCTGAGTGGGCAAGAATGATGTAGATGTCTTTGGTCAGGTGTGTTGCTGGTGTGCAATGGCTCGGTATAGTGTCGATATTTACGTTGCATAAGTGGAACATTTTGTTCCTCAGTCTCCCCCAGATCCTCATCATGTTCGTTTGTTTCCACGGAAACCACTGTGTCTAAAAATGAATAGAGATAAGAGTTAAACGGTGGCAATTGTCCATCAAGTTCAATGACCTGTGTTAGATAAGTTTTGGGGGTGTTATTGGAAGACATAACCAGAAACATGATTCAGTGTTAGTCTTGATAAGCCCCACACATCCATCATATTATCTCTGACCGTTCTATTGCAAATTTCAAAATCCTTTTAGAATCCTCCCCTCCACCATTGGCCAATTTTAACCCTGTACCCTGTCTCCTGATCTGTGACTTAAAATTTACAATGGCCTTATGAAAACCCTCACCAAATTTCCCGGTTTTCTTTTTCCATTTTCCGCTCTGGAATGTGAACCGTAAGTCCCTCTTACTGCCCTCCGATCCCGTCTTGGATGCCACAGGCTCGGTGTTCGGGCATGGTGTCAGAGTGACCCTTCCACTCTGCTCTGCCTTGTTCTTGCGGGCGGCCTGTGCAGCGGCCACTACGGCAGAGAAACGGCGATTGAGGACGGTCTTGGCACCAGGCCAGTGGTTCAGTTTGGGCCCAATGTCTGGTACAATTTTATCCAGCTCAGTCTGAAAAAAAGAGAGAAGAAATGCAATGCTTTATTTAATTTATTTTAACCCTAACCCCCTAATGGTTTTGGCTAAGAACCTTCCTGAATCCAACACCATGCAGTAACTACCACAGCAACTGTTGGGCTTGGATGGAAGTGGGACACCCGGCCCAATGCAATGGTATCCCTATTGGGGCTACATTACCGAGTCAAAATACAACAACAACCAGCCATTGGAGTTTGATGAGCTTTGGGTTGTTAGATAACTAACTAACCTGTGAAAGTTTCAGATCAATACAGAGTCTCAGTCATGAGTGTGAAAAAAAACATTCAACATTTTTACAGAAAGATTTTTGCCAGTCGGCAACTTTTTGTTTGTTTGTTTGTTTGTTTATTTCTTCTTTAACCTGGGTAACTCATTCAGTGGATAATACAAGTAATCATCTGTTCTTCCATGAGGCCCAGGGATAAATACATACCAGAGACACCAAGGTAATTAACCCTCTACTCTTGCATGATAAGTGTCATTGTGGGTTCTTTAACGTGCACTGATATTTTATAGTACACGGGGCCTACGGCTTAACGTCCCATCCGAAGGACGAAGCAATTATGGTTAAGTGTCTTGCTCAAGGACACAAACGTCGCGACCGGCCAGGCCAGGATTCAAACCCAAATTCTGATGCCACCAGAACTTGAATCCGATGCACTGGACTGCTCGGCCACGACACTCCAACTTGTAAGTTGGACATTCCAGTTCCTGTTCTTCTTTAAGATGAATGCACTTCAAAGTTCCAAAGGATAATTGATGTGTATACCAACTTTACACGAAGTAAGCTTAATAATAATTTCTTAATGTGATAGAGCTGCTGTAAGCAGAGAATTTTGCCAAGCAAATTTCTTTGTTAAACAATATAAAATGGACTACCAGCTACAATCCCGGCAAAATCTTGCTGGGCACCCCCCCCCCCCCGGCCAATGTTGGCTCTCATTGCGCGGTCTGTGCTCCAGCTGGAGATAACAACATTGGTGGAGGGAGCGAGGGAGCGGGGGACAGGGGGAGTGGGGGACAAGGGAGGGTATGTTTATTGTCACGTGTCCCAACTATTTGCTACACGCAAAACGGATTTTAGGTATTTTTGTCAGGGTAAACTTCACTGACTTTTGTGGTCTAAATGTCAGATACGAAGTGCTAATATTTTTAAACAAAATTTGGTTTGGATAAAATTCAGTACTTTTTGTTATACTTTTGTGGGGAAAAATCATCAGTATCGCGATAACGCAGTTTTGTATCGTGATGCTTATCGCGGCATTTTGGTATCGCGATAATCGATGCACCGGCATGAATCGTTACACCCTTACTACCAGCCAAAATGCATATATTTTATATGAAAGTTTGGCTGGTAACCAAACAAATCTGCTGAGCAAATTTTTGTGGTAAGCAATTTTTTTCTGCTGAGCAGCTCCATGAAATTGAGCCCTGGTCAGTACCAATGTTGTACCTCCCATTTAACCCTCTTACTACTACAAGGGTCAAGAATGGTCAAAATCAGTCAAAATGTTGATATACTTGCCAAGGTATATCTAGTGCACTTAAAAGTCAAACCCTGTCAAACCTTACGTGTAGTAAGTACATTTACAGGTCAAAATAAGTCAGCCGTTTTTGACTGGTAGCATTGTCTGGTATTGTTCAGGGTGGTCAAAATGACAGTAAAAACCAGTCAAAAATGCCGCTGTGTGCACATTTGAGTCAACAGTCAAAACAGTCAGTTGACTGATTTTGACCACTACAGCTACTTGCCATTATAGCGTAGCTATGTTAGGAGGGTTAAAGAACAATCTAAGGGAGGAGGGTCAAAGTCATGGTACAGCCAAGCCTTTGAGAAGCCTGGCCAGGCCTAGGCTACCTGGCCTCCTAATTGTCTTTTGTGAGTCCTAATCCTGTAACAATACAGTACCTGCCAATCAACATAACCTGGGCTTCTGGAGGGCCTAGCCCAGGCAAGCAGAGCTCATTATATAGGCCAGTAGGCAGGGGAAAAGCCTGGGCCTGGCCGGGCTTCTCAAAGGTTTGGCTGTACCATGACTTTGGCCCTTGTCCCTAAGGAAAGTCTGTCGTAGCACCATGGCAATTGTTATTCTTGTGAGTTGTAAAGTGTGTTTGCTCTGAGAAGAAGTGATGGTTTCAACATTTTCATTTGGTTTCTCCTTTATAGCACTCAGAGTACACTGGTCAAAACTGCAATCCAACCATCTGTCTCAGAACTAAAACATTGTACACATTCTGCAAAGGCACCTCGCTGGACCTTGAATAGTTGGAAGAGCTAGTTCTAACAGCAACATCAGGTTTGTTTTTTACTGTCATTGTGTTGGGAGTGTCGTGGGCGAGCGGTCTAGTGCATCGGACTCAAGTGCTGGTGTTGTCAGAATGTGGGTTCGAATCCCAGCCTGGCCGGTCTCAACTCTTGTGTCCTTGAACTAGACACTTAACCATAATTGCTTCGTCCTTCGGATGGGACGTTATAAGCTGTAGGTCCAGTGTATTAGATTATTAAAGTAATCATGTAAAAGAACCCAGAACACTTATCATGGAAGAGTAGTGGTTTACCCTGGTGTTTCTGGTTCACATAGCACCTTTGAAAAACAGTGTTCACTGAAAGGTCTCCCCAGGTTAAATAAGAAATAAATAAACAAAAAGTTTGTTTGTTGGATGGAAACCTTATCCCTAGATTCTTCATCTTTTTTTTTGGGGGGGGGGGGGTTCGATAACTGCCTGCAAAGCCTTGTGGAAGAGGTTTGTCTGGTTTAGCCCGAAGATCTGATGTCACGCTTCGTGGCTCGTGAAAGACACCAGATACACCGGCCTCTCAGTTCGGGGGAGATACAACTTTGACCTCGGTTGGTAGGTAGCTCACGATCCTCGAAGCGTGACGTCAGATCTTCAGCACAACGTATCCAATAAAATCCCTTGAATGGTATGGCCGGAGCCCGTCTCTATCCGATAGGTCTGATGATTCATACTACAAGCACCCAATGTAATAGAGCAGAAGGGATCGTTGTCACCTAGGGTCGTTGTCACCTACGTGCTTGCTTTATAGGGACCATTGTCTACAAGCTTTGCTTCTTAATGGATCCCTCTGCAGTATCACATTTACTTTATTCACATCTTTATATATTTCATTTACATGTAACTTTCTGTGATTAACTTTCTTTGGTTTAATACTGTGGAAATAAATAAACCTGAAAAAAAAAACCTGAAAGGGTACTCCTCATCAATGGTACCCATGCAATCTCAATTCTATGCAGGTTTGTGTACATTTATGCAGCGCCGTAGCCAGGAATTTTTCAGTGGGGGGGGGGGGGCCACAGGGGGCATTGTTTTTCAGTGGGGGGGGCCAGGGGGTTTGAGTTTCCCTTTTCCTGTTCTTTTCTTTTTTGGGGCACTATGAGGATTTTTCGTGGGAGCACCTGGGGGGGGGGGGGCAACTGGATATTTGTGGGGGGGGGGGCATGTGCCCCCAGGCCCCCCTGTGGCTACGGCGCTGTATTTATGATTGGATACCATTGGAGACAACAACCACCTTCAGCTGTAATATACTGGTGGATATCCAATAATACACATTTTGGAGTGAAGGGGTAAAAATAGTTGCTGGTATTCCACCAGTTAAATGACAATGATACCTGTGTAAGTATACGTACAAAGGCTCATGAAATGACAATGATACCTGTGCAAGTATACGTACAAAGGCTCATGAAATGACAATGATACCTGTGCAAGTATACGTACAAAGGCTCATGAAATGACAATGATACCTGTGCAAGTATACGTACAAAGGCTCATGAAATGACAATGATACCTGTGCAAGTATACGTACAAAGGCTCATGAAATGACAATGATACCTGTGCAAGTATACGTACAAAGGCTCATGAAATGACAATGATACCTGTGTAAGTATACGTACAAAGGCTCATGAAATGACAATGATACCTGTGCAAGTATACGTACAAAGGCTCATGAAATGACAATGATACCTGTGCAAGTATACGTACAAAGGCTCATGAAATGACAATGATACCTGTGCAAGTATACGTACAAAGGCTCATTAAATGACAATGATACCTGTGCAAGTATACGTACAAAGGCTCATGAAATGACAATGATACCTGTGTAAGTATACGTACAAAGGCTCATGAAATGACAATGATACCTGTGCAAGTATACGTACAAAGACTCATGAAATGACAATGATACCTGTGTAAGTATACGTACAAAGGCTCATGAAATGACAATGATACCTGTGCAAGTATACGTACAAAGGCTCATGAAATGACAATGATACCTGTGCAAGTATACGTACAAAGGCTCATGAAATGACAATGATACCTGTGCAAGTATACGTACAAAGGCTCATGAAATGACAATGATACCTGTGCAAGTATACGTACAAAGGCTCATGAAATGACAATGATACCTGTGCAAGTATACGTACAAAGGCTCATGAAATGACAATGATACCTGTGCAAGTATACGTACAAAGGCTCATGAAATGACAATGATACCTGTGCAAGTATATGTACAAAGGCTCATGAAATGACAATGATACCTGTGCAAGTATACGTACAAAGGCTCATGAAATGACAATGATACCTGTGCAAGTATACGTACAAAGGCTCATGAAATGACAATGATGCCTGTGCAAGTATACGTACAAAGGGCTCATGAAATGACAATGATGCCTGTGCAAGTATACGTACAAAGGCTCATGAAATGACAATGATACCTGTGCAAGTATACGTACAAAGGCTCATGAGAATGACAATGATACCTGTGCAAGTATACGTACAAAGGCTCATGAATGACAATGATACCTGTGCAAGTATACGTACAAAGGCTCATGAAATGACAATGATACCTGTGCAAGTATGCGTACAAAGGCTCATGAAATGACAATGATACCTGTGTAAGTATACGTACAAAGGCTCATGAAATGACAATGATACCTGTGCAAGTATGCGTACAAAGGCTCATGAAATGACAATGATACCTGTGAGTATACGTACAAAGGCTCATGAAATGACAATGATACCTGTGCAAATATACGTACAAAGGCTCATGAAATGACAATGATACCTGTGTAGTATACGTACAAAGGCTCATGAAATGACAATGATACCTGTGCAAGTATACGTACAAAGGCTCATGAAATGACAATGATACCTGTGCAAGTATACGTACAAAGGCTCATGAAATGACAATGATACCTGTGCAAGTATACGTACAAAGGCTCATGAAATGACAATGATACCTGTGCAAGTATATGTACAAAGGCTCATGAAATGACAATGATACCTGTGTAAGTATACGTACAAAGGCTCATGAAATGACAATGATACCTGTGCAAGTATACGTACAAAGGCTCATGAAATGACAATGATACCTGTGGAAGTATACGTACAAGGCTCATGAAATGACAATGATACCTGTGCAAGTATACGTACAAAGGCTCATGAAATGACAATGATACCTGTGCAAGTATACGTACAAAGGCTCATGAAATGACAATGATACCTGTGCAAGTATACGTACAAAGGCTCATGAAATGACAATGATACCTGTGCAAGTATATGTACAAAGGCTCATGAAATGACAATGATACCTGTGTAAGTATACGTACAAAGGCTCATGAAATGACAATGATACCTGTGCAAGTATACGTACAAAGGCTCATGAAATGACAATGATACCTGTGCAAGTATACGTACAAAGGCTCATGAAATGACAATGATACCTGTGCAAGTATACGTACAAAGGCTCATGAAATGACAATGATACCTGTGCAAGTATACGTACAAAGGCTCATGAAATGACAATGATACCTGTGCAAGTATACGTACAAAGGCTCATGAAATGACAATGATACCTGTGCAAGTATACGTACAAAGGCTCATGAAATGACAATGATACCTGTGCAAGTATACGTACAAAGGCTCATGAAATGACAATGATACCTGTGCAAGTATACGTACAAAGGCTCATGAAATGACAATGATACCTGTGCAAGTATACGTACAAAGGCTCATGAAATGACAATGATACCTGTGCAAGTATACGTACAAAGGCTCATGAAATGACAATGATACCTGTGTAAGTATACGTACAAAGGCTCATGAAATGACAATGATACCTGTGCAAGTATACGTACAAAGGCTCATGAAATGACAATGATACCTGTGCAAGTATACGTACAAAGGCTCATGAAATGACAATGATGCCTGTGTAAGTATACGTACAAAGGCTCATGAAATGACAATGATACCTGTGCAAGTATACGTACAAAGGCTCATGAAATGACAATGATACCTGTGCAAGTATACGTACAAAGGCTCATGAAATGACAATGATACCTGTGCAAGTATACGTACAAAGGCTCATGAAATGACAATGATACCTGTGTAAGTATACGTACAAAGGACTCATGAAATGACAATGATACCTGTGTAAGTATACGTACAAAGGCTCATGAAATGACAATGATACCTGTGCAAGTATACGTACAAAGGCTCATGAATGACAATGATACCTGTGCAAGTATGCGTACAAAGGCTCATGAAATGACAATGATACCTGTGCAAGTATGCGTACAAAGGCTCATGAAATGACAATGATACCTGTGCAAGTATACGTACAAAGGCTCATGAAATGACAATGATACCTGTGCAAGTATACGTACAAAGGCTCATGAAATGACAATGATACCTGTGCAAGTATACGTACAAAGGCTCATGAAATGACAATGATACCTGTGCAAGTATACGTACAAAGGCTCATGAAATGACAATGATACCTGTGCAAGTATACGTACAAAGGCTCATGAAATGACAATGATACCTGTGTAAGTATACGTACAAAGGCTCATGAAATGACAATGATACCTGTGCAAGTATACGTACAAAGGCTCATGAAATGACAATGATACCTGTGTAGTATACGTACAAAGGCTCATGAAATGACAATGATACCTGTGTAAGTATACGTACAAAGGCTCATGAAATGACAATGATACCTGTGTAAGTATACGTACAAAGGCTCATGAAATGACAATGATACCTGTGTAAGTATACGTACAAAGGCTCATGAAATGACAATGATACCTGTGTAAGTATACGTACAAAGGCTCATGGCGAGAGAGCATCTTTAACGGGAGAACAGTAATTATATTTATCCAGCTGCTCATTCACCTCCTTCGAGTCCGCCGAAGCAACCCTCCCCGACTTATTTCCCTAGACCAAGGCTCAAAATTAACACTTACCCCAATTCCCAGTGGTAAGTAAAATTTCAGAAAGGTGAGTGAATTTAAAATATGGGAGGGCTCTAATTCTTCGTCAAAGGGATGTAAAAGTGCAGTTTTAGGGTCGATTGTGGTTGAGAGCATCGTGTTATAACAAGTCATACACCAGGGTGCATTTTGGATGCCCAATTTGGTGTGCCGCTATTTGCTTTTATTTGCCCTTCACTTGTGAAAAGTATTGAAAGTATTGTAAAGTAGGTTGGTGAAATTCTTGCGTCGGGAGATAAACAATTGATTTAATTTTGCCCTACACCGACGTGTGTATAGCACTGTATGCTCAGTGCTTTCCGAGTGTCTGTGAAAAAACTGCTCGGTGGTCGAGAGGTTAAGACGTCTGCACTAGTAAGCAGGAGGTCGTGGGTTCGAATCCCGCCCGAGTCGCTTGTGTAGTTTTTCACAGACACTCGGAAAGTACTGAGCATACAGTGCTATACACACGTCGGTGTAGGGCAAAATTAAATCTATTGTAAAGTAGTGTTTGTTTTACATTTGGACGTCCCGTTTTTCAAGGATGCCCCATTTCAAATTCCTGGCAAATACTCCATCTGGAGCCAATTTCATACAACTGCTTAGCAGATAAAATTGCTTACCGGAATAATTTGCTTAGCAGTTTTCTTTGGTTACCAGCCAAACTTTAATACAAAATGTATGCATTTTGGCTGGTAGTCTGTTTTATATTGCTTAGCAAAATTCTCTGCTTAGCAGCTCTATGAAATTGTAAAAAGCAAACAAATTATTTTCAGCTGGCTTGCGCCTAAACAGGTCACATAACTTTTTGAACTTACGTCTCGCATGTCAATCGTTACTTCCACTTTCTCTGCAAAGTGCTGTCTGAAGTCGGGATACATCGTGATGACGTCCATCAGGTCTTCCCGATAAAGGGTCAAGAGGTCACAGTAGGTCAGTGCCCTGACTGTGCCTTTCGACCTTCCCACCAGAGGTCGCTGACAGAAGTTTTCTCCAACGACATCGCCTTTACCTTTTGGTGGGACAGACAAATGGCATTAGCATTAACTTCAATACCAACATCATGATAAAATTACTATTATTATTTATAAGATATATATATAAATGGTAGCACTTTTAAGACTAACTAAACTTGAAAATAGGCATAAGCTTTCGTAGCTACAGCTACTTCATCAGATGCATCTGATGAATCAGAATGCATCTGATGAATGCATCTGAATGAATGCATCTGAATGAATCAGAATGCATCTGATGCATCTGATGAATCAGATGCATCTGATGAAGTAGCTGTAGCTACGAAAGCTTATGCCTATTTTTAAGTTTAGTTAGTCTTAAAAGTGCTACCATTTATATATATATCTTATTCTACCTGACTAACACGGCTGCATACAGATCTATATTATTATTTATAACATCATCATCATGAAGCTGTCCATTTTCGGTTATTTCATGAACTGGATACCCGAAATTGGAAATCTTCAGATACCCGGGTACCCAAAAACACATAAATACTCCTGAATGCATAAAATAACCAATATAGAGTCACAATAAACATGGACTTACTGTAATAATTTCCCGCCTCTATATTAAAAACAACTAGTAACAACATCCCCCATTCCCCACACACATTTTGTTAACAAAAAATTGGTGACTTCCAATTGTGTGGCTTAAATCATTCCTAGAACCATCTCAACTCCTTGTGGAGTATGCAGCCCATGCTGCCAAATGTGTAGCACAACAAGCTTCATCAAACACAATTAGCATCTCTGCCCTCACAGGTCCCCATTTATACTCCTGGGTGACGAGAAGCAATTATAGTTTTAGTGTCTTGCTCAGGGACACAAGCACTACGGTCGCGGCCAGGATTCGAACCCACATTCTGATGACTCGGCCATCAGAACACAAGTTTGATCCACTAAACCGATGCACTAAACTGCTCGGCCATGGCATCCCATGATACAAATTTTAAATTATTATTATTTTTATCATCTATATGTCATCTTTCCCATCTTCTTCAGCATTAACTAATCTTCCTGAAGACGATCAGAGAAGACGATCAGAGAATACTGATCAAAACGTCGCGCTGTTGCATAATCACCAGTTACTAATTACTAATCAAAAGAGAATTTTCACATGGTGTCACTGCAAACAGTCTTTACTTAAATTATCATCATTAACAATCTTTACATCCTCATTTATCCTCGTCATCTTCAAGTCCTTCATCATTATCACCATTAGCCCTTTTGAGATATGGTGGGCATAGGACGGGGTAAGGAGGGGGTAAACTCAAGAGCGTGTGTAATACAAGAGTCAGCCCACTGTTAACAGCACCCTCTAGTTTTATTGTGTCCACCGTCCATACCTCAAAAAACGGCTTTTGGAAAGAATGTAGAATACAAGGTTCCGCCACTTTTCTATCCAAATATCACAGGTTTTCTTTTAAAAGATTAATGAGGACACATTTAAGGAGAGGGAAAGTGTTGTCAAGTGAGGTTTGGAAACAAGATTTTGAGCAATGAATGTATTCACATCCAGTGAGATGTTGGCCATTTTGTTGTCTGCTAAAAATACATACTTAGACATTGTGCACAAGTGGCGGTTGGGTTCCACATTCTTTCCAGGCTTTTAATGATCGTTATGAAGCTCAACATCCATCCTCATCACAACCACCAACACAACAGTATAGGGTAACTTTGGAGGGCTGGGTCATCTCCCCCCCACCCAAGCCTATGCCTCCTCCACCTCCCCCTTGCTCAGAATCGGTAATCAAAGTAATGGGTTGTTAAAAATGCAGTGCTCCGCCAGCGAAGTTCCTCCCCTACTGAACCAACTCTTCCTACTTTAGCTGAACTTTAGTAGCAAGTAGCTAGAGTGGTCCAAACCAGTCAACTGCCTGTTTTGACTGTTGACCCAAATGTGCACACAGGGGCATTTTTGACTGGTTTTTGCTGTCATTTTGACCACCCTGAACAATACCAGACAGTGCTTTTACCAGTCAAAAACGGTCGACTCATTTTGACCTGTAAATGTACTTACTACATGTAATGTATATCACACCGACACCAGTGTCGTTAATCTGACATAAGTGGTGCTGATGTCAATCACAAGCACCACAATTGTTGGTACATGTATCCATGGAGGAAGAAAATCTCTTTCTTCCTCCATGATGTATCTCATTGGGTTACAATTATTTCTCCTCACCCAGTATCGCTAAGACAACATTTCCCCGCAGAATCTCCAGCGACCCTCTCGAGATGAAGTACATCTGATTTAGGCTGTCTCCCCGGTGGAGCAAAATATCGCCAGGAGCCGTGTGGGTGTTCTGAAACTTGACGGAAAGCGCCCTCAAGCAGCCGTGGCTGACGCCCTTGAAGGCTGGCGAGCCGTTCAGTAGGTTCCGGTTGAGATGGAGGGATATATCCGCTTGCAGGAAATCCGGAAAATCCTTCATCACCTTTTGTGGAGAAAAACAACGGGGGAAAATAGAAGAGAAACTTGATTGATGGAGTTCTTACACAACTCATGTTTTTTTGTTTTTTTAAAGTTTTTTTTTACCATTGCCGCTGCTGAGGAGCATATCGACGGTCTCAAAAAGAAGACGGGGGGACACATGCCTAAACTACTTCCATTGGGCACTTTCTGCAGATCACTCCTACGTTATACAGTATACATCATTAGATTACAAAAAAATGTAGTTGTTATTTATTTGTGACTGCGGAGAAAATGAACCTGAACCTGGGCAAAAAGTGTACCGGAGCACACTGCGATAAAGGACGCAGGCGATAAAACACCTTGCCTTTAGGCTCGGTCCTTCATTGCCTGTTGCCGTCCAATGCGTTCCCTCGGTCTTTATCCTGTGATTCGCGCGGCGAACTTCTTATTCTCTTGATAAAATAGGATCCATACATGGTCCCGTGAAACATAACACTTCAATCTGATCACAAAACACAATCAAGAGGATTGCATTTAATTAAACATTACTGATTTCAACAATTGACATTTATACAGTCCTATAAATTGTGTCTCTGATGCCTCGGTTGTTATCATAACATTTTCGAGGAAAACACTATGCGGCTAGTATTAATAATCACCAATCCTCACTCCACGCTATATAGGGTAAAGTATACCCGCTGTGTGTCAGCCCGGCCCACGCAGCGGTTGATATCCTAGGTGTCGCGCTAATGGAGATAGCGCGGCGATATCTCCATTTCGAGAATTATAGGCGTGTTATAGGTGCCCGTCCTATAATGGTAAGGGCGAACCTGAGTGCCTGTCTTGTCGCTTGGCTGGTGGTATTATTGCTGCATGGTTAGCACTGTTATCTCTAGTGTGAGTTTAATTTGACTCTGATAGTAGTTATGGCGGAAACACAGGCCATATAATAGTGTTTGATGACGCCTGCATCAAATCGCGTTTATAATTACGTGCCGATATAGTTTCATGAGAAATGCATATGTTGCAGTTTGGTAGAAATTACTGTGGCGAAACAGCCGGTTTTAGATTATTATTATTTATTTTTTGTAAATTCGTTTCAATATCATCATCATTGACGCTGTTCGTCTTTCGACATGGCGCCCTCAATAATTGTGTTCCAATGGTCACGGTTTATCGCCGATGCTAAGGTTAGGACAGACCAAAATGTGTTACATCTTAAATGATTACTTAGTGCTGAACTGATCGATTTCCTACAATAATATATAGATTTACGGTTAATCTAAACTTAAACCGAGTTTTTGTTTGTTTTACCTTTTCAGCCTCATAATATCATAACCGGTTGAGTAAACCCACGAGAATGCTTGTTTCAAGCCCGGCCGTACTCTGATGAACCCACAGTGACGCATAAAACCAGTCATACGTGGTTTATTCCTTATGTATAGTATTCCAAGCCTAGTCATAATTGTCGTTGTTTGAGTAAATCCAGGCGGTGTATAAATCAAAACTGACTAAACCCAGGTTTATTAACTCAACTCGTCGACCACTTGTAGATCATTACCGTTTGAATAAACCCAGGCACGTTCACCCCTGTAAGGTTAAGTGGATTAACCAACACCTTAAACCACGGTTAATGCAAACTTAGCCCGGGTTTGTTATCTCACCTCGTCAACCTCCTGTACATCATTACCGTTTGAATAAACCCAGGCACGTTCACCCCTGTAAGGTTAAGTGGATTAACCAACACCTTAAACCACGGTTAATGCAAACTTAACCCGGGTTTGTTATCTCACCTCGTCAACCTCCTGTAGATCATTACCGTTTGAATAAACCCAAGCATGCTTGAAGTACTCTTGCAACCGTCGTCTAAGTGGGTGAGGCACGTTATGAAACTTGACGAAATCCTTAACCAGGGTTAGCTGTTGGTGATATCTGGCCATCCCTTCGTATAGCCGCTCGATGATGGCCGTCATGTTACCGAAGATACAGGCAAACATAAGAGCTAAATGAAAAAAAAAAGTGGAGAAATTGCAAGATGGGTCATTCCATGAACATGGGACACTTGTGTTTTCCATGTACACTCATTGGCCATAAGTATTGCAACATCCCCAAAGTTTAGTTTGGAGAACTGTGTTACAATATTTTATTTTATTTTATTTACACTACTTAAGACTTCTTGAAAGTGCCTGTGTTTTGAAGTCAATGTTCTTTTTTACTGTTCTTGCTCGGAAATTATGTAATACACGATCGATGAAATCGGATTAAATGATCATCTCACCTGTTACTGTAAAGTGCTATTTTGAGCATGTTGCAATACTTTTGGCCAGTGAGTGTATTTCAGATATTGGGGCCTGTGTTATTCCTTACATCGTACGAGCTGATGATTATAACATTCACCTATTGTTGCATCTCATACAGACCTACTATGACAACAAACAAACATTTCTTGGGTCTCCCCTATTTTGATCCATTAACTTTAGTCAGTATATTACACAACGGTGTCCCCTTGTAATTTTGTTACATCGTTAACCTCATAATCAGGTGAAGCAGGAAGTAAATACATGACACCAGTTTTAATGTTTGTATCTATTATTTTAAAAGATGACAACCTACAAAACTATGATAAATAAGGTAACAAAACTGATATTTTTTGTTCTTTATTAACTTGAAATTTTTACCTCCATGTCACACTTTGGGTCCATGGAACGACCCAGATGTAATCAGGGTGACCAGGTGTCCCGTATTTCAAGGGACCGTCCCATTCTTTTTTATGTACGGACGGGGGAGTAAAGGAGGGACTGGGGGTAGCGATCCCACAGAAGGGTGCTAAGGTGCCTCATCACCCAGCGATTTTGAGGGTGTTACTTTTCTGAAAACCATTTCAGCCCCCTCCCATCCATCGCTTCAACATCCCCAAATATAATGCCCTAATTCGTTAGGGCATTATAGTTTAGTCCTTACCCTGGTCACAATTTGTTATTAATTTATCCAAAACATTCAATATAATAAAACTATTAAAATAAGTACACATAATTTGCTTGGAAACCTTTTAGCCAATCCGTGGCTGTATATTGCATTACACGTTGCATGTGCTTGTGACTTGTTTACACTTGTGTAATTTCCCACCAGGCAAAATTGTGTATATTTATATGCAGACTATGTACATTTTGTACTTCTCCACATAACATCTAACTTCGGGTAAATTTCAGATGAATAAGATTTGAGATGTAATGTTAGTGCCTTAAAAAAACAAATCAAATTAAGAATTTTTCTCAAAATATCAGATTGTATGGTTTCTTGTCATAGACCAGTGTACATTTTGTGTCCGGCTTTGGGGCTCTTTGGTAAACATGTGATGTAATTGGTCACACAGTCTATTCGCACCGTGCATGAACCGTTGAGGGCACATGTTGTTAGATCACTGTGGTCGAAAGGGCAGCGATAGTGCGTCGCGTTTTGCGTATTTTGCAGTTGATGTGCGTACGCGCGGAATATCGCCAGCAATCATTGGCTGGTAGAAGTACACGCACGCTTAGTAGGCCTACCATAACATACGCGCATAAAGTGTACGCACAACGCTCACTTGACGTCTTAGTGGCTAATCATCAAGACACTGGATGCAAATTCACCGGTAGAGGGCTACGATGTGCACTGTACTGAGCGGATACTTACAACCAGCCAGCATCATACATATGGCGAATAGTTTCTCGGCGTCTGTGTTCGGTGCCACGTTACCGAACCCCACTGTGGTCAAGATGGTAAGCGTGAAGTACAGTGACGTCACGTATTTGGACTGAGGTGACGGACCTCCCGTTTCATCTCCCTGTATCAAAGGGGGAAAACAAAGGTGATGCAAATATTACATGGAGGAATTAACACTTCAACGATTTTTATATGGCCGTGTGTTTGGTTCAAGAGACCCCCAAAAATACAATTTAAAGAGCGAACGAATTTTCAAATAATTGTATTATTGTTATTAAACGAACCCCCCAAAATTATGAAATTTGGATGTTGGAAACTAGCTGTAAATAAAAGCGATATTATTAAAAGGCGCTTGAATCTGATTGACAGCTGTGCTGGCCAATCAGAAGACTGCCCACGCCCTCGGCCGTAATACGTGCAATCAATCGTGTGGTCACGTGCAAGCCAAGGATTCAAACAGTGGGCCACCATTTTAATAATTTGGGTTTTTACTTTCCTGGTACTAATCCTTGACGGGTTTTTTTCTTTCAGTGTCTCAAATGAAAGCTTATAAATTCCCCAACGTGGGCCCTTTTTTATCACCGTGCATGTAAATGTACCATCCTTTTTTTCGTTGGCCCTGTTTTTGTTGTCGAGACCCTTCATCCGCCTCTGTTTTCATGATTTATATTAATATGATGGCAGACACAACAAATGCATGAGCTATTTTATACCTTCATAAAGTTTACATTAACATCCTTTTAATGTAAAACATTCGGATCTTGTATTCCTTTCAGGTTACCATAAGGCCCCCCCAAAAAGGTATCTGGTTTCTGGTCATCGGTCGGCTTCAAAATCGGTGCGGTGACGCGCTTTTTTTTCGGCCATCTTTTTTTTCTTTCTTCTTCTTCTTTGCCAACAGGGAAATACGTGATAAATTGTATACGCGGGGACCAAATTTCCCATATACAAAGTATGGTGGCTAAGAGAGGCCTCACAAATCAGGCAAAAGTTCATACCCCTATGTGAAAAAGTCATTTAAAACACAGCACGGCAGAATTCCAATCGATCCAGCAATTTTGGCTGCAATTGGACATCGTTTCATAGCAACAACAACAACAACAAAAAACACGAAAATTAAAAATGCCCACGCGCGGGTCTGAGGCGACGCGCACGGAGACCAGAAAAGCGGAGATTTTTTCTTTTGGCCAGAACAAAATTTATTTACAATTTGTTTTAATGGGTTTTAATGCAAATTTAATACAGTGCGTTAGTTCACAGAACTATTACCCAAAGAACATCCACGTAAAAGACATGAAATAATGTAAATTATGGGCCTATCATAACGACATACTCCCTTGATATCTCTGTCACAGACTGAACTCCCTGGCTCATGATTGAATTGCCTTAAACAGTTTAAACTCTACAGCGGTGACGACCACATAGGGGTAATTGAATCATATGCACCGTATTTCATGCACTCTTAAGCAGTCTATAATTAAGGCAGCGGAAATTCCTCAGAATCATTCATGTTTTAAATCCAAATACTCAATATTAAATTTTACGGGGTGGCGAGTGAGCGAAAAAAACACATTGCGTGCCAATGCATTGCTGTGTAACATCTACTGCATTCTCAATTTATTGTCAGAAATATATACTGAACAGCAAAAGAAACGCAAGTCCGAGGACAACAAAAGAAACGCAAGTCCGTGGTCTTGTCAAGTTTTCAAACAGAAGACAAACCATTTTGATTCTAATCACTCATTTAATGAAAAATGCTTTCAATTTGTGAGCTGGAAGTGACTGTTGAATGTGAAAATCTTGCAATGCAATTTCAACAGTCACTTTCAGCTCACAAATTGAAAGCATTTTTCATTAAATGAGTGATTAGAATCAAAATGGTTTGTCTTCTGTTTGAAAACTTGACAAGACCTCGGACTTGCGTTTCTTTTGCTGTCCTCGGACTTGCGTTTCTTTTGCTGTTCAGTATATATCGGGCCTATGTATTTTTTTCAACTCATGCCAACACAAAGTACCATTGATAATGAACCATTCGTTGTCTGCTTCCCAGAGACATAGCCTAAGCCTGATGGTTATACCATGCTCGATACGCGGCAGAGTGCCACCCCCCCCCCTCATGTCCCTAAAGAATCCTCTAAAGAATTCCTAAGATTCTTGGAACACAATGAAGACACAATGGGAGGGGTACCGGGTAGGGGGTGCACTCTGCCGCATATCGAACATCATAAAATTATGTCTGATGGTATCATACTGGACTTCAGTAGAGTAAAGACTGTGCTTTCTGTCCAATAAACCTTCATCACACTGCAGCAATGTAGATTTCTTCCCAGCAATTCCACGTGACCAAACCGACGGATGCAACCAGGAAAAAAAAAGCTGGCTCATTGTAAGAACGCGCAGTGATCGCGGATCGTGGCAAGGAGAACCTGACAAAGACGACCTCTATAAGACGACCTCTATAAATAGACTTTGATCATGCCGGCCGTCGCCATCTTAGTTTCCTAGCCAGATTCAATATAGACATAATAGCGCTGATTCTCAATACATGCGCAGTGCCTGACTATTTTTCATTTCAAATTGACGCATGCGTAGTGGTTTCCCTCCGTTTTTGTTTTTGTTTGTTTTTTGGGGGGTGGGGGTTATAGGAAGTTTCCGAGACTGTGTTTGATAGCGGTTCGTGTGTGTGGTAGCGGTTTGTGATTGTAGCGTTCGTGTAGCGCCATCGGATCGTGTATCAAAAACATACAAACACAGTTTTGAACCAAGACCACGGTTTGGTATGAACAACTCAGATTTATTTATGAAAGAGACTGGATGTGTGTTCTTCTTTATACAATCAGAGTACATGTATAAGTGATGGAAAGGTCGAGTTATCTCACCACCGATTCTTCTCAGAACCAACACTTATTACTACTCTTATAATAATAATAATAATAATAATAATAATAATGTGTGGACTTATATAGCGCACGTATCCACCAACTGAGTGGTGCTCAAGGCGCATATTATTACCCCTGCTCATAAGGCTCATAAATCATTCCTGAAACCATCTCAGCTCCCTGGGGAGTATACAGCTCAATTGCTGCCATTACAGCGCATATAGGGCTAATCAACCAACTCTGCCCTCACAGGTACCCATTTAACCCCTGGGTGGAGAGAAGCAATTATGGTTAAGTGTCTTGCTCAAGGACACAAGTGTCACGGCCGGGATTCGAACCCACATTCTGCTGCTAACACCAGAACTTGAGTCCGGTAAGCTAGACCGCTCGGCCACGACACTGAAATATAGTGTACATGGTACTACAGCAAACGTTACTCATATCTGTCAGATATTACGATGAAAAATTATTTTGGCTATGTGATGGACTTCATATTTTTTCCTTCCAATTTTGAGTTTTATTTGATCCTTGTACCGAAGTTCATGGATTGATTTGTTGCTAAAAAATCAAAGAAAGATTTTTTTCTTTGGTGAACAATGAAGCTATATTGTAAGAACACTACACGCAGAGTTCAAACTTAATTAAAGCGTCTTTTGAGTGAGGTCTTTTCATAATAAAAACTTACAACTAGCGAAAGATAGAAATCCCTTTCTGATATAAGACCTAAAATCGAATTTGTATTATTTGACTGTCTACGTCATATCAGTTTGTCCACAAAGGGGCAATGAAAAGACGTACAACTCATTTACAATTATAAATTCATAAGCTCCATCTAAAAGGTTACAGTCACGCTAGGCTCGGTTGCTTTAGAAATAACACACGAAGCCTACGATGATGTAAGGAAAAAGCGAAATGGCCGTGTCATGCGACGGAATTACGACGGAATGGCGTTACACAAGAGGACAAGAGCGAACAGGTTCAAACACTTCAAAGAGACTGTGTCTATGAATATTTCAGGGTTTACACAAATTGGATCGGAAGGGATAGCCAAACTGAGATGCAACCTTGGTGTTGTTTTCAGAAACACCGGCGGCAGAAAGAGAGAGAGAATATAATATGTGTACGCACTAACGTAAACTCAAAAGTGATGAAGAACATTAAAATTAATATTCATGGGGAAATTGATGCCGAGACGTCTGCAGAAGACCGGAAATAAATCAGATATTTAGCAAGATATCAAGGATTATGGGAAGAGCCAGTTGCCTAGCCAATAACTTTCCTTGCCAGTGAGGGGTGTGAATTGCTGTGGGGGGGCTACAACGAACTAGGATAGTATAAAGGGTAGTTTTGTTGGCACGGTGTATGTTGCCTAAAAAACAAGGGTGTGTATAGATGGTTGATTTGTAAGCCCATCGAACGACATGATATGGATTAATCAAAGTTTGACCCCTAAAATAAAAAATGTATATAAATCAATATTCGCTGACAACTCTTCCCCGTACACTTGGCGACACGCTGCTGCATGCGTGAAGGGCGCCCTCAATAGGTAACGCACGGAACGCGTAAGTACACATTCTTGAAGGGTGAACGCCCACACCGTGGCTTTACTCAATTACAAGCGGCACTTTGCCAACACGCAAATAAACCGTAAAAATATCCATATATGTCATAACATTCACTCGGCTGAGCTTGTAATTGGTTTAGGGTTAATCGTGTTACATGCGCGCCAGCACACGTTTAATTTAGCAAACAGAACCCAACGGATGAAAGGATCGAGCAGGGGGAAAGCCTGGCATCGTCTGGACGGATACTCTGCCGCTTAACCGGCCGTGAAATGGGTTACTCGAGACTGTAATTTGGCTCAACATTGCATTAGGCGATAGGCCTATACCATCTCTACTTTAGGCTCTTTCTTCATACAGACTATAGGTTCTTATGCCGTGCAAGCTTTAATTTTTCAATGAGATCAAGTGCACTTTTTATGTAAATAAAACAAAACACAATCTACCATGCGAGTTTTATGAGTGAGGCAATTTACGTTAGTTGTAAGCGGTTAGCTAGCAATAATGCTTGCCCCTCCATGGGACCGTTGGATTTCCCCCCATCCCATTGCTGAACAGTGCTATATAGCCCGTCCACTGCAGCAAAATTCTTGAGGTATTAAACACTACACCTTTGGTGTTCATAGTGGGCGCCTCGCACAATCTAAACACTGTTATAGAATAAATTGACGGTGCTGGTGCCATTTTGACACCCCGATTTTTCTGCAGGGAATTATAGATGAGTATCATCGCTATGACTGAAAGCCTTGGACCTGTTCTTAGATAGAGAAAGCTCATTATTTTTGCATCCACTGGTGACGTAGGCACCACAAGCCGAATTGGTGGTTGGTCTACTGCCGTGGCACGCCAGTATATCCGGTAAACAACAAGCAAGCAAACTGACTCAAACCTATAAACCGTAAATCTATGAACCAAAATGTAAAGATATACTTTCGTTGTGCTTTTCGTATCTAGTACACAAAGCGGATATTTTGGTATGTGTGGCTACTGTGGCAGTAGCGCGTGTGGAGAAATCATTGGCATAGCATATCCGAAACGTGGGCCCAAATTTCATTGAGAGCTGCGAAGCAGAAAATATTGCTTATCAGATGTATATATGCTAAGCAAAACACAAGTCATAATAAGCATTATACACTACATGACATCTAAGCTGGTAACCGAATTTTTCTATGAAGCATAACCGTTCTCTGATCAGCAAATTTGTGTGCTTAGTATACTATAGCTACAGCTCTATGAAACTGGACCCTGACTGCGAGATTATCTTTATTAAGTTTCTCTTTCTACTGAGGACGATCACAGCATACTGATCGAAACGTCGAGTTGTAACCTCCAGTTCCATTCAGAACTAATTACAACTCAATAGAGAATTTCACATGGTGTCACCGCAATTAGTCTTACTTATCCTCTACACCATGCAAAGCTACAATTTTTACTTATTCTTTAAGTTGTTTCAGCAATGACGCCGGCCGCAAAACAAATTGCCCATTATTGCCCAAGTGGTTCAGTTTGAATAGTTACTAGTACTCCAGACGCATCACAGCTAGCTGTGTGTGTTATCACGATCACCAATGAAGCACTTCTGAGACACTAGGTGGCAGCATTCTCACAGATCCTTTCCATTGTTCTCGATATCTTGCGCATGCTCAGAATTCCATAAATGCTAGCTAGCCTTGATCAAGGGGAGTCGGAACGGTTTGGTCACATAATTTTGCCCCGCTTAGCTATCCAAACTCCATCGTACATGCACACAATGAGGGGAAAATCACTGCATTAGTTTTGTTAGACTTAAGCGCCGCTTTTGACACTGTCGATCATAAAATCCTTCTCTCCCGCCTTCAATATCATCTTGGAATACATGACACAGCCCTGGATTGGTGTAAGTCCTACCTTTTAAATAGGCCTCAGCATGTTTGTATTGGTAACGCTATCTCCGAGCCTGTTACTCTTGACTATTCTGTACCCCAAGGCTCTGTGCTCGGCCCACAGTGGTTTACTGTTTATACCTTTCCAGTTCGTGATATCATTTTGAAGTATAATTTAAATTACCATGTTTACGCTGATGACACGCAGCTTTACATTACTTTAAATCTTCTCAAGAACCTGCTGATTCCTGCATTAAAACACTGGAGAAATGTATTCAAGAGATTCAGTTGGATGAGACAAAACTTCCTGAAATTGAACGATGAAAAACAGAATTTGTTCTATTTGGATCACGTCAGCAATTGTCTAAAGTTTCTCTTCCATTTATTACAATTGGTGACTCGCAGATAACCCCTCATTACATGCACGTAATTTGGGTGTTATATTTGACTCGACAATGACTTTAAAACCACATATCTCCAACATTGTTCGCATATCATCATTTCATATCAGAAATATAAGCCGAATTAGGAAATACTTGAATAAAAGTGCTGCTGAACAAATTATACATGCGTTTGTCACATCACGGCTCGATAACGGGAATGCTCTCCTTTACGGTCTTCCGCAGAATCAAATATCTCGTCTTCAGCACATACAAAACACAGCAGCTCGTGTTGTGACTTTGTCCAAAAAGTCATGCCATATCACGCCAATCTTGAAAGAACTGCACTGGCTTCCTGTTTCACAGAGAATTGTTTTAAACTTATGCTAATTGTTCACAAATCTTTTAATAACATTGCTCCAATTTATATTTCTGAACTACTTAAAGTCTACACTCCATCACGCAATTTGCGCTCCAGCAACATGTCACTCCTCAAGGAACCAACTTCAAAACGGAACTGGGGTGATAGGTCGTTTTCTGTCGCAGCTCCGAGACTCTGGAATCATCTTCCAACTAATCTCAAATCTTGTCATAGTATAACCAGATTCAAGTCGATGCTTAAAACTCATCTTATGTCACAACTCTTCAAAGATGATGTATATTTGTAATTGCATTGTAGGTACATGTATCTCGGTACATAATTTGTTTTCCCTATGCTATCATTGTATATTGTTTGTATTAATGTTTTTTCTTTGTTTCCGCGCCTTGAGCGCCCAGCAGGGTGGATATGTGCGCGCTAAAAATCTTTATTATTATTATTATTATTATATGCATGTGCATCTACACGTGCATGTACATACTTGTATGCAGTACACTGTACATTACTGTACATGTACATACATGTGCATAAAGTATACTCACAGAACTTAAAAACGCATCATCCCAATATTTCACATATTTTTCAACAGCAGATTATTGCATTGAGAAATAAGAACATAGGTTAACAATTTATGAGCGCAAATTTTCACATCATACTGACACAATAAAAGTGCTATCTACAATTATGGCTTCAATTTATCACTGCATATAAGTTATACATATTTATTGAGAAATATAAGTTGATGCGTTTTTAAATTCCGTGAGTGTACATACAGTGACCACTCGTCGTCGCGCCTTGATCCTTTAGGGGCGCGTTTTCGCGACCTTGACCAGAAACATGTTTGGGCTTCGGTCACTGGTTAAGCGTTTACGCGAGTTCGGTTGTGCTGCGATGACGTCATTGTTCTGACCAAACGTGAACACAGGTTTGCAATCGGTTACGCTGGGTTTCAAGATGGCAGATTGTAAAACGTAACGAGAGTTTTTTTATTTTTATTATTTGTTAAAACATGATACTTTGTTAAAATAGATACTGGTATACACCAGTATCTATTTCAAGTTTATTACTAGCACTCACTGTATATTTTGAGAAACGTTGATGATTGAACACGTCGCAAACTAAAAACAATTTTCTGGTTACGTTTGTGTTTTCGCGTAGCTATGCCGTCTTTTTTCTGGTCAAGAATATGACGTCAGAAACAAGTTTCTGGTTACGGTCGCGAAAACGCGCCCCTGTACATGCCAACATTTAAGGCGGAGCTCATTAATGCTAATACCAAATTCAAAAACGAAAAACGTATTCTGATTGGTTATTGGTTGGCCCACGGCAATTGCTGGCTGTGCGCAATGTCCATTGAACTGTATGTTATTATGTACAATGTATTTGTACATTCATTTGTGTGGATTAAACAGGGTCAAAGGTAGGAGACTGTGATTGGCGATCATTTAAAATGAACCGCCCACAAATCAACAATTCTTCGCATATTATGACTTTCCATTGGAATTCCAATGGGAAAATAAAGAAACACATAAGCTTTCGATTACAGAAGGACCAAGGCTGTTGATTCAGTTCGAATATACGAGGACACAATGCACAACCGTATCCACGACCCAGTCATTGATCTCACTGTACAGTGTACGTGTGCGGGGCCGGGGACGGCTCGCCATTTGTGCTGAATTTTCGGGCTAGAAATCGGTACGGGGTGGGAGTACCGTGGTTAAGTGCGCGCTTCGACAACAACCTTGGTCAAGGCTACATTATCACTGGCAAAATGGCTGGTAAGTCTGCTGCCACCTATCGTCATAAAGTCTTCCACTATTGGGGATTTGGTGCCTGCATCATCAGTGGTTGAGGTTACCCTGTCCATGGATAGAAACAAACTCTCACAGTGCAGTGATGCTGTATCTTTAAATTTAAGTCGCTCCTGACGGCAGTGTGCTGCAAAAAGACTGCATCGCCTGAATGATTCAACTCGATGTGTCTGGGGACATAACATTTACTTAGCAGTACAAACACTGACCTCTCTCGGTAATTCTAGAGCGTTTTATGAAAACAACAGCCTGTTGTTTCAAGCAGCTCTATCAAGCCACCCAAGTCTGTCATGCAATCACATAAACAGCTCCAGACTAAAAACAAAAAACCAAGACGCTTCGATTTCAGCTGTAGCAGCTTGTTGCTTTATCTCAAGATATCCGTCCATATGAAAACACCGTAGGTATATCAGATGTGAGTACTACTCCAGACTGTGTTTGTGTTTCAGCGACGGTCTGCGCATTCAGGTGCACTGTATTATGCGTTAGGTTTATTCTGGGTACCGACGTTGTGTGTTGTAAAGGCTCATGCAAAAGTTTCATAGACGCCCGAATGCGATTATTTTCTTTTCTGCAGTATGATTATATAGAAATGTTAATTGCCATTATCTTAAATTTATAGGCCAACGTTGTTTTTTACAAAGGTACCTGTGTAATTAATTCAGCGAATGGTTTGGTACTATAATGGTAGCATAGTGGTTTAACACGCTCGCATCTCATGTGAAAGGTAACCGATTTTGAATTCATGCGAAATTTCAAATTTGTAATTGTTTATTTGTTTAATGGATTTACATTTCTTTAAATTACACAATTAATTCAAAAGTAAAGCCTTTCTGTAATTTACAGCTGATGGGGATTCTTTTTAGAATACAAATAGATACGGGTGAGCGCAGTGGTTATTCTGGTCCTACAGAAAACTATATATCGATGCCCGAAATAAGGCTGTGCGGGAACCGAATACCCGAAATTGGAAATCTTCGGATACCGCGTACCCGTAAACAAATTTGTAAAAACACATAAATACTCCAGAATGTATAAAATAACCAATATGAACACAAGTTTCTCTTGTTTTGTTAGAGTTATAATGTGGACTTACTGTAATAATTTCCTACCTCTCCATTACAAACGATTCGTTGCATCCCCATTCCCCACACCAAAATAAAAAAAATAAAAAAATCGGAGACTTCCATTTGTGTGGCTTAAATGTCCAGTAAAATTGTTCAAAGGTCATGGGAACCGAAAAATGGAACCGCCAGTTTCAGTCAGATATCCGGGTACCCGGATAACCGACGGCCTTTTTTCCCCAACAGGGAAATACGTGATACATGTATACGCGGGGACCAACTTTCCCATAGACAAAGTATGGTGGCTAAGAGAGGCCTCACAAATCGGGCAAACGTTCATGCTCCTATGTGAAAAGGTCGTTGTAAACACAGCACGGCAGAATTCCAATCGATCCAGCAATTTTGGCTGCAATTGGACATCGTTTCATAGCAAACAAAAAGAATAATTAAAAATGCCGACGTGCAAGTCTGAAGCGACGCGCGCGTGGAGACCAGAAACCGGAGACTTTTTTGTTTGCGTTTTTGGCCCGAATGGTCAAATACATCGGGGTAAAGTGTCATCCCCAGTTTCGATGCTCAGTTATTTTTAAAGCCATTCTGCATGCTACTGGTACATCCCATTCAAACGCAAAAAAGACTGCCGGTAATCCATTTTAGATTTAAAATTTTCTACATAATTATATTATGCCTTTCACGTTGTCTGGGAAAATGAAAACTGTCAAACGGAATATGGCACACGAAAAACCTTTCAAATCGAATGAACTGTCTACAAGCGCGCCCTGTTGCCATTTAAAACATAATTATAACGTGGATAACTTGTTGCAACGTGCACTGAGTGGCAGGAGGCATCTTCACGAAGATTGTCACATTTCGATCCGGCCTTTTCGAAGGGAGAGTTCCCGTCCCCCGCCGGCTCTCCGCTCCAGTTACGGCTGAAGACGGCGCAACGTGTCCCAATCTTAACTTGACCACTCATGTATGTCTTTGTCCTCTCCTAGATGTGGTCTTTGTTTTCAAATGTCAAACCGTTCACGAGTGTTTGAGTGGGAGGCATAGGGGTAATGGATTATGCGTGTACGATAATTGACCGGTTCGTTCAGTCATTTTGTTGTTTCACCGCTGAGTATTAAAGGGGTGTTCTAAAAATGCATCAAAAATTAAGAAATGAGTTTAAACCAAACTGTGAACGTTTCAGCCCATTTCGTTCTATCAACATTAAGCTTGGGCGATTTTATCGATTTTTTTCATCCACGATATATCGGCAAACATATATCGCGATTTTCGATAGTACCGCGATAATTTTTTTCATTCATGCATGTACCACAAGTATGTACCCCTCTACAAGCGTCACAATAAATCCCAAATTAATTTGCATATGTGTGTATGTACTTCTGAAGTAGTTCGCTTTTGTTTCTCACTTCAAAAAGCTGAAAAGAGTGTTCTAATTTTGTATCCATGGAATTTCTGACATGACTGACAATGGCGATTTTTTTTAATCGCGATATATTTTTTAATCGCGATTTGCCGATATCTTGATAGCTTAAAGGTTCTCGACATCGTAATCGAATAGAAAAGGGTATCGCGATATTCGATTTTATCGTGTTATCGCCCAAGCTTAAGATTGAAAATAGCAAAAGAGGATTGAAATTTGTTTGAGTTTTTTGGGGAAATGGATCACCAGCCGGTGATTCATTATTATCTTTACTTACACCAAGTAAGTTTTGTATAAAACTGCGATCGTTTATGTTGTTCGATACTACCAACATTATTGTACAGTCCCTTTAAAGAGGGCAGTATCGTCACGATCAACATGGCATGGAATCAGAGTGCTTGTTTCAGATTAACTCAGTGACTGGAAATAATTTCCCACAAGATAAGGTCATAATTACCGTTGCTGTTGCATATTAAATGAGCCAGTAATTTGCAGTCACTGTGTTCATCTTAAACTATAGGACACCGATTCCATGCCCTGTTGAAAGTCTGCTCTGATCGTGACGATACTGTGCCTTTAAGGGACCTATTTAGTGTATGATTTATATCTGTACTTAAGTTTACCTGCACCGATGGGAAGTCTTTTCGTGCCATAAAGAGAACTGACTGAGACAGTGTATCCGCGACGAATCGACGAATCAATGGATAGCACTCAAATTGATTAATGGTGTTATTTTGCCCGTTACAACCGAGTGTTCTTCGCGCTACTATTCATAGAAAGTATATGTGACCCAGCATGACAAAACCCACAAAAACGTCCCAGAAATAAAAAATGAGTTATTGGTATCATATGAAAGGGCAACTCTTTAGCTTTTCAATGGTGAAAAAATTATATCCATCATGCATTCTGTTGAAAAGTTATGGACTTTGAAAGTCGAAAAACAATGAAATTACGATTTCGAGAAAAACACATTTTAAAGATAGATTTTGAAGAAAAAAAACGCACTAACAACCGCAAAATGGTGCTCGGAATTTCGCTGTTAAACACACTTCTAAATCGATTTCAGTAATTTTGTTTGCAGGAAATTGTGAAATAAACATCCGGGAACTATAATCAGTAAAAACCCCAAGAGGGTGGTTTAATACCCCATTGGTCAAAAATTTGCTGTATCTTGGATTGGGTTGGTTCAGCGACTTTTTGCGGGATTCGCCGTGCGGGGTCACACATGCATACCATGGGGATTCGGTTGGTGTATGTAGTTCATGTTTCCCTCGCCTTTCTACGCTTTAGATATGGGTTCTAGCATATGATGTCACAAACTAGAGGGCGCCCTTAATCCTGTTCGTAAGGTCGATACCTCATAATGCGCGCATTGGTAGTACAGACTACCAGCCAAAAAACATACATTTCAAAGTTTGGCTGGTAACCACATACACCGCTAAGCAAAACTTTCTTGTATCAGGCATGACATTCTTCCTACTTTTGTAGGAAATCCTACCTTTTGATTTTGAAAATCCTACCATGAAACCGGGTTCCGACTGACTTCAGACCGTGGAAACTTTCCTTGTGTATCATTTGATTGTAAATACCAAGATAAAAAACAGTTTCCTTGCTATACATGACTATAGAGGTAAGCCGCTATAGGCTAGTATATGCCTAATGATAATGGCAAACATTTTTCCTACCTTTTCATTTTCTCACAATATCAATGTTGAATACCTGTTGAATAAAGCAACTTTTTCTGCTAAGCAGTTTTATGAAATTAGCGCCAGATAGATAATAAGAATATCATGATAAACCCACCCTGTATGTTTCATTGATGTCTCTCGACAATTGATTCAGCCAGCCATATTCCTTTTTCGTCCTCTCTCCTTCTCCTATAGAGTACCAACAACACGCCATCCAATGAGCGACTAGTGTGAAGGCACTCATAAGTAGACAGATGACGGCCGGTGCGTACTGGGAGTACTGGTCAAGGCGACGGACCACGCGCAGCAGACGCAGAAGACGCGCTGACTTGAGCAGTCCCATGGTGGTTGTAGTTTTCTGTTGGGAGGAAGCAACATTTATAAATTTGGTGATATTTCTTCATTATGGTTTGGAGATGATGGCGAACTTGACAATAGGGCCATACCCTGCAAAAACTGGAGTGCCATGGTCGAGTGGTTTAGTGCATCGGATTTGTGTTCTGATGGCCGAGTCGTCAGAATGTGGGTTCGAATCCCAACCGCGACCAAGGTGCTTGTGTCCTTAAGCAAGACACTTTACCATAATTGCTTCTCTCCACCCAGGGGTAAAATGGGTACATGTGAGGGCAGAGTTGGTTGTCGTGTTTGCACAAATATTCGCGAAAATGTTCACGACATCGCGAATATTTGTGCAAATATTCACGAATGCGATGTCCCTTCAGGGCCACCATAATAATGCGTGAAACCAAGGCCAATTTCATGGAGCTGCTAAGCAGATCATTTGTACTAAGGAAATACTTTTTAGCAAAACGTTTTTGTTTTTAAAGACTTCCAGCCTTCCAGAAATCTCTGTCTAGATTGGCCAGTTTATATATATCAAATCAGTGTGATCGACTAACTGAAAGCAACAAGCCATTAGCTGGATATAGGCCGAACTGGGGGAACGTTCTCTTTTGACTTAAAGGGAAGATTACAACATTTTTTTTTTCTCTCGTTAACGGACACAGTGAAAGATACATAATCTGATTTTTATAAGCTTGGGCGATATCGATTTTTTTTCATCCACGATATATCGGCAAACATATATCGCGATTTTCGATACTATCGCGATGACTTTTTTTCATTCACGCATGATTGCTTTGAAGCCGATAACCACAGGTACCGGTATGTGCCCCTCTATAAGCGTCACAATAAATCTCAAATTCGTTTGCATAGTGTGTCTATACTTCTGAAGTAGTTCGCTTTTGTTTCTCACTTCCAAAATCTGAAAAGACTGTTCTAATTTTGTTTCAATGGAATTTCTGACTTGACTCACAATGTCGAGTTTTTTTTTAAATCGCGATATATTTTTTAATTGCGATTTGCCGATATCGCAATAACTTAAAAAAAGGTTCTCGATATCGTAATCGAAAAAAAAAAGGGTATCGCGATATTCGATATTATCGCCCAAGCTATCTCATTACTATATTAACGAATTATTATCTAACTCGATCATCAGAAGTTGATAAAAGTCACCAATTATTCTGAACAATGATTCTGTCTGTGGTGCTCTCATGGTCGAGCGGTTTAGTGCATCGGATTTGTGTTCTGATGGCTGAGTCGTCAGAATGTGGGTTCGAATCCCGACCGCGACCATGGTGCTTGTGTCCTTGAGCAAGACACTTTACCATAATTGCTTCTCTCAATCCAGGGGTAAATGGGTACCTGTGAGGGCAGAGTTGGTTGTGTTTGATTAGCCCTATATGCGCTGTAATGGCAGCAATTGAGCTGTATACTCCCCCAGGGAGCTGAGATGGTTTCAGGAATGATTTATGTGCCTGATGAGCAGGGGGTAATAATATGATGCGCCTTGAGCACCAGTTTGGTGGATACGTGCGCTATATAAGTCCACATTATTATTATTATTATTATTATTATTATTGCTATTATTATTATTTCAGAGAAAACACAAACACACATTCGCAACAAGATACTGATGACAATGTTACAAGTGCTAGAAATGTATCTGTAAAAATAAACTGTCAATGCTTTTTTCACACTTTTTCTCATGGCTCAGACTTTCACAGGTTGTTTGTTGAATGTATATATATCTTGATTCTACGAAAGTAAGTATATCCATAGAAGCAGTTTGGCCAACATTACCAATGCAATACCATCCCTTCAATGTATATATTGATTCAAAGAGAGTAAGCATACGGTACTCATAGAAAGCAGCTTGGCCAACATTACCAATGCTGTACCTTCCCTTCAATGTATATCTTGATTCAAAGAGAGTAAGCATACTCATAGAAGCAGTTTTGCTAACATTACCAATGCTGTACCTTCCCTTCAATGTATATCTTGATTCAAAAGAGAAGCAGTTTTGCCAACATTACCAATGCTGTACCTTCCCTTCAATGTATATCTTGATTCAAAGAGAGTAAGCATACTCATAGAAGCAGTTTTGCCAACATTACCAATGTTGTACCTTCCCTTCAATGTATATCTTGATTTAAAGAGAGTAAGCATACTCATAGAAGCAGTTTTGCCTACATTACCAATGTTGTACCTTCCCTTCAATGTATATCTTGATTTAAAGAGAGTAAGCATACCCATAGAAGCAGTTTTGCCAACATTACCAATGCTGTACCTTTCCTTCAATGTATATCTTGATTTAAAGAGAGTAAGCATACCCATAGAAGCAGTTTTGCCTACATTACCAATGTTGTACCTTCCCTTCAATGTATATCTTGATTTAAAGAGAGTAAGCATACCCATAGAAGCAGTTTTGCCAACGTTATCAAGGTTGTACCTTCCCTTTCAAGGGGCAGTATCGTCACGATCAACAGGGCATGGTATCGGAATGCTAGTTTTAAATAAACTCACGTGACTGCCGTAATACCCCCATATGATATAAGGTCATATTACCGTTGCTGATGAGTAAATGAGCCAGTAATTTTCAGTCACTGTGTTCATCTTAAACTAGGACATCGATTCCATGCCCTGTCGAAAGTCTGTTCTGATGGTGACGAACTGACAATACTGCCCCTTTAAGGCCAGTGTACACACTTTTGGTAACATTTATATACATCCATACTATTATAAGAATCGAGAGATAGGCTCGTGTGCAACAATCAACCTGCGAAAGTTTCAGATTATTTCATGTTGTCGTTAATAAGCGAGAAAACTATGAAATGCAGGAATTGTTTGTATTCCACTCCAACGTGGAATTTCTGTACGTGGATGACAGAAATTAAAGGGACAGTATCGTCACGATCAGAGCAGACTTTCAACAGGGCATGGAATCGGTGCCCTAGTTTAAGATGAACACAGTGACTGAAAATTACTGGCTCATTTATGCAGTATATGTGACTGGCGCTCTGGCAAAACCGTAAACTTGGACCCAATTTTCAAAAGTGAGATTTTGGTATAGTTTGATTCTTTAGATTTTCTCTTTCATTTGATACCAGATTTGAAAACAAATAATTTTCTACAAATCTGGTAACAAAATGAAAGAGGAAAATCTAGAGAATCAAAATATACCAAAATCTCACTTGGGTCCAAGTTTAGGGTTTTCCCAGAGCCAGTCATATATAGCAACGGTAATTATGACCTTATCATGTGGGGTATTATTTTCAGTCACTGTGAATTAAAACTAGCACTCTGATTCCATGCCCTGCTGATACTGACGATATTGTCCCTTTAATTCTGGAAATTATTTCACAAATCGTATTTATTTATTTATTTATTTTTGGTTGCCAGCAAGTGAAATACGTGAAACAGTAGAGGCGGTTATTTGAACCAGACCAAATTTCCCATACACCAAGTATGGTGGCTATAAAGAGAGGCCGCACAAATCGGGCAAAAGTTCATACCCCTATGTGAAATAGACTTTTGAAACACAGCACGGCAGAATTCCAATCGATCCAGCAATTTTGGCTGCAATTAGTCATCGTTTCATAAGAGAAGAAAACAAAACAAACAAACAAAAACTAAAAATGCGCGCGGAGACAAGAAACTGGATACTTTATTTGGCCTTTTTTTGTGTCGTGTGCGCAAACATAACGTCAACACACTACGTTGCTGCTTGTACAAACGCTAACCAATATGAACTATGCATTTATGATGGTTCTGGTATACAGTGTGACTGAACTGTATTGTGATCATTAATGGACCCAGCTCCGGAGGGATACATGCGATATAAATCATGGGTAAAATGTCACCCACGTAGGTATGATTTTTTTTTTATTCCAACCAATACATTCATGTGTGTAGTAACATGCACCTGAATGTGGCGTTCAGTGCGATCTCACGTTTCCCAAGTGTGAGAAATGTGAAAATTCAACCACGACCATTTCTGAACCGAAATATAAACCAAGATGGATGGTTTAAAAGCTTTGTTAACTGTTAACTGTTGGTGTCCTCTGCTCGCAGCAGGTTGGCTACCACAGATATCCACTCCTTTCTCTCTTGCGCCGTCCTCACACACTCCCTGTACTCCATTCCTGTCCACATCTTGATGTTACTTGTCCAACTTTGTCTTGGTCTACCTCTTCCTCTTTTACCATCTATCTTTCCATCCATAATTTCTCGTTGCAAAGCTCCTTTTCTTATTATGTGACCGAAGTACTCCATTTTCCTTTTCTTGATGTTATTCATAAGTGACCTTTCTGTTCTCATTCTTCTTAAGACTTCAGTGTTTGTGGTTCTGTCTCTCCATGAGATTTTTAAGATGCGTCTGTATACCCACATCTCAAAAGCATTTATTATGTTAATTATATCTGTACAAAGTGTCCATGTTTCAGAAGAATAGAGTAGTGTGGACCAGATGTAACATTGTGCCAGCTTCAACCTTGTTGTAATATGGATGCTCCGTGAAGTGAGAACATTTGCCATTTTCTCAAATGCAACCCTTGCTATCCCTATTCTCCTCAGGATCTCCTTCTCACACCTACCATCTTCTGTAATTAGGTGGCCTAGGTAAACAATGCTTGACACCTGTTGCAATTTATTCCCATTTAGTCTTACATTGATGTTTGGCGCTACCTCTCTCTTATGGATTACCATCGCTTTTGTTTTGGTCACATTTATCTTCATTCCCCATTTTTCACCTTCTTCATTAACAGCATTTAATAAGACTTGTACATTATGTTCACTGTCAGAAATGAGAACCGTATCATCTGCGTAACGTAGATTATTAATATTTATCCCACCAACTATGATTCCCTTATCCTCAACAGCCTTGAAAAATGCGCTCCACATACAAATTGAATAAGCTAGGTGATAGCACACAGCCCTGTCTGACTCCCCTCTTAATTTGAAACTCACTGGATAATCCATGCTCTGTTCTGACGCTTCCACTTTGTTGCCAATACAAACCAGCAATTATCTTTAAATCCCTGTTATCCACACCAACCTCCTTTAAAATGTGAATTAAATGATCATGTTTAACACAGTCAAATGCTTTACTGTAATCAATGAAACATGCAAACACCTCCCTATTAACTTGTAAAGCCCGTTCGCAGATGATCCTCAGGTGAAATATTCCTTCTCTTGTTCCGGTGCCTTTCCTAAAACCACTCTGGAATCTACTTATTTCTGCTTCGACCCTGATAGAGATTCGTTGTTGTATGATTTTAAGAATCAGCTTTGTTACTTGGCTCATTAAGCTGATGGTTCGATAATCTGTACAATTTTCTGCTTTGATCTTTTTCGCTATAGGAATGAAGATGGATTTCCTCATTTCTACAGGAATGTAACCACTGAAGTATATTCTGTTGCAGAGGTTAGTCAAGTGTTTGATGTTTACGTCATCCAATGCTCTGAGTGCTTCTACTGGTATTTCATCAGGCCCAGCAGCTTTCCCATCTTTCATCCCTTTGATTGCTTTCTCAACCTCCTCTTGCATAATTTCCTCACCAACATCTGGCTCAATCTTTGGAATCTCTCCTCTTTCATCTTTATATAACTCTTCCACATATTTAGCCCATCTTTCAAGAACTTCCTCTTTATCGAATAGGACATTTCCATCTTTATCCCGTATGCATCCATTCTCTTTCTTTTTGCTATTGCCCGTCATTTCTCTTACTTTCTTGTGCATCTTCTTCACTTCAAAATCTTTCTCCAACTGTTCTATTTCCTTGCATTGTTTTTTGAGCCATTCATCTTTAGCCTTTCTACATGCTCCTGTGATCTTTCTGTGAAGCCTTTTGTATTCAGACCTATCAGAATGCGCTGCCTTCTTTCTTTCCTCCGTCATGTTCAGAATTTCGTCCGTCATCCAGACTGAAGATTTTGTTTTGATCGATTTCGGAAGAACTGACTTCAAAGATGTGTTAATGCAATCTTTTAATTCCTGCCACTTACTTTCTACCACAACCTCTTCATTCACTATAGACTGCGCAGGCTCATTTTCATTGAACACTCCAAATCAAACATATTCTTCCTTTGACTTTTCTTTTTGTGATCAGAATATATATCCGCCCCCGGATAAGTTTTAACATTCTTTACTGTATTTCTGAATCTTTGTTTCATCAGGATGAAGTCAATCTGACTACGACCGGTATCCCCAGGCTTTATCCAAGTATAAAGTCGCCTTGGGTGATGATTAAACCATGTGTTAGTGACACTAAGGTTGTTCTTAAGACAGAATTGTATAAGTCTTTCACCTCTTTCATCCCTGCTACCTAAACCATATTTTCCGACAGCTTTTCCTAGTTCTCCTGATCCAACTCTTGCATTGAAGTCTCCCATAATGCATACAATGTCATCAGACTTTGCATACTGCAAACAACTTTCGACCTCTGCGTAAAACCTTTCCACTACTTCATCATCGTGTTCCTGTGTTGGTGCATACACTTGTATCAAAAAAATATTAAAGGGTTTTTAAATCAGTTTTGCAATTATAATTCTGTCTGATACAGGCCAGAATCCAGAAAGCTTTGATTTTAGTACATTTAAAACAACAGGCTTTGCAAAAAGAAATTCTTTAAAACAGATTGATATTAATGTAGGATATTTACATTCAAAGGGAGTTTATACACCTACGGTAATTACCTGATTACAAAATTACTGAATAATAATCTAAAACATTACTCGATGGGAAGTTGGTGATGGTATCAAACATCAAAAGAAATTATTATGTTCTTAGAGGTAACCAACAGTTTACTTGATACACCTATCCAGCCTGTCAATCAAACGGCACCGGTCAACCAAAAGGGACACGCCCTTCCATGACAAGTGTTAGTACGTGGGTCAGGCGCTTTGCACTTTGTATCCAGACGCGTAAACCAAGATTTTCATGTGGACATGTGGTAAAATGAAATCTAGATTGGTGGTTTAATGTTTCTTTTATAATAATTATGTATGTCCACTTGTCGTATTAAGTGGGCGCACAGGAGGCCACTTGTTGGGTACTTTCTGAATGGGGACAATGGTACCCAACAAGTCAGTCTTTGTTTCCGTGTACCCCACAAGAGAAATTCTAAAGAAAGGGGACAATAGGGGGACAATGGTGGTACCCCACAAACCTGATCGGTAAGGTTGGGTGTGTGTGGCGGGGTTTTTTGGGGGGGGGTTTGTTTTTGCTTGTTTTTGTATGTTTGGTCCATTCATTTTATTGTTTGCTTGTTTCTGTGTGCCTCTTTGGTTGTTTGTTGGTCAGTATTTTGCTTGTAATAATAATGTAAATTAAAACACAGTTTTGATGTTCATATGTAAATGTTTATGAATTGTGATGTGCATGTATAAATTATTTATGATTTTGAATTTTGTATACTGCCTGTAATATGATCTAATAAATAACATGATGAATAAAATAAATAAATATGTACCTCATCATTAGCAACAACGAAGAGGATCAGATCGAATGGAATGGCCGCCATGACGTCAATCATAAACCAGCCCTTCAGGTAATGCTTGGCAATCTTTGCCGGGTCTGACACCACCTCTCCCTTGACTTCGTCAATGAACGTCGTCCTCAAGTTGATGAAGATGTCCACGACGAACATGACGTCGACAATCAGATCGAGGATGACCAGCGGCTCGGAGTAGCTGGAGGACAGCCCTTCCCCGGCCCGCGTTTCCGCCTCCTTGTTGAGCTTGGCCCGTCGTTCGTCGTCGTTGAGTAGGAAGGCCGCGGCGTACGGGGTGAAGATGGCCGTGTAGACTACCAAGAGAAGAACGAACCAATCCCAGACGGCTTTGAAGGGGGAGTAGTGGAGGATTGTGTAGTTGTGAAGTTTGCGGGTTCGGAGTTTCTTGTGGTTGATCTCGTCCGAGGTGAGCCGAATCACCTAACAGAAAGGAACAATAATACAACAACTTCACATTAAGGGTTTATGAAATTATATTTTATGTATAGGCCTATATCGTTTTTGCAGATATTCTAGACAGTTTCAATAACACGGGAAACCTATTATTGATCTACAGCGTGTAAATCTGTTAACATTTTTAAAAAAATCGTGCTTATCATTGACACATGAGGGCGCTGTTTTGTGAGATAACAACAGGAACTCAGTGTCACGTAGCAAAACTAAAAGCGCATCTTTCCCGACAGCGATTTTTTTTCTGCAAACAAGAATTGCCATCCCACAATATTTCAGCCAATCACATGGCACGTTATTTAAGATGACGAATATGTATAAGACATCTGATTGGCTGAAATATCGCGGGATGGCAATTCTTGTTTGCAGAAAAAAATTGCTTCCCGACAGGCGTGTCCCAAAACAAAATGTCACATGGTTCGCTACCTCAACCTCGCTGCTTAGCCTATTGAGCGTGTTGGTTAAATGTGTTGTTTTACTTCAAAAAGACCGAACAGGATGGCAAAGAGGAAAACTCCGCACCTATATAAACCAGCCAACACTAATTGTGTGCATTCAAATGAGGATATCAATATAGCATATCATAACGTACAGAGATCAACCTGATTATGATGTGTAGACCTAGGGCGCCCCCAATGGCTGGCAACCAGGCAATCTCAATCTATACGTTAGAAGAATTGTACGATCACCTGGGTACCGTTGGGGAGTAGCATGAGAGACAACGACCCCTGAACTGGTCCCCTGTCTTTATCCCATATGAAGGATATAGACAGGCTCCAGGCGTACCATTCAAGAGGTTTCATTGGATACGTTGTGCAGAAGATCTGACGTCACGCTTCAAGGCGGCTCGCGCGCTAGCTACCAACCAAGGTCAAAGTTGAACATCGGGGAAAATATGGCGGCCGCACGGCCAGGATCTGGCGTAATTCACGCGCCTCTAGCTCAGAGCGTGACGTCAGATCTTCAGGCTACGACCCCTTCAACCAGAATAAGACGCCATTTCATCCGAAAAACTTGATTAACACATGTCGTTTTGTACATGTTGGCTTTGTTCGAGTTTTTCCAGGAGGCGTGGCGTCAATATGCTAATTTCAAATATTGATCTTGTTTACATGGTTGATTGTAAAACAATGGGCGCATGGGGTCTGTCTCCCACATCGCCCCCTTTCAATCAACCGGATTCCTCGTTGAATATCTGTGTTATATTTCCCCAAATCGCACTGACCAAAATACATCGAAAGTGACCACATGTTTGTTTCGGAGTATATGATAATTAACTGCATTGGGACCTCCTGATTAATCTACCATCTGAGCTATCCAGCACTATAGTTGGCGGTTTTTCGAGATCTCACTGACATTGTCAGTATCATTGTATTGGATAATTGCCAGTCAGAACCATATATACATGCCCCTAAGATACAATGCATACAATCTGGGATTCGGCAGTCGGGGAATCACAAAAGATTTACAAGATTCCAACGATGTTATTATGTTCTGCTGTTTTGCCTTGGACCACAGGCAGCTCAAGACAAGCTACCGCTGCATATTTATAGTTACTAGTGCTGGGATTTACCGGTTAGTTCGCTAACCGTTCAACTGAAACGTTCATGGCCGCACAAACTCAGATATAGTCGGCAAATGGAACAATGTGTATATATACACATTGTAAAAAAAAAATTATTTACTGTAAGTTGTTTTAACAATTGGCATTACTTCTTTATTATACAGCAGATTCTTTCTTTTATACGGCAGAATTTTCCCTTGTGCATCAACAGCCGACCTGCTGTAACTTTGCAGAGAACAGTAACCATTTTAGAAACAGCACATTTCTGTATATTCACAGGAAAATCTGAAAACAGCCATTCCTGCTGTAAATGTTTGATTCTTTTCAACATAATTTTGAGTGTACATTTTCAGTCAAACAAAACCCACTAATACACTTCCCGCAATGATTGTTTAACAACCAATGCGGCAAAAAATCAAGTCTGTAACAACAAATTAAATATTGGTTTCGGTTAGCCGGTTAGCAAATTTATAAACGGTTAGTTTCGGTCGGTTAATCGGTTTATCGGTTAACCGTCCCAGCACTAATAGTTACTGTGATGTTTCATTGTATTATCATTACGGTACTCTCTTTAAAAATAAACTACATCCACCCTTAAAACTGTTTAGTCTTATACATGTCTCTGTTAAAGCACATAATTCACTCAGCTAGACAGGGGATTTACTTCCAGGAGTATGAAGTAATCAATTCATCTTTCCCCACAAAAATAAGTCTCGATCAGGATAAAGCATTTTCGACGAGGAGCACAACAAAATCCCCCCTAAACCGTAACCACGAGACGTAAGATAATCGAGCTATGGGCAGCAATCACAGTGATATCCACTGACAAGTCCCTCCAATTTATACCGCACGTCTGTGCGCATTAAGCCTTACAGAATCCAATCGGCTCAGGATCTGACGTCACTAAACCAAAAAAGGATCCCTGAACTAACCAACTATGGCATGGCAGCCGTGTAATTCTATACTTGTAGCAAATTTTCAGCATGAATCAGGGTTGTATCTTTAAGCAGCCAGACTAGAGATGTTACAGGAGGATCAATCGCTTTCCTCAATACCAGAATGGGGAATAAAATTGATCAAAGTTTTAAGAACTAAAAGGGATGCGTTGGGGGCAGAGTAAATTAAATGACCGCAAGGCGGAGCTGAGATTACACTCCGGCGATTATCCTACTGGATGGGAATTAGGACACGAGCGTTAACACGTATGGAGTGCCTGATGAATCAAGTGCATGTGACTACTGATTCGATTCTCCACATATGATAGGTACTGCACTCAAGCGCTGGAAACGGTTTGGTAAACAACGTAAAGGCATTTGTTTTAGCCCTTCAGAATGACTCACTTTACCTATGAGTGGAAATTGGGACATGCATGGAGTACCAAATGAACCGCCGTGTACAGCACTGCTTCTATACTTTTCTGAGACTCTTCTGAAGATTATTTCAGTGTGCCACAAGGTACGATTTGGTAAACGATGTTAAGTTATTTATTTAGCCTTTGTGAAAGGCTCCGTTAGTTGGAACTTCAACAGTGCAATTTAAGCCTTTACATCATTTAGCATGTTTCTCCATTCGGTATGCACGTATTCCTATTACCCATCGATTTTATCCTGTAAAGTATAATGACACTTCAACATTCAACAATGTGTGGGTCTCAGACCTCAAATTAACACACGTTGGCCGCATGCACCGTCCAGTGTACACTAAAGTATCAGCCATGTTGTTCCCAACACCTAGTTTTCAGAATTCTCTTTGCTATACCAGCTTCATCTTTAGTGTTCATATAGAATTCAAAGTGGGTGCAATTTTTAATGTAAAACTCCTAAAGGGCTACATAAATATGCCTACAAACAATTTGTGAAAGTTTCAATCGGTCCGTACATTTAAGAGAATATTGGGAGCATTCACTTTTAAATAAATTTGTTTCAAACAACACCATTCAATAGAGGGCGGTGTTGTTCTCATTCTTTAAAAAAAAATTAAACCTTGCCTTTTTTAATGTTAGTATACAAAAGTGTTGTAGATCGAATTCATATGCAATTTTACCTATATGCCTGTCTTTGAATTTGGCATAAATCCCAAGAATGTTCGATAACATCCCCAAAATTACATCAAGCATTAAGCTATCACGTAAATAGTTTATATTTTTATCAATAGTTTTACTAAAAAAGGCCTGAAACAATTACAAAAGTCTTAATAATAATAATATATTTTAAAAAAAACACACCCAAAAAATACAAAAAAGAAACATTTGAAGGTACAACTGGTTTGTACACGTAGCAATCATCCTTAGAAATTATTTTTTATCAGAACTTCTTTCATCGTTGAGGGAAAACTTAAGAAACATATAACAGTTTTGTTAAGCTTGACTAATTGTGGTGACACCATGTGAAATTCTCTACTGATTAGTAATTAGTTCTGAAAAGAACTCATGGAGGTTACAACTCGACGTTTCGATCAGTATGCTCTGATCGTCCTCAGGAGAATGCCGGACTCTGGAAAATGCTGCTGCTTAAGTAGGCTGCTGGAGGATCACGCGATGCCTGGATGCTGGAGGATTAGTGGGGAACCTAGGGGGTGGGGGAGAGGAGTGTGTGCTCACTGAACTGAATCAGTTGTTAACAGGCGCAGGGGGAAGGAGGGTGGCTGACTTAGGATATAGGATATATACAGTTTTGTTGTTGAGCAACTACTGCGACAAAATTGCCACAGGTTTGTTTTATGAAAACTAGGGGATTGAAATGAACGTACGTTAATACCAAAAGCCAATGTTGTACCTGCAACATTTGAACACCGCATTAGCCACAAAGCACGCTACTATGACATACAAGAATGACAGTACCTTCACAAATATTAAACAGCTTCTATATAGAGCGCCATGATCTCCGAGACAGGTTTGCGTTCAGGGGCGCCAGTCAAACCAAAAGGTCAATGTGTACGTGTTGTGTAAATCAAGAATAATTCCAGCCTTGTTATTGACCCCCAAATGACGTCACGACTGACGCCACTTTTTTGTTTCAAGAGTTTCCTGTTTGGATCGGTGACATTGCTATACAACAACGGCGATGTGCAATGCAAGTAAGCCTATATAATACTACTAAGGTACAGTTCTTGCAAGTATTTACCAAACCATTAGAAAGTGATCCAGCTTCCAGGTGAAAAGATAAACACAAGTGTTTACATATGGGGCGCCCTCTGTTGGTATTTTGGATTTCATGGCAGGCAAAGTCCCCTGTCTTTCAAGGGTAAAGACAGGCTACAGGCGCACCTTTCAAGGGATTTCATTGGATACGTTGTGCTGAAGATCTGACGTCACGCTTCGAGGCTCGCGCAAAACATGGCGGCCGCGCCCGGTATGTGGCGTATTTTACAAGCCTCGAAGTGTGACGTCAGATCTTCAGGCTCGTAAAGTGGTTATAATGTACATTGCTGAATTTTTGCACTTTTACATACGTAAGGTTAAAGTACTTTGGATAATGCAAAGGAATAAGATTTAAACGGACAGCATCGTCACGATCAGAGCAGACTTTCTACAGGGCAAGGAATCGGTGCCCTAATTTAAGATGAACACAGTGACTGAAAACTACTGGCAAATGTATACAGCAGCAACGGTAATATGACCTTATCATGTGGGGTATTATTTTCCAGTCACTGAGTTCATCTAAAAACTAGCGCTCCGATTCCATGCCCTGTTGATCGTGACCTTGTTGATATTGTCCCTTGAAGATAACGAGCTTTACTAAAAACTTCAATTGTTCTTCTAAAATGCGTCACTGGTCAAACGCCACCTGAAAATCAAAACTTGTTGTTACAATGTATCCCTTTTTTAATTTAATCTTTTTGTTTTGTTTTTGTCTTCCTGCTATTTTACTGGCAATTTGTTTTTATGTTAAAGATTAGGTATACGATTGGTAGTTCCAAAATAAACAAATTTAATTGGTTTAATGCAAAACTTACTCCGTGTTTATTAGATGAGATGGTATTAATTTTCCCTAGAAATAATGTTGTCTGAGGTGCTTTCGTTTGATCTATTTATTTAGTTTTTTTGGTGGACAGGAAATACATATTTAGGAGATGCTCCAAGATTAATAAAACAATCGTTTAACTAAACAACATCGTTACGTTCAACATGGCATGGACTCAGAGTGCTAGTTTTAGAATAACTTAGTGACTGCCATAATACCTCAAACATGATAAGGTCATATTACCGTTGCTGTTGCATAAATGAGCCGGTAATTTTCAGTCACTGTGTTCATATTAAACTAGGACACCGATTCCATGCCCTGTTGAAAATCTGCTCTGATCGTGACGATACTGTCCCTTTAATGAGAACTGTAAAATTTTCCTTAAATAGGGGCTCTTTTTTATAGAATTATGGCGCTGTTTTTATCTCTACTCCGTTCACTTCGAATTCGGGTCAGAAATATTAAAACATTTCTCAGACATAATTATGAGTACTTCGGTTAGTATAAAACGGTATACAATATGGTTAAACTGCGCACACTGCGCACAAAATGCACACTAGTCTATGACAACAAACCATAACATCTGATATTTTCAGATATCACCAGAAAAATTCTTCATTTGATTTATTTGGAATAATGCACTAGCATAACATCTCAAATGTTATTCATCTGAAATTAAAGATAAAATGTTATGTGGAGAAGTACAAAATGTACAAACTCTGCATACAAATACACACACTTTTGCGGGAAATCACCCTGGTACTCTAAAGGTCACGCAAAGTGTAAACAAGTCACATGGACATTTGATCGCAACCTTAAAACGTCCCCCATTGTACAGAAGCACACTACCTGCCGTGAAGCAAATAGCATTCACCTATCCTGTGTAAAATGATTACTCAAGAAACCATATAAGACTGGCCACAGTGGGCAGGTGGCCTCAATGTACTGTGTGGACAGCTTGCGTCTGGACCATCAAAAACTGGCCACATTGAGCAGGTAACTGCGATACCACTAGGGGGCGCTTTGAGTATAAACAGTTGTAACATGGTCTATTCAGCATCATTCATTCTCGTGACCCACCTGCCATAAAAAAAAAGTGTGTTTTGTCACGAACAGAAATCGACTGAAAAGGGGGGTTCAGTTCGAGTGTAGGCCTTGGTGAAAGGGAAATCCTCCCGTTGTCATCTGTCAGCTGTTTCGTGTCATAAGCCACGTCAGCCCAAGCAAACTGACAAGACAATTATTTGCTTCGGGCCTACATCTCTGATGCGGCACTCGGCAAAATAAAGATGACTACTTAAGCCCTTGAAAATGTCCATTCTTTTTCACGGTTTGTTTGTGGCTTTCTCGAGTATTACATGAAGGAAGCCGAAGTATGATGAGGTCTTGAGCTTCCTGGAGCAAATGAAGCAATTTTGATGTTTCCACTGGACGAGGATCGAACAGCGGAAGCGTTTAAAGCACAACTGCCTTTTTTCTCTTTCCAGTACAGACGTATTGTATCGTGGATTTTGGAAAACTGATATGTCGTAAAGGCTAAGCCCACGATATAAACACATTGAGGAAAGCAAAAGACAATAAGGAAATCGGCTTGGAAGATGGCAAGCCGGAAAAGGTGAAATAAAACGCAGGGGAAAAGAGATATCTTGAAAGCAACCCACTAACAATAAATATACAGAGAAACATAATAAAGAAATCGGTTTGCAAGATGTGTCGCTGGACAAGGAGAAACTTGGGGGGTCGGAAAACGGCGATATCTTGAAGTCAACACACACATAATAAAGACAGAAAACACAATGTGGAAGACAGTTTGCAAGATGTGTCACCGTAAAAGTGTTGGGGGGGGGGGTAAATAAGGTCGCTGTGAGCAGTAATATAATTGGTTAAATGTCACCACACTGCAATGTGTTTCTTTTGGTAAAATTATGTGTGAGAATATGAGAAAACCGGACTGGGTATATACAACAAAGCGACTTAGGCCATTACAATAAAGTATCAGTTTCTGGTCTGAGCTAAGCTCCAAAAGTTATTTCGGCGACGCAGTTTTTTTGTTGGTATATTTGTTTACCCTTTTATAACGTAGTAGGCTTATGTCTAATCTATTCTCGTCAATACGAATTTATAGTGCAAACATACATTGAGATTGTTCATAATCGTCTTCAGATGGAAGAAATTAAATTGATTTTCGGGATTATTTCACTAATTTTACTAAAAACAAAAGTACTTAGACAGTAAGTTTTATGTAAAATTGTGGGGATTTGTGTTTTTCGAGATTAATATTTCAAAGGAACTTGTAGATCTGCAGGGTGATGTATTATAAGCAATGGCCATTTAAAGTTCGATCTCAGTGGGTCTTTGCATCTTTCATTGGTTTCCAATTAAAATGTTTCGTTATTTTAATTGTAAATCTAATTATGTTTAATCTTCGTTTACACTTTCTTCTTCAACAAATTACTTCAGACAAAAGGTGGAGGATCGGCATTTCCTTTTAACATCGCATTTACATACTGTTAGTGTATTCAAATTATGGACAATTACTGCACGATGTCTGTGTGTGGTTCACACGCCAAAATTGCTTTTGAAATGTTGGTGTCAACGAAGACTTGAACCGCCAAAATTCAATCAACGTCAGAGTGATAATGTTGAAACAATGCACTTATCGTCACGGAGCCCATGACGATTATCGTGTGGTTGATACACACGCAAAATGACTTCAAAGGCGTGATGTCAAACTTGCGTTCGTTACAAACGACGTGTGAACATAACCTTCACCGCACGCCAAATGCAATTACCGAAACACATAATTTTTATGAGTTCACATCATAAATGTCTGGCGCGAGAAATTCGCACTATATAGTACCTCCCTTGTTATAATAATTAAGGATATAGCGTAGTGTAGCACTCAGCACAGGTAATGTAGCCACCCGTGGTAATCCAACACCGAACCCTCGTGCCGTGCTCACTGCCGCGCCTCGGCCGCCTCACCTAGCAATTTTACACCGACTCCGCGACCGGTGTGCCTTGCCCTAGGGATAACCATTTGGGTCGAAAGCCGTGAAATAGCGAGCTTTTCAGGGGAGAATTGAATCATTGGTCGTGAGCAGTAAGATATGGAGAAGCTCTAGCAGGGTCAAACCAGGTTGTGCTGACACTGGAGTAGGCTTGAAAATGTTATTTTCATATACGGTTTCATTTTATTTCCTCAGATGGTCGTATATGAGTATTGTGCGCTATCGTCATAAACCTCATTTGATATCTCCACGTATATGTGTACACGTTTCACGGTACAACGAATCGCACACGTAAACAATTTTACATACACACAGTTTTATGTACAATTATGCAAGCACGTTAACAACAATAACAACAAAAACATTGTTTAAATTGTTGTTTGATGGGGTGGCGGGGGTGGAGGGGCTCACGGTTTACTAATAGTCTGTTCGTGCAATATTATGGTTTCATATTTTTACATCTTTTACTTCATTTTAGTGTTTTTCCCTTGTTAGTACTTGTGCAATTTTAGGGTTCAAGTTTTACTTGATTTTTTTCCCATTTTTTTTGACGATAAATTTGTTTTAAGTGTTGTCGCTGCATGTATTGTATTTTTAATTCTATTTTAATGTATTTTTTTTATATATGAGGGCCCCAAATGATCAGCTGTGCTGGATGGGTTTCCCTCTATAAAGATTATAAAGCTTATAACAACAACAACAACAACAAAACCTACATTCTGAAAGAGTGTCACGACACAGACTCTAAAGACTTCATTAATCGGTTACTGAGGGAATATAATCATCAGCTTGGTCCCCGGTGGGTGACGGCAGTGAACTAGATCATACGTGAGCTGGATGGATTAAATATCACGGAAAGCCAAGGCGGTAAAATATTTAGAGCCTAGCTGGTGTTAACAATTCATTGCGAGTATGAAGCGTCACGTGTGATATACAATTACTATAATATAGATTTCAGGTTTAATTTCCTGCTATTAATCTGTCGTATTATGTATATTATGTTCACATCTGGGGCCATTTTCAAAGAGCTGCTTAGCCGCTAATTGTTTACCAGAAATAAAATTGCTTACCGGATTTCTTTGGTTACCAGCAAAACTTTCATACACAACTGATGCCTTTTGGCTGGTAATCTGTTTATATTGCTGAGCAATATTATCTGCTTATTATCTCTATGTTATTGTCTCCTGGATGAAGTTGAAGGCGATGTATCGAATTGATAATATTTGTGACTTCCTGACACGTCAGTTAAACGGAGGAATGAATACCAACAATCTGGGGATGATTTCACAAGGCTGCTAGAGTGGAGTGCCATGGCTGAGCGGTTTAGTGCATCGGATTTGTGTTCTGATGGCTGAGTCGTCAGAATGTGGGTTCGAATCCCAGCCGCGACTGTGGCACTTGTGTCCTTGAGCAAGACACTTTACCATAAATGCTTCTCTCCACCCAGGAGTAAATGGGTACCTGTGAGGGCAGAGTTGGTTGTTGTGTTTGATTAGCCCATATGCGCCGAAATGGCAGCAATTGAGCTGTATACTCCCCCAGGGAGCTGAGATGGTTTCTGGAATAATTTATGCGCCTGATGAGCAGGGGTAATAATGTACAGCGCTTTGATACCTTGTTTAAAAGCGCTTTAAAATGCCCGACATTATTGTTGTTGTTGTTGTTGTTGTTGTTGTTGTTGTTGTTGTTGTTGTTGTTGTTGTTGTTGTTGTTGTTGTTGTTGTTGTTGTTGTTGTTGTTGTTGTTGTTGTTGTTGTTGTTGTTGTTGTTGTTGTTGTTGTTGTTGTTGTTGTTGTTGTTGTTGTTGTTGTTGTTGTTATTGTTGTTGTTGTTATTGTTGTTGTTGTTGTTGTTGTTGTTATTGTTGCTGTTGTTGTTGTTGTTGTTGTTGTTGTTATTTATTTGTTGTTTATTGTTGTTATTGTTGTTGTTGTTGTTGTTGTTGTTATTATTGTTATTATTGTTGTTGTATTATTGTTATTGTTATTATTTATTGTTGTTGTTATTATTTATTATTTATTATTATTTATTGTTATTATTGTTATTGTTGTTATTATTATTGTTATTGTTATTGTTATTGTTATTTATTGTTGTTGTTGTTGTTATTATTTGTTATTGTTGTTGTTGTTGTTGTTGTTATTGTTGTTATTTGTTGTTATTGTTGCTGTTATTGTTGTTATTATTGTTATTGTTGTTGTTGTTGTTGTTGTTGTTGTTGTTGTTGTTGTTGTTGTTGTTGTTGTTGTTGTTGTTGTTGTTGTTGTTGTTGTTGTTGTTGTTGTTGTTGTTGTTGTTGTTGTTGTTGTTGTTGTTGTTGTTGTTGTTGTTGTTGTTGTTGTTGTTGTTGTTGTTGTTACTAAGCACAGACTACCAGCCACTAATACACCCATTCTGTATAATGGTTCAGCTGGTAACCAACACAATTTGCTGAGCAACCTTTTTCTGTTAAGCAACTAAAATTGGGCCTCGAATGCATTTTCACTATTTTCTGGTTAACGACACAATGAATTAAGCTCAAACTTTCACAGGTTGGTTTTGATACAGATCTCATGATTTTTAGAGGCATAGAGACATTTACAGACACATTTCACCAATATTATATAATGGCTTATAATCTGAATAATCTAAATGCATATCCACTGTTTTCTAGGTAAAACTTGTAGCTTTGCATGGTGAAGAGGATAAGTAAGACTAATCGCGGTGACACCATGTGAAATTCTCAATTCAGTAGTAATAAGTTCTGAAAAGAACTGGAGGTTACAACTCGACGTTTCGATCAGTATGCTCTGATCGTCCTCAGGAGGATTTCTAGTTAGCGACACAATGCAATAATTGATTCTTATAAAGTATAGATGCATTTACAGACAATCCCGGTCATCGGGCAAGCTCGGTGGTTGAGAGGTTAAAACGTCTGCACTAGTAAGCAAGAGCTCGTTGGTTCGAATCCCGCCCGAGTTGGTTTGAAGAAAGCACTGAGTATGCGGTGCTATACACACGTCAGTGTAGTGCAATGATTAAATCAATTGTTTATCACCTGACGCAAGAACTTCATCAGTCTATAAACAATGCAATAAGCTGAGACAATCACAGATAGATGTTCGAATGTGTATCTTGAATCAGATAGAGTAATTATACTCGAAGAATAAATTTTACCAATGGTGTACCTTCCCTTTAACATTGATTACGTGGATACAATTTGTTTGAAAGTATGCTAACTGATGTGAACAGACGTGTATGTAGCCTTCCAGAGGAAACAAGGTACACCACGTCATGTATTCTTTGTTGACTGCATGATGCACTTTCATTAATCAGATACATGACAGGGTATTTTATTACGATACACAGTATCAGTGTCACGCCACTATAGCAAACATGAGGGTTCACACAAATATGTTAATTGCACTGGTCGTTCGTTCGTAAAGGGATTCATGGTTCCAATAGCAAGAATCGGTAATGACATCAAAACACTTCATCTGCGCGCAGCTACCATAACAATGTGCACAACATTTGTCTATAAATTGGTTTCAGACTAATATATTTATAGAAAATTAGGGTAATAGCGATCAAAGCTGTTCTATAAAGCCAAGGGTCATGATGAGGTCGGTACATCTAAATTGTTTGTTATAACGACGTTTGTTACAGAGCAGCGTTCTACTGCACACAGTTTATGTGTTTATTATTATTTATATTTTAGTACTCACATTTCTTCGTCAATTAGATTCGTCAGTCTTCCGAAAATATTTGTTGTCCAAACTTGATCACGCTTGGACCGTTACTTTGCAACGTACGCTGCATGTAACGTAACAATGGGAGCAGAGGGTATTCCATTTAGGAATTCTTAGTGTGCCAAAAGAAACGCCCCAATTGGAAAATTCAATAACCGGAACGTTCGTTGGGAACGTCATGGGTTCCGATTTGGAATAGCTGATTTGGTGCACTGAACATTTCCTTTCGTGAACGCGCTGTGTTCCCGAAAGGAACATTCCCTTATGACACATGAACGTTTTCGAGCCGCTTCCATACAATTGTACACTAATTATTTACAAATGACTTAATCATAATATGACCAAAATATTAAGTCATTTTATGTTGATTCAATCCGGTTCATGCTGAGGCGAGAGACAGCTAGTTTGTTTTATGTGTGTGTTAAATACCACTCATCCTTCCATCACACTCCCTACTCAGTCTCCCATCCCTTTGATCCTTTCATATCCTTTCCAGCAAAAACAAAAAACTATCCTCCTAACCTTGACTCCCCCTCAAATTACCCCATCCCACACCCCACCGACCACCTCTCACCCACAGACCACCCTCTCCTGCTCTTACCTAATCCTCCCTTTGTTTACAATTTGTATCTCAATGGTCATTTTACAATTTTATTTATTTACTCATTTTTTAATTTAACCTTTTTAAGTAGTGCATTTTATGTACCATTACAAACTCATTACAAATCTCATCCCGAGATAAATTATCTTGGGATGTCGACATCCTACTTTCAGGATGTCGACATCCCAACATAATTTATCTCTGGATGTCAATATCCTAATTTCAGGATGTCGTCTTCCCAAGAAAATTATCTCGGCATGTAGACATCCTGAAAGTCATCCTACTTTCAGGATGTCGACATCCCAACATAATTTATCTCTGGATGTCAACATCCTAATCTCAGGATGTCGTCTTCCCAAGAAAATTATCTCGGCATGTAGACATCCTGAAAGTAGGATGTCGTCATCCCGAGATAAATTATCTCGGGATGACGACATCCTACTTTCAGGATGTTGACATCCCAACATAATTTATCTCTGGATGTCGACATCCTAATCTCAGGATGTCGTCTTCCCAAGAAAATTATCTCGGCATGTCGACATCCTGAAAGTAGGATGTCGTCATCCCAAGATAATTTATCTCGGGATGACGACATCCTAAACTTATCTCGGGATGACGACATCCTAATTTCAGGATGTTGACATACTGAGATAAATTATCTCAGGATCTCTTTTTTGCGGTAATTCTGCCACTTGCAGTGAAGAAACATTATTTTCAATAAACCAATTATATGAAATAATATTTTATTTTTTATTAAAGCCGGCATTGTCAAGCTTTTGCTTATTTTGTATGCATTTTGTTTTCTATGTTATATTATTCTTATATACTTTACTGTTATGTATAGGGCTGTGCGCTTTCGGATATTTTTGGAACCGGATACCCGAAATCAGGAAACTTCAGATACCCGGATACCCGTTTTCATTTTTTTGAAAACATGCCTCCGGTGATGTACAAATACATGTACTGTAAATGGTAACAAATTGACTTTTATAATACAGAGGATACTATACTTAAATCGATCTTTTCTTTATTGGAGTGCAATCTCTTGAATGTAAAGATAATTGTCTGTAAAAGTGTAAACATTACATTGTTCAAGAGTCACAGATTTCTGTTCGCACCGCTCAAATGTTAAGTCCGAATTTTAAAAAGTCGTTTACGGGTAATTGGAACCGAAAAATAGAACCAGGTAATGACCGTTTCGGTCGGGTATCCGGATACCCGGCACAGCCCCGTACATGTCAATAATTTGTCCATTTATAATGTATTCGTATGTAGGCTACTATGTTTTGTACATGACCTTAATTTATCCATTCTGGAGAATGGAAATAAATGTAATATTGAATTGAATTGAATAAGAGCGAAATACTAAACCCAAACCGTGATCAGCGATATGTTGAATTGACCAGATGGAATTAGCCAAACCGCCTCTTAATTACAACATGCTCGGGGAATGATATAATCAGAGCCGTGTACTATATAACATGTTGACAACGTATAGGTCTTTTGGATTCCGTGCGCTGTAATTCCATGTGTGTCTGATACGCCGAGGATGTTTTCTGATTAAAATCTGAAACACCGCGTATGTATTCTTGCTCATCAGAATCGCTGTTGATTTCTACCTTTTGGAATTGTGAATTTCCGAATAACTGGGGAATGTGTTATCCGGTTATCTATGCTTCTTTTTACACTTCGTGCAATTAATTATATATGCTTTACTTAAAACCAAACTATACCTGTGAAGATTCCCGCAGTTTATATCACGGCATGTGTGTCACCAGGGAGTTGCGAAATTGAACCCCTTTTTGTCGGAATTTGTTATCCTTTGAAAAACTGTATCACCACTAATAAAACCGAGTATCCCTTTATCAAACGGGGCGTCGAAAAGACACCCAAAAAGTATTACTTTGCCATCAGGGACTCTGCTTGCTTAATTCCAGAAATTTACAAATCTATACTGGCGCGCATCTCATGTAGTAGGCCTAACCGTAACCGTAAAATGCATTCAGATAGGCTAGCATTTCAAAATGTGTCCCTTTGCCGTGCTACACTCAAGAACAATTGGGAACTAACTTGCCGAGGCCTTCTTCTCCTAAATTATGATTATTCCTAAGACGGAGAGCCGTTAAAGCCATACACGATTGGTTTTAGTTCCCTTGACGTTATGCACAGCGTCAACACAGTGCATATAAATACCAGTGGAGGTACTTAACGGATATTGAACTCAGTTTCCGGACTAATATTGAATTTAGCAGTCCTCTCACTTGAAATTCCCCAACCGTAATTGTTTAAATCACTTATAATTGTGTTTTCATACATTACGAGACACAGCCGTAACCCTACTTACAAACTCCGCTTATATCTAGCCCATTTTACATCAAACACCATTACACATATTTTATCACAATATGCCGACGGTCCTCCTAATGTTCTTAATATATACCCAGTCACTGTAAGATAGGTTTAATGTACTTATATATAATATATATTTTGGGGTGGTACCGGTATGCCTCTGGCGCCAGAGCAATATTGTAACATCCACAAGAGCATATGTTTCTGTTTCTGATACCGAACGTTATTAGATTTTAGCACGATGCGGTTCGCCCGTGTGCAATGCTGTTTATTAATATTCCGGTGGTCCAAGACGTTATGGGATTTCAACCTCAGCCGGGGCCGTGTCGGCCGGCTTTCATCTTACCGGGCTCACTATATCCGTGCGGTTCCGTTTCAGTTTTTTAATTCAAATTATGCAGCGAAGTTGTAATGTTCATGGGAGGAACCTGCATTTTATTTACATACACAGGTAACATCTCATTTGTGATTATATATGTATTTACACAGTCCCTCTAAGATTATTTATATAAATGTAAATTAAATATAAATATATATTAAACGTGAATAATAAAAACACAAATATAAAAACAGGTTTGTTTTGGAATGCTTGCGGGCAGAATTTCATGCTTGGCTAAAACAATATTAAATTATTTCAACAGGAAATTTGTAGGCCCTAAAAAGACAAACAAGAAATGCAAAATATTAATAATGAATTATGAAATGCCAATGGCCGCCATGCTTGGCACATGATCATTTATCAAAACAAATGCTAAAATGTTTTTTTTTCTTCATCCATACAATGGAGGCAGGCTTGTCATTTGAAAATTAAACCATATAATTGCGTCTTCAAGTAATATTTAAGATGCACGGGTCAAAAAAGTGGAACTGCATGGTTAGAACAGGCACTGAAACACCTCAGATTCGAAGGCTTTTGATATGACGTCATCGGCAGAATGATCAGTGAAATGCTGTAGCCGGAATAACAAAAGGCAACACGACCTTGTGCGGCTAATGACAGTAAAAAATCGCTGTTCTTTTTTTTCAGGATAGTGAAGAAACAGCGACTGAAATAACACTCTTTTCTCCGATTGAAAATACATTTAGGAGAAACTTTTAAGGCCGTATCCAGCGAGGCCAGGGGCCACTCAGTAACATTAACAGTGGAGCGGGTGTAAAGGAGCAAGATTGGAGTGGTAAAAAATAAGGACAGAAAACAGCTGTGTGTTCCCTTGCATAGGTCTGGACAATAGTGAGGCTTCGGTGTTATTTGTGACTGGCTGTGGGCAAAACCCTAAACTTGGACCCAACTTTTCGGAGTGACCTCCCAAATTTATCGTGAAAATTAACAATGTTCCCAGCAACGTTTCAGGATTTTTCTTTTTCCATCAAAATCTAGAGAAAATGCTGTAACTCCATATGGTGACATGAAAATCTCAAATTGGTCCCTGGGGTCAGTTTTTGACCTTTTCATGGCTGTTACGCATTATGGTAAATGCCGAGAAGTTTCGGGTTTTGCCAGAGCGGGTCACATTTGGTTACGGCACATCTAAAGGTTCGGCTGCTCTTGACGTTTGGGGATCAGTATGAATTATTGGTTCCTCACCTCTAACCTCCATGGTCCAAGGTTTGAAGCTCACTTGGACCATGAGCCTACATGTGAATTGTGTATTTAGTCCCTGCCTGATTACTTTGAATATTGCTTAGATTATTTGTCTCTGTTTGTCACTCCCACATTTAGAACTTAAAATCACTTCATCGTTTTCCTCCTCACAGGTTTCCTCAGTGGGGTTAAGATCTACAGTGCAATATAGACGCTTGTGAGGGATCCTTCGTTTCATAAACAGAAAGATACATACATTATTATCTTGTTTTTCTTCCAAGCAAGTTCGCGACACCAAACCACTGATCTCTTTTGGCCCATTGGTGCCTGATTATTCAGTGAAACCATCGCAGGGGCCATTTTACCACTCGCATACAAAAGAAACACAAAATGAAAACACAAAGTAACACAAGTAATGGTTTATGAGAGTGGTAACACGGCATGAAGTGGCTACAATGTAAGTGCATGGCCTTCGATTCAGTCAGAGTAAAAAAATATCAGCACAAAGCTAGTATATAGGCTGTTCACAATTCAGCATGGTCCCTTGTATGTATTGAGATTCAGTGCGATTATCATTAACTTGTGCTCAGGGTACCAGCCAAAGTTGGTCATAGCGATAATGGCACCGCATACACCGCATAGTGCATATGTGCCGAAAGGACATTTCAGAAAGTGAAACATGAGTTCAGTATTCAGGGCAGAGGCCTTTCCAGTAACAAACATTACATCAGACATCAGGAGTCTCTCCCATATTATTAGGTGCAGGAAATTGGCTTTACTTTGTGATCGTAATGAATCCTTCTCCTCCAAATACTCGTTGTTTTCCCTTCCTATACACGTCTGTTTTCAACTCTATTAAATGCCATTGCTATTTTCCTAGACCTCCCTGTGGGTGCTTTGGTACACAAACCATGTTTCCTTTTTTCACTTGTAGCATTTATCAGACAGCGCTTCTACCGTCCTCCACTCCTACACTCGCCAAGACACAACTTAATCAAGCAGCGACAGGTTCTTGATGTATTTGAGCAGACACAGATCTGTTCAAACACTGGAGATAGAGAGAGAGGGGGGGGGGACGCATGGCTGCCAAAATGCAAACAGCACAGCACAGACGTAAAAAAAATGCCATCCTTCACATTGTATCGAATTGTGAAGAGACATACATTGATTTTGCAAACTGCCATTGGGTTGGGCCCTGCTTTTGGAAAACGAATTTGCATGAAAAACCATTGAGTGCTTCATGGGTCATTCAGACAGATACCTGCCATTGGGTTATACTGGTATCGAATTTTCGCTCGTACCCAGCGGTATATTCAAGAATATTTCTTGTTTATGTGAGACAATGAAACTTATAAAAAATACAATTACCAGAGCAAGGTTGTTATTTTTCAAGCCTTAGGTAAAATGTTTCCCAAGCCGTACATAAGGAAGCCGTCGGACACAAGCCTATTAAAATGTTCAACCAAACTCCTCTCCCGTCCCACCCACCCTGGGGATTGGAAATGGCAATATTACCACATGGTTCACCGCAAAATGTGACAGTCCACGTGGTAGAAACAATGACAACACTATGCATAAAACATGGACCACTTCCTAGGGAAGAGATTGTGTTGCGCGAGGGAAGTGGTGTGGACAACTACTGGAATGCGCAACGGTGGTGCAGCGTTCAGGATACCAGTGTATATCTGTGTACCGTATCATTTTGAAATTGCGTGAAACGCAGCAAATGAAACTACAGGGACCGTTATAAGATGGAATGTAAACGTGTGCTTAGTTATATGAATGTGACGTCACACGTACTGTGGTCGTAGCAGAACACAACACGTGTGACGTCACATTAGTTGAGCACACGTTTACGTTCCATCTTCTTATTGTCCCTAATGTCCAATCCCATTCCTTATACTGAAACGCGCAGCGCGCAAAAAAATAGAACATCATTATATTAACTAGAACATCATGATATTACGATCATGAAAGACTGAAGACGATCAGAGCATACTGATCGAAACCAACTGGTTCTTTTTAGAACCACTTACTACTAAAAAAGAATATAAATAAAAAAAATGATGTTTTCTTTTAAATTGTTAGTTGAATTGGTAATTGAGCAATGGGTCCAGAGGGTATAGGGTAATACAATATACTCTGGAATAGTAATGATGGAATAGGTTAGAGGGGTATTGAAATAATTGTATATAGAAAAACACCGGTTTTTCTTTTCGGCTTGTAGACTAGACCCACGTACAACATTACTGTCGGGCTAGGCTGATGAACAAGGTCAGGTCAAATAATATGATCTAGACAAGACATTCTAGAAGAAAACAAATCATGTTCTTGTCCAAGAATATACGCTGATAGACATTTTGAAACGTGTTCGAATCGAATGATGTCCAATGAACGCGATGTAAAATAAACAGCGCTCAATATTTTTTATGTCTAAGCCGGCAATTGATATGACTGCACTGACTTTGTACAAATGTTGGTTTGCAATTTTATTATTTATTTCCATCGAGATGTTTATACAAGTTGCCATTTCTAGCAATCGTTAATGTGTAGTGAGTATGAGTCGGTTGCTGCTGGGCTATATATTGGACCGAGAGCGTCCCTTCGAAGATGACGTAAATCGTTCGTATCGGTATCCCTGAAAATGTTCGAAATATCCCTGCGAAGTAAATGGACAGCCTTTTAGCAGTAAATTGTGCCCTGAAAGCAGAGATTCATTCGCGCTAAAGTGAACGTGATCTTGTCACAATGGTTCCAATCAGCGACCGTGTGCCGCTTTATCGTTCTCTGTCTGCTGGGTCTTAATACTCAGCACTATAGCTGCAAGTATTCGCACAGGGCAAGTTTCGATCGCGTCAAATATGCCGGAAAACTTGCAATAAATGAACTCAACTGAGGCATTCTTTTTCTTCTTTCCTCGGCTGGGTGAGACTGATTTGGATCTGATTGGAAAACTGGCGTTACGGATGGGTTCTCTGCGGCCGTAGGAAAGAGTCGAGTAGCCATAAAATAATACCATCCTAAAAGGGTGATTTATATAAACCCTGACAAGGTCATTGTTTGAACGCCAAACTAGTGGTTAGCTGAATGAGAAATGATTTCATTGGCTCTGAACGTTGTTTCATTGACTGTGGTTTTGTGAGATCCTGATCATGACTATTTGTCTGACCGATTATACCTCACCCGTCGTGACGCAGGTGTCACTCAAAGCCACGGTCACTAGCAATGAAATCTATTTAGCGTATCCAACCTGTAAACAGTCACGTGATAAGTCCTGGATTAGTGAGCGAGACGAACCGAATATATACGAAATATTACCTTTTTCAAAAGACAAACTAAAATGTTCGGGTTGGAAATGACCCGCGAAAAAAAGACCTCTTGTGAGAGAGAATCCAAATGGTCAGAAAAGTAGGTCACAAATAATGCGTGACCGGAATTGCTGACCCGGTTTCCGGATTATAGTCTGAGCTAATAATTATGAGTCCCAAATTATTATTAGGTGTTCGGGTATGTGCCCGAAACACCTATTGTTTTTGTACGTTTTTTTTTTTACTTCTTCTTCTTCTTCTTCTTCTTCTCCCCAATCTTGTCCGCTAACAAAAACATACTTGCCAAGTTTAAAAAACCTTCAAACTTCACACATAGTTAGACCTTAACTTGTAGATGAAACCTAGTGACGTCATGATAATCAGGAAACCGCAACAGTGACGTCATGATGACGTCAAGTCCACATACGTAATGACCCACATTCAGTGTATGTTCGCCATTTTGTGCGTTAGAAATTCTAACTATAGAGGGCGCTATACAACTTTAGTGGTCTTTACACAATCGGTGCGTAAAAACTTTTAGTGGTCACTTGGTGGCGCTGATCATCACATATATTTATAAACTTATAACGCGTTTGTGGAGCATATCGCTGTAAAAGGTAACGAAAATTCATTCCACTTTTCTACTGATTCAAAGTTTTCACAAGCACATCGAAGTCATCTGCAGACACCTGATTGGTGCTTCTTACTATGGTGTAAGTAAAAAGGTGAAATCAGCGAGAAATTCCTTTAAAAAATTGGTCAAAGTTGATGATTTTTGTAAACAAGCTTACGTACATGTGTACACGACGGTATACCCTTCCGATGGTACCCTTCACACTTACACTGTCAAATCGGCGTTTGTTGACAAAATGGCATGTTGATTTGGAGGAATTTGATATGAGGCTAGTTAGGTTTTGGTGAGTTTACTTCGTAGTTTGTACAAATGTAGGCTTACCAGTAGGCAGTACCACACATACACATAGTGAATGATGTACTTCAATATTATTATTAATAATTAAGGAAGGAAGTCAGATTCTTATGACTGTTAGTGACTGACCTTGTGTGTAGTAATATTAATTTAAAAAACAAATATTAATCTAATCCCTTGCAAAGACGTCCATGATGCTATTGGTGTCCAACTTTCATCATTACATTAATTATTTGTGTAAATTTAAGAAACTAAAAGTTATTGAAAATATTTTCCTCATTAACGTTAGTCGTTAGGCATGGTATGCATTATATTGGAAGGGTGTGTAGGGACCTACCAATACAATAAGACATACCTGATGGCTGCATTGCAGTTTACTTTATAGTGGCACTTAATTTTCTCACTAAAGTAGCCCAGAAACAAATATCATCACCTTTATTGAGATAATGAAACAGTCACATCATGGAGGCAGGATGTTGTCAAGAATAATTGTGTGCAATTTTGAAAACAACCAATGCCCTTTTCAATTTCAATGGTCCAGCTACTCCAAAATTATACACTTTTTTCCCCATTTTATTTACATAAATTAGAACTTCTGTATAATTTTCAAATACTTTATTCTTGGTCCATGTACTTATAAAACCTTCCTATTATTTTTTACAGCATGTTCACTGTGACATATTATTTTCATCATGCACATGAATTAGAACTTCTCTGAAATTTCAAATACTTTATTTTTGGTCCATGTACTTATAAAACCTCTGAAATTTCAAATACTTTATTCTTGGTCCATGTACTTGGAGTGTCGTGGCCGAGCGGTCTAGCGCACCGAACTCAAGTTCTGGTGTTGCCAGCAGCAGGGTGTGGGTTCGAGCCCCGGTCGTGACACTTGTGTCCTTGAGCAAGGTACTTAACCATAATTGCTTCGTCCTTCGGATGGGACGTAAAGCCGTAGGTCCCGTGTGTTGTATAATGCACGTAAAGTGGATTGTCGTGCGGTCTAGCGCACTGAACTCAAGTTCTGGTGTTGCCAGCAGCAGAGTGTGGGTTCGAGCCCCGGCCGTGACACCTGTGTCCTTGAGCAAGACACTTAACCATAATTGCTTCTCTCCACCCAGGGGTTAAATGGGTACCTGTGAAGGCAGAGATGGTTTGCTCTATATGCGCTAGAAATGGCAGCAATTGAGCTGTATACTCCCCAGGGAGCTGAGATGGTTTCAGGAATGATTTATGAGCCTTATGAGCCTTATGAGCAGGGATAATAATATAATGCGCCTTGAGCGCCACTTAGTTGGTGGATACGTGCGCTATATAAATCTATACATTATTATTATTATTATTATAAAACTTTCCTATTATTTTTTACAGCATGTTCACTGTGACGTATTATCTTCCTCATTCACATAAATTAGAACTTCTCTGAAATTTCATATACTTTATTCTTGGTCCATGTACTTATAAATCTCCAACACTTCGAATTAATGACGTAACCATTTTAACTTCAACCGAACACCTTGTTTTTGTTGTGACAAAAACTTATATCTAGTTATTATTATTTTAAAAAAAATTTGGGGGGGGGTGTTGGGGTGTTTGTATGTTGGGTGTATGTTTGTTTGTTTGTTTGTTTGCAGTTTGTTATTGTTGGGTTTTTTTTGGAGGGGGGTGGAAGTTTGATGACCATGATTACTGTTCATCCTGAACATATTCATGTTCATGAATTTCCTAACAACTTTAGTTATTGGGGGAGGGGTTTGTCCATGCACTAGACAAACTTGCTTCTTTGGTGACACAACCACTTCATCACTCATGTCTTATTTCTTTACCGATACATGGTTTTGTATCGGAAAATAAACTTAACTAAGTTTAATATTCATTCGTCTTCGTATTTTTATTATATTCTCTGGTCACACTGCGACGTAATGCGAGCCTTCATTGCTTTTTCCCTCTTGTTTAATAAATATGTATTTGCTATTGTGGTTTTCGTGAGGAAAAGCGCCGAAATATTCACCATTTTCAAGGCCCATTCAAGGTTGACATTAACTACTTGCATCTCATACCGTTATGACAGCTTCACACTGTGAAGGCTCTCTGACTTCGACAAACTGTCATAATTATGATTGACACAGTGATTTTCCTATTTTCAATTGACCATCTCTGTTCATACTTTTCAAGAGATTAACTCGCTGGAAAATGAGAACCTTCGTCTCCTTCACTTGACCGGTATTAACCGGTCTTAACCGGATTGACCAGGTTACTGCCGGCATTTAGAAGTAATTCAAGATATGCTTCAAATCTTGATTAGTAATATTCCCCTAAGTCAATCAACGTCATCTTTACTATATAGGAGCTAATGTGGATCTACACAAAATCCAGTTAAAGGGGGATGATTAACAACATTAACAACGGCCAACCTGCTCATAACGTTATGTTCTTAATCAGCAAATAGTGAAAATGCATTTGTTGTTTTAATTACGCCTGCACGCTTCAGCGCACTAATCCTCCAGCATCTAGTCTTTGCATGATCCTCCAGCAGTCTACTAAAGCCCCAGTCACACATTCAAGATTTTTGCCCCAAATTCCCACGAATAGCGCCGATCCTATACTGCCATGGTTGCTCCTGATTATTAGCAAAAATCAGCATGAATCGGCTTCACTTGTGATCCCCTCGCGAGTACTCATGCTGCTGCTCCTTCTTTGTGGAATGATTTACCTGAGCATGTCAAACAATCTCCATCTCTTGCTTCATTTAAAACTGCTCTCAAAACTCATTTGATGAAAATTAATGTATAATTTACTTATGTTTAACTACTGACTTTTATGATGATGTATTTATACCTTTTGTTTTTGTTTAATATGTCAAGAGTATCGCTACGGTGTTTATATTTTTTGCAAAACAACCTTGTTTGCATGGTTGTGTATGCAGGGTTTTTCCTTGTTGTCAGAATATCATCTTTGCCTAGCATATCCTGACCAGGGCCAGTCAGCCTTTTTACAATCATTGTTCCTTGTAATTTTATATTGCATTGTTCTTACCATGTATTTTGTTTTATTGTTTACACTGATGTGTCACTGCGCCATGAGCGTCTCTTTTGACGGATACCGGCGCATTACAAATGTTCATTATTATTATTATTATTATTGTAAGTCAATGCTAAGAATGCACTACGTTATCCAAGCCGATTTATCCCGAATGCCCAACGAATTAACGAGTGTAGTACGACTTCTCTCGACAGCATTACGGTTTACCCCCAACGTCCGCAAGACTGCAATAAGAAGGCCTACCGGTCAGCCAAGATTACATTCCGCTTCTGCACCTCGACGAGTGTACATCAATTCGTAGTGCTGTCGAAGTAGTTCTTGGTGGTTCTTGAAACAACCGTACTTGCCAGGTGGCACGATTACCCCAAGAATATCCCCGAGTATCCCGACCTTGTCTACGGTGCCCGTACGGCTATTCACGATCCCCTCACGACTGGTGTAAGAATGCCTCAAGAATTCAAAAAATCGTGGGTGACTCACGATAGTTTTCAACATGTCCAAAACTATCGAGAGGCTATCAAGATGTTCCAAGAACACTCAAGATTACTCAAAAATGACCACGTTGCCAGTAGGGTCTCACCACGGATATACCACGGATATCCCCGATTTTCCAACTCGTGGGAATTCGGGGCAAAAATCGTGAATATGTGAAGGGGGCTTAAAGCAGCAGCATTTCCCAGAGTCCGGCATTCTCCTGAAGACGACCAGAGCATACTGATCGAAACGTCGAGTTGTAACCTCCAGTTCTTTTCAGAACTAATTACTACTCAATAGAGAATTTCACATGGTGTCACCGCAATTAATCTTACTTATCCTCTTCACCATGCAAAGCTACAAGTTTTACCTAATTAATTAATTATTATTTTTTGTAGAATTCTCAACGTGGAATTTGTTTTCTCACAAAGACGAAAAATCGAAATAATTTTACTCACATGATACAACACCTCAGACAGAAAGACTTGAAGAGAATTGTGGGTACCGTTATCAACTTCACCCAAAGATTTTTATATCGTGTGATTAATTATTTATATGTGGGGACCATCAATAACGTACAATGCTTTTAATTTCATTACAGGATCAAAAACCTTATAATCAGTGTCGGCGGTGTATTCCCAAATGATTATGTCACCCTAATCTGACCTGGAAATCCTTAGACTACTTCCAATTCTAGATTACTAGTCACTAGGTCATCCCAGCCTGACCATGGAAATCCTTAGATGACATCAGGTTCGGGTCACTGGTCACAACTTGATTTAGAATCAAAGTCATACGATCTCACATGGCTTTACATGGTTGAACATATTAACAGAATGTCGTATTGTGCAAAGTTAATGAATTCCTATAACCACTCCCCCAATGACGTAACAGATTCCAATGTGCTACACCTCATATCTCGTTGTAGCGCTCGTACTCGACAACTCGTACTCGACTAGTCGTATTCGATTATTCGTACCTGACTACTCGTATTCGACTACTCGTACTCGACTTTTCGTACTCTACTTTTTTTTGGTCAAACAAATCGTTTTGTGTGACTGCATTCTGTTGAGTACAAGTGCGATGGTGTATTTATGATAAATAGCATCTATACTTTTCTGCGAGTGTTATGGCCCTGTCACACTGTTGCGTATGAGAGAAACGTAAGAGTTGCGTATGAAAATTCATAATATAATTTTCATACGCACAAAAAGCCCTTGAAAATACAGAATTGTGCGTATACTTACCGTATTGAACCTATGAGTAGCGTATGAGTAGCGTATGGCAAGCGTATTGACAGCGTATGGACAGCGAATGTCAGCAAATGTCAGCGTATGACCAGCGTATGTCAGCGTATGAACAGCGTATGGCCAGCGTTCTCTGCGTATGGCTAGCGTATGAGTAGCGTATGAACTGCGCATGCCCTGCGTACCGCCTATCCGCCTATCACGTGACAAAGTGCCTATATAATCGGCGGCCTTTCAATGTGCTATCAATACGTTAGCTGTACGGTACACCTTCATGCCAACGTATGGCAACTTATGTCCAGCGTACTCGACCTATGAGTAACGTACCTATATCGTACCTCTAGCGTATTCAGCGTATGCCTAGCGTATGCTTAGCGTATTAACCATACGTCCGCATACGCACAAAATTTTTAAGCATGCTTAAAAATTTATTTCTGCCTCAGCGTATGCCAGCGTATGCCAGCGTATGCCACCGTGCTTGAAACGTATACAACCTATGCCTAACGTACCCCTAGCGTATGTCAGTGTGACAGGGCCATTAGTGGGAATGTGCAAATAGTAAGCTTCATCTGCATGTTCATACGAGTACAGACAAACTGTTTTTGACTGTTAAAGCTATACTGTAAAGGAAACATTCATTTATCCACAGGCCTATTTATGAAACCAGGTCATCAAACAGATTTCTTCATTCCCGTGAAATGCTCACCTATTAAATTCCATTAAATCGACAGTTTGATCAGCACTGTGACTCCATTCTAGCACATATAATATCCAACAGCGATTATTTAAAAGTAGCAAAATTACCGTATATATAAAAAAACATGAGCCCGGCGGATTTGGCGCGATGGCGGCACGTCTTTTCTCCTGCTGGTCGAGTGGGCCCTCTTCCTCAGTCCATTACCGAACGCGTTGAAGCAAACTACAATGAAGATGTGCGATTGAACGTATGTCCTATACGAGGAAGACTTGGTGTGGAGAAGAATAAAATGAGGCTGTCACTTTGAATTGTCGTAAAAGGTTCTGAGTCGGTAAACCATGAAGCGAGTTAAATGTAAGGTAGATTGCAGTCTAAAGAACTTTCATTTTTTTTAAATTAAAATCCATATTTTGGTACATCGGCGTTTACAGTACAGCCATTGGGAATATTGCTTGTCGGGCCTCCATCGTTTAAGGGGAATGAACAAATGATTACGGACTTGAACTTTTTGAAGTGTTTTCTGTACAGCCTATTGTTCATACTTTTTTCCAAGACTTCATATTGAGCTGAAATGTTCAAAGATTGTGGATTCAAAGAAATTTAGCACACCCATAGAAGCCAACATAATAACCAATGTTTTACCATTCCTTCAAGTTGTAAGCTAATGCTTAGTATGAGAACAAAATAATTTCAACATTGTACATCCTATGTATTATAAAAGAACATTCTGGAAGTAAACTTTAAATACACGTTAATCCATAATGTTTATGCCTGTTCACTAATGCCATTTTGAATATTGGTCGGTCTGCAGGTACGGTATATTTGATTTGCGCAAGGCTGGTTGGTTATTGCTACTGCAAGATTAGTATCAAAGAGTCGAAAATGACGCCGACACTTCCGTAGAGTTTGAAGGTTGGTTGGTCTAGTGCCCTGATCACCACTCCCTGCAGCAAGCACAGCATCTTCTGGTCAGCAGACTATAATTCAGCAAAGGCGCCGCCTTCAATGATACTGCATTTAAATATTGATTACTGATGTGTGACGTCACACTCCAAGGACGTAACCGCGGTTGGTTCTAAACATGCTTTGTTTGGTTTAAGTTCTATGACGCAACACTCACAAAATGGTTCAGTTATTTGATTAACATGACATCTTTAAACTTCAGCTCGATTTTATCCACGACTATTGAATATGCTAATATTATTATCTAACACCAAGGTGGGACAGTAGTGGGATCGAATCACTATGGGTGCAAGGTTGTCTCTTATATTGTTTTTGTGTCTTGAGGAGTTGTATATAATTCGGCCTATAACATATTATACCTTAGGTTATTTTTCTTCAATCTAGTAGTAGTGTATTCATAATATTCAAGTGAATATGAAAACATAATATTCGGTTGCAGGGTTTGAAGCTTTGCATGGTGAAAGTACAGTAGGATTAAGGTCTGCGATAGCAACATCTTAAAGAGATGTTAATAAAGTCTTGGTTCTGGGACGATTGGCTGGTGAGAAAACTCACTTTTTACTTATAAGATATCTTAAAGACACATGGTGCTACCGCAAACCTTAATCTAAATAAAAAGATATATATATATATATATATTCAGTTCTGAATCATAGCCATCCTTTTTCATAATATATTTAATTGACAGTAAGATTTTCCGTAGCAACATAATATGTTCTCAATAAACTATAAGTACTATTTATAGCTTTGCATGGTGAAAATAGTAAGTAAAGACTGTTTGCGGTGACACCATGTGAAATTCTCAAATTGAGTAGTAATAAGTTCTGTAAAGAACCTGAGGTTAACAATTCGACGTTTCGATCAGTATGCTCTGATCGTCTTCAGGAGAATGCCGGACTGCAGCATCTCCCAGAGTCCGGCATTCTCCTGAAGACGATCATAGCATACTGATCAAAACGTCGAGTTGTAACCTCGGGTTCTTTTCAGAACTTCTTACTACTCAATTTGAGAATTTCACATGGTGTCACCGCAAACAGTCTTTACTTAAATCATGAGAGAATCTAATGGCGGTAACGCAAAATAATATTCAATAGGTTGTATTTTCCATATGTAGATATCTTCATTTATGTAGATGTCTTCATTTGTAGATGTTTTTCTAATAAATATCTATGGTATCACCGCAAATCTTACTTTATCTATTCACACCATGCATAGCCTCAAGTCTCATTTAAATATATAATATCCTTCTATCCAGACTGCACCCAGGATCACATCATCGTGTGTAACATGGTATCAGAATATATTTGCTGCAGTTTGATTGACTTGGTTTATACAGCAGCAGCGAGGTAAGGTTGACAATGCAATCTATTTCGTCAGCGAGTCGAGTTGTATTCTCTATTTGGTCTCCCTAGATTTTAATTCAGAACAAAAAAAACACACGGCGTGATGATCAAATTGAAGTTCCGTTTCACAATGGAATGCCACGCATGTAGAACTAAAATTTAATATTCCCGAAACTAGGACAACAACGGCTCAACCTGAATGTTTTTTCATAAATCATATTCCCATTTTTCCATTGCAATATTCTATTTCAGTCCAATCATTCCATAGATAGCGAAGGTAGTCGTCAGAATGTAGGTTCGAATCCTAACCACAATGGTCATGGTGTCTATATGTAAGTTGGATACAACGATGCATCAGTCGGATTCGTTCGAGCTGATGCGTTCAAGCGGGTTTTACGAAAACTGCGACAGAACGACACGAGCAGAGAATGACAAGGGTAACACCTGCCCCCCCTTGAGTAGACCCGACCCTTGAGGAGTTAGGCCTTAGAGCGACTGTGAAAACATGGCGGGGCCCATAACCGGCATGGTGTATAGTTATTTAACAACGAATATCAATGCAGGTGAAACAAGATGAAAACAAACAATCCAAATAAATATATATTTGCTTTATATTTAATAAGTATTTATGGAATCTTTATTTAAAGCGAAAGTATCGTGACAATCAACAGGGCATGGAATCGGAATGCTAGTTTTACATTAACTCAGTGACTGCAATAATAAGCCCGCATGATAAGGTCATATTACCATTGCTGCTGCATAAATGAGCCAGTAATTATCTTAAACTAGGACATCGATTCCATACCCTGTTGAAAGTCTGCAGTGATCGTGACGATACTGCCCCTTTAAACAAATGCTTTATTCTATGGTTTTAGCTAATTTGGTAAAACAATTATTAAGGCCATCAGTAAAAATAATTCCCAATGCTGACCCCTCTCATTATCAGTCATTATTTGTCATGAAAAAGGTCAATAACTAACCCTTATGACGAATGGAATGCACAGCCCGGAAGTCATCAAAGAAAATAGAGTGCTTTTAAATAGCGGAGTACCCGCACCTTTGGAAAGAGTTTGATACCAGCGAATCCACATTCAACAGCAAAAAAAATCAACATAAAAGATTTCAAAGAAGGAAATGATATTCCAACAACAGCAACATACAAAATTGCTAATTGATTACAGAAATATTATTATTATTATTGAAATGGGGGAATATCTTAATTTCAATGGTTCACTCCTTTTGGATGTATACTTCATTGATTTTTATTTTCATTGTTCATTTAATTTACAAATAAACCAAAGAAAATGCTCAATGCTGGCATTTTAATAATTAGTCATTGCTTGTAATAAAATAGGTCAATAATAATTGACCCTGATGACGAATGCGATGCATAGCCCGGAGAAAACCTAAGAAAATAACGAGAGCGCTTTTTAATCACGGAGTACCAACGCCTTTGGAAAGAGTGGGTACCAGCGAAACCAGATCCGCTAATTTCAAAGAAGAAAATTACATACAAGCACCAAGAGACAACATTACCAATTGATTTTATAAATAATTATATTCATGTTTTAAGGAATATCTTAATTTCAGCGATTTAATCCTTTTAGTGGATGCTCACTTCATCGATATTAATTTTTCATTATTTATAAACAAACCAAATATAAATTTAATTTTGTTTATTTTTTAAAGTAAGAATCAGACGATGAGAAACTAGAACTCTTTTCATTCTTGGTCGTCTTGAAATAAATGTTTCAATGCGAGGTTCTTTGCATTTTTTTCGTTCAGTTATGTGTCGCGCAAGCATGCCTGTTTCCAACTCGTTTGACAGTTTTCCCAACGGATGTGATATTTTGCTTCAACAAACAGCGGGTGTTTATCTGCTTCTTAAAGATTACTATAGAACTACGTACTTCCTTTCACCAGATGGCTATTGTTATGCCTTAACAACGAAGTCTGGCCGAAGATTACATTTCAATAGACAGCATTTTGGATTTTGAGCTTGATGGTTTTAAACACCATTAGGAAATTGTCAATCTGAAAGGAATTTGCATAGAATATTTAGTAATTGTGAATGGAACTCGAGTTTTCTGGAGAAAGTGTGAATATTCCTTTAGTTGGGAGCAAATATAAACGACAACGAACAATGTTTTTTCCCGCTGAAAGCACTTCAGGCATTTATAATTCCATTATATAATGACCAACTATACACTGAGGATAATATTTTAAACCTTAAAAGAGTTTTAACGTTTTACATGCGTCTTACTTGATATAAAGCTAATGATGGTGTCAAAGATCCTTCATTTTTGTTCTGAAGTGCTATCAACGTTTATTGTAGAATTAATAACATTATTTCGTAATTACATTTTCTCGTGATTTGTTATAATATGCCTATCATAATAAAGGAAGCTGAAATCTGATGTACATCTTGATTCACAGTGAGTAAGCATACTCGTAGAAGCAGTTTTTGCCAACATGGCCAATTTTGTACGTTCCCTTTAATTTCTTAATATCGATCCAACATTTCAAATTTTGGTCTGTATTTTCCAAATGAGACGCTTGTTTGTTATATCCATATCATATCCGTTATAGAGCCCATTTGAAAAGTTGGTTTTTAACTGTAACAATATTCATTTTTACAGACAAATTATTTTCATTATTTTACATTAACGGTTCAGAAGAACACATTGGTGGATCCAGGAAGGAGGAGGTATTTTTCACCATGCGATGCATGTATTTGAAGTTACCAGACGTTTATTGTGTGTCACACATCTTTTTAGGCCGTGTGCTGTCCCTTGTTTCCCATGACTGTGCTCATCTTTCTACGAGACCCAGGATTCGCGCTCAGGCTTGTACAGGTTTGCACAATTTTAGTAATCAATCGATCGTTTCAGCAGAGTATGCAAAAGCGCGCTCGTCGACATTTTGGATTTGATTAATATCAATAAAGTCAACTGGCGACCTTGCAGAGTTATTTTGCATACATGCATACGCGCATTGATCCTGATATGTATTTCGCCATGTGGGCATATATCATTTGGGGAAAATATACCAACCTGTGGCTAATGCCATAGAACTGCTTATCATGAAATAAAAGCTTAGCAAATCAATTTGCTACGCAGGTTCTGGTTGGTCACCAGCCAAGTTTTCATGCAAAACATGCAAGCTATAAAACAACGTCGGTTGTCTGTTACAATTTCTGCTTAGCAACTCTAGGAATTGGCACCAGATGTTTATGATGCCCCATATCATCGATCCAAATTATGTACGCAAACTGATCCCGTTTCTTCTATCTATTGTTTAGTGGCGAGTCTATTTATACCTGTGAAGATGTGCATCAGTCGCAGTTCACTGATGTGAACTATCTCCGCTGGACACCGTCACCAATATTGAATTTGACAGAGCCACGGGACTTCAGTGCAATTCTGCTTCGCGCAATATTTAATTTAAATGTACCGTTGAAATGTGTTGTCCCTGTGCGTATAGATATCAAAGTACATGTCGGAGAAACTGTACCTGGGCAGGTCCAAACATGATGCATGTTGAGTTTACGGCTCTTATTATTAGGTTTGGTTTAGGTCATTTAGTTAAATTTACATGTGCATCTACCCATAAAGCTATTTGTGGGTTTAAATTCTGGTGTCGGATGTGCATTTGGTAATCTTAAAAAAATCGTGGAACTACGCACACGCGAACATGTGCACTCTGGCCTGTTGTGAAATCCATAAAAATAGGGGGCGCTTCAATGTAAGTAATTGTCACAGCGAATGCAATGAGAGAACAGATGTAACATTTGTGATCGAAGCGCTCATTTACTCTTTCAGGCCCTCGGATAATTTTATTGAACAAAACACAACCCTCTCCATCTCCTGAAAATAATAAATAAATAAATTTAAAAAAAAAAATTATAAATAGAAGGAGACTGTAAACATGCACTGAAATTGATATGGCGAGTAATTACATTCAGCAGCTTTGTAATTACATAACCATTACAACCACCTTGTTATTGATACATCAGAAATCCCGCAGACGACACGTTGGAGTTAAGTAAGCGACCTGGGAGCAGGGATTTTCGCGCCAAAAGCTTGTCAAAACAGAGCGCCCAAATCCGCCGGGGTGGTCACATGAGCGCGGGCGATAACAGACGAGCACAACGCACCGCCGAGTCGCGTGTATCCTGTAACATCTCAATCAGCGTACGGGACTAAGGTGTGATATTTGATACGGTATTAATAGGGTTGCACTCCTGGGTAAATATTCCATTGTGGGTAACCAGACACATTTTATTTCAAACCAGTGGGGCGGGCACTGACTATGACTATTTGCTGGCGACCTTTCCGCCTTGTACTTCCAGATAGATACGGCATAGCCTGTCACTTGTTTTAAAGACCTTATAACTTCAAACCCGTATAAACCTGTAAGTGATATTGGAAAGATACGATGGAAATCGCCCAAAACATGAACATTAAACTCAACAGGAAATATTCGTTTTGAAAATTACTTTTGCTATGGCAAGACATAAGACAGGAATACAAAACACCTCCTTTCTTTTAGTAGTATTAGTTGATAGGGTGGGTAGGGGACAATAGGCCCATCAGTCTCCCACTAATAAAATAATAAAACCACAAAGACAAACTTAAGGGAGGACATCTTTCCACAACTTCCAAATACCTCAAATTTTTGGCTGGTTTCCTCTGGGTATTACAATGAGCTCATTATCTGCCAAATCCTAGCAGCCAAACAAAAATACCACTTAACTCTGGAGTTAATCCCTCCCATAATCCAAGTGGGCCTGTTGGATACACAAAGAAACAGCAACCTCAACTTAACTAAAAATCCTAGGTAAAACTTGTAGCTTTGCATGGTGAAGAGGATAAGTAAGACTAATTGCGGTGACACCATGTGAAATTCTCACTTGAGTAGTTCTGGAAAGAACTGAAGTTGTAACCTCCAGTTCTTTTCAGAACTAATTATTACTCAATTGAGAATTTCACATGGTGTCCCGCAATTAGTCTTACTTAACTAATCCTATAATCCCTTAATAGCTACGGTATTCCTGGAAAGCTGGACTCTTCTAACCTTGTGTTTAGAGAGCGTAAACTCGGCGGGAACCAGCCAAAAATGAGAGACAAAATAGGTGAGGGAAAGATGTCACCCTTCAACAAACAAACACATGATCAGACAAAGTGAAAAATAGATGAGTACTGTCACAGTTATGTATAGCGAAAACACGCGCAATAGAAAGAGGACTATGACAAAATAAACAGAGATTTCGATTTTTTTTGGGGGGGGGGAGCAAGGTGTCCCCCTAAATTTACATGAACGTCGATAACAACATTCCCCCATTTGACAACCCAGGATTCACCAATTATTTTTGTTTCTCGTTCAGGAAATCGAGTCAATGACATCACCGTAAATAGTCTGGTTTCGTGGGATGTTCATCAGGTACAGTCTCACAGAAATTTGACTGATCTATAAAGGTAAAGTAAAGAAAACACATATCTGAGAAACCAAACCATGTCGCCTGGATTTATACTGAGGTAATTTATTTCCCCCATAAATTACACAGTTTACAGATATATATGGAATCTTGAACAAACCAGTTAAGCCAAATGCAGGACACCTTGAAACGTATTTTTATTCTGAGATGAACATTAAGATGAGCACGTAGATTAAAATCGCCGGTAGCAACGTTGCTAGCGTTTTCTTTCCAAATAAAAACCACATATCACTGTTCAAACGCTGGTTTCGAAGAACTTACATTTTTTGTGCGTAAAATACAAATTTAAGAATCGATAAAAATACCACTGAAAAGTGTGTCTTAAATCTATGTGCTGACAACACTGATCTCTATTATACCGACTGGGTATTAAAATGTATTAAAATAAAGGTTATGATCCGTATTGGTCAGTTGTGCGCTCGGTTGTCCAAATAAGTCAAAACAAGATCCTTTGTCAGGTGATGATGTTCAAGCCTATTAAAAGGCTCGTTGTCAAAACATGGCGGGCGTGCGAGCCTTTAAAAAGGCTTACCGTCCATAAAGAGTTAAGTGAAGCCAGCACAAGGGCCATTTTACCACTCGCATACAAAAGAACACACAAGGAATACACACTGGGCTACAATAAATGCGCGTACAATGGGGGGAAGGATGATTCTCCCTGTGTTCCATTACAAGGCGTGTTTTTTTCCCAAGTGATAATTTAGCATACAGTGGCTTCAATGTATTAAGTGCATAACCCTCGATTCAGTCAGTATAATAGAGATCTGTGGGTGGCAACCATGCGTCAGAGGAGACGGGTGCATTGGTCACTATAGCGTTGGTTTCGGGAATGAAAGACAACAAAATCATCGGTATTTGAATCTCGAAGAATCGGTAAAAAAAAATATAAAAAAATCCCTGAAAATAGGATATTCAATCTGTGTGGTGTTCGCACAACCCGCGAGACAAGAACGAGTTGCTCTAAATGAACACCACTGGTGCAGAAAATGTAAATACCCTGCACAAACTGGGGTGTTAAAATAACACGAGTGGCATCAACTATATTCTTCCATTGTGTTCCTATTTCAATTGAATCTTGTATATTCGTTCAGTTTTGTATACTGTTTGATTCTAATATCGTAAATGGTTCATGTGGGCATAATCGATTATATACATGTCTAGGATAAAGGCCTTGAAATTATATTTAGAAATAGGTTGTCAGTGCTGCATTGTTGGTTCCAGCAAACGTGTCTAATTGTGAGCCAGTAAAAAATAGTGTATGTCATTCACTTAAATGGGGAGTGGATGTACAACCATTGGGATTTAGCGGACCAGAAAAAGAGGGAATTAATATTATCACCAAAAACCTCGTGACAATTTATTCCGTTGAACATGTTGTTGTCATATTTGTGAAAACGTTCATTTTTTTTTTTTTTTAAGTATTTTCTCTTAAATGACACAACGAAACTAAGCTGGCACGTTCACAGGTTGGTTTCTGTACATAGACCTATCTGTTTCTGACAAAGTACGGATGCATTTACAGACATTTCACCTAAAGTGAATACTGGCTTTTTAAGGTGGTATTTGGTTCCAAAACATCATGAATTAATAACATGTTCATATCTATAAAATAAAATTAAATAAAGATTATACTGAATGCTTGTATTTATTTGAACATTTATACAAAGATAAAATACCGACGGTGGAATTGCTTATCATCGCAGCCATCTTTGCCGAGCTCCTCTGACTATGTGTATGACTAACAAAGGAGTCACTACGCATGTCACTGCGCAGACTATACTTTGAAAATGGATTCTCAAGTGCAGACTTGTGTTTAATGAGCATTTGGAGCGCCCTCTTTTGATGTCATCAATTTCTTGGTACAGGCAAAACTCATTTATATTGTTATAAAATATGTAACAAACTGTAATTCTATATACCTTGAAATCCATATTTAAAAATAAATAAATAACAGTCAATTACGGTGGATAACACTATGTGAAACACCATGTGCAGTGACACCATGTGAAAGTAAATTACTCTTGAGTAATAGACGGTGCTGGAAAGACCGTTGGTTTAAAGGTCCTGTGAAGAGTGTATTTACCAAACTTTATTTTTTGGTGCTGTTATATTGATTGGTATGAATTAAAAACAATTTTAAATGTTTTTTTTGTGTCGAGTGCATTAGTAATTGATTAATCTAATAATCAAAAATTTACCCCCGAATTTTTGAAGTTTTAACGAAACGTTCGTGACGTACACAAAGGCAGGGAATTTTACAGTCGCGGAGCTAGGCGGTATGGTTTGGTGCCAGACTTTGATCGGATAACAGTCTAATAATTATAGAGGGTCGAGTTGTCCCCGTCACGGTACAATGCACGCTTAGCGTTGTCATGCACTCACAGACGCATTTTAGGCCAGAATTACTCTATGAAAAGCTAGCAGTAACACGCGAAAAACATGTCCGAAAGAGAGGAGAGTTATCCGTGAAACGCAGCGCAAGCCCCCATCATGCGGTCGGAACACACACCGAAGGCAATGCTAACATTACGGTGTTATTTTATGAAATAACAGAAACAGTTGAGTCAAAGTTCTGATCATTTAAAAAAAACTAAAAACAAGCGCAGGCATAATGAGAAAGGTTTAATTAATGTTTTTATGTTTGTCTTGCCAGGATATAAAATCAGACACGATGTTTTTATTAATGCGGAAAATCACGGCATGTTTTCATGCCGTGAACACTGAAACGGTGAGCATGGTGTGAACATGTCGTTTTGCACGAAAGTGGACTGGGTTATGCATGGGAGCATTACTAAATGGCCACTTACCCTGAGTCTTTCTCGCTTTAAAAAACTCTCTTCTTCGTTAGAGCCTTCACAGCCTTCTTACTTAGCGGGAATATCGTTGGAATTGCATCTGGTAGCATCATGGCCTTATAAGCCATACCGAACTGGCTGTGAAGGCCCCGTTCAAAGCATGTCTGCTCGAAGTGTGCACTACATAATAATGAGTGTTCCGTCGGTCCCGACCACTTCGCTCTGGTCAGCTTCACTTTAGTCGTCCAAATACGTCTGTATTTTGGATCAGACGGAAATCGGTGTAGACTAACACCGTCTTTGGTGGTGTTGCTGCAACCTGCAGCGACACACCTCGATGGTATTACCGAAAATAATAAGCTTCAAACCTGACAGAAAACTTTAGGAAACTTTTTCTCTAGCAACACTCTGCATGCATGCAGTGGTGCGCTGTATACGACGCATACTTGGGCAAGTGCTGTGGATCGCGGATCGGGAATTGCCTCAGTGTACGTCACGAATTTTATGTTAATGAAGGGGTATGGGCGTGCCGAAAAGCACCCCCTAAATTTACAAATTAATATTTGTATGGTATAAACGTGAGGGGAAAAATTTACAAATGACAAATATATGTTCCAGTAGGCATACTTTATTGTATACAATGAAAAAACACCTATTTCATAGGACCTTTAACTAGACAATTCGCTCAGAGGAATTATGTACGGTGTACATGAAAGGGTGGACTAACCTGGAAAAAATGAGGGCATACTGACTACATATGCAATGTTTACACAATGTACAATGTCGCTATAACGAACACCGCTATAACGAACATCGCTATAACAAACATTTGTCTCAAAGGAAAAATTTACAAAGATTTATTACTAGTTCAATCGGTTAGACTAAATTTCAATGACGATATTTAATTGAGCGATTTTATCAAACATGATCTGAGGCTCCCGATTTATTTATAGATCATTGCAACAATGACTCACTATGACAAATGGCCACTATGCATGGCGTTACGGGTACTTTGCCATTTTAATTAAGAGATTTTATATTATCCGTAATTTGATAAATAGAGAATTACTCCCTGTACCTCTTTCTATTCATGTGTAATCCCTCTGGTTCCAGGACCAGTAACCGACTCTGTTTTCTGTCCCTTTTTCTTCTGTGTTCAATTCACACCTGACTAACTTCTGCTCACTCTTGTGTTCATGTATAAATGTATGTTTGTATTCTGTCCCATTTTGCCTTTGAGAACAAAAACCTGCTAGGTTTGAAACGTAAGGCCAATAACCATTAGTTTGTCTGTAATTTGAATAGTATTTTTAATAACTGTTTATTTGTAACTGCATAACGGGAAAACGAATTTCGTGTATTTTTATATGTGACGAATACAATGAATTGAATTGTACTATAGTGAACACTGTTGTGTGGACCCCGTGGTATTCTTTATAACGGCGATGGATGTATGTGCTCGCAGGACCATAATGTTACCCATGTGACGGACCCTATTATAGCTCAGTCCAGCAGTGCATCCAGACTCGTTTATAACGACCACAGTGCCTTTACAGATTCCACTATAGGCATCAAAGTTCCGTCTAGCCAATTGACCAATCAACAGCTGTCAATCAGAATTCATTTACTGACATGGCCAATCAGATTTGTAGAGCGGCCATGTGTGCGCTGCGAGTTATATACGCACATAATACGACTCCATTAAAGGTTCCTGAAATATAAATAGGCTATTATGGTAGATTGATTGATAGGGTGTTAAAACAATCTCATGTGACTTTTGTTTCTCCAAAATATATTTTTAATTTGAGAATTTCTTAAAACTTTGTGCACGTCATCGGCAGCGTACAGTCGTGAGCGTCACACGCTATTTTTGCGGCATTACATATGAACACGCAATAGTTATCAGAACTAAAGCATGTGTGCTATCAGTATGCTATAAATGCACATGGCTTGTGTCAGCACAGGAATCACGCGCTATTGGCGCGTTTTATTCTTCGAACAGAATTAGATTACATTTTGGCGCCAAGTGTACGGCCTATTTACTGGTAATTATGTTGGTGACGTCATTATGAAGGGTCTGTGTCTCTATGGTTTTTTTTCTAAAGACTGTTCTAACCAGCTCCACTCAGATTTGTAATACTGACAAGCCTACCCACATTGTAAAGATTTGATAATGTTTGGATTATCTATTTCAGCAAACCTTCGTGTCTGATAAGCTTTATCACGCACACTGACTTTGTCAGTTTTTTTTCCAGGGGGCGTGGCGTCGAAATGCCAATTAGTATGCGCACTAATGAAATCCCGGCTTTGCCATAGCCGATATACATGCCGCACGTGCGATTACAAAAATGCCCGCGCTCTTCGTGTAGACTCAAACCGGCCATATCAAGATGTGATCCGAATAGCGGATTAAGATACCCCAGGGAACGCGCTGCATTTAGTGTACGGTCTGGTAAACACGGCTATGACATTGATGTAGCGACTATACATGAGGTGTTTGCGTGCTCTGCTTAGGTTGTGGCGTTGGCAGTGCAAGTTATTTTTCATATCAAAACACACAACAACAAAATAAAAGTCTGATGTAGCTGTTATTAGAATTTTGGAATACAATTAGTGCACAAAATAACATGGCATAATTACGGTCAACGTCAAATTCAATACATACCAATATTACCAAATGGCTACACTGCATGCCTATAAAGGGTAAAATATAACACTGGTAAACTGTTGTGGCTTTCTTCATTTGAAAACAGATATTAGGGCATACAGTAGTGGGGAGTGGGTGGATAAAACGAATTTTGTTGGGGTAAATACACCGACACCAAACTCACATGAACTGACAAATTATAGTCCAAAATGTAGGCTAATCGGGACGATCTCTAAAGTCGCTCAACGGGGGGGGGGGGGGGGGTCAACTATCTTGTGTAATAATGCTCTGAATAGGGTTTATTTAGGGACCGGGGATAATTATTAAGGGGGACACTGATATTACCACCCCCGTCATTAATTAATTATTATTATTATTATTATTATTTAAAAAAAAAAAATTTGGGGGGGCACATCTACCTCCAGTACCCCCCCCCCCCGGATCACCGCCCATGTAATGTATATCTGTGACCATCAATGCTTATTATTTTTGAGAATACCAAAGGCCTTTATAATTATAGAGAGAGTGTCCACAATTCATCCAAAGACATTTTAAAACCGCAACCGACCATTATACACAACCGACGTTTAAACTGATAAACATCGGCAGTTTATTACTCGCACTTAAAACACAAGCAAGTTATACCCTCCCAACAGCTACAAGATGTTGATATTGTACCCTATATTAATATCGACGATGGTTCATGGTCACAACCACATCGTCGCCCTGTTGACGGCAATTCCCACGCAGGAACATCGCCTGAAAACAGCCCTCGGTGCTCCCTTGGAGCATAGTGATATTAGCGGGTCTTATCAAGGCAGTCTCGTTATCGCACAAGCGATATGAACTTTGTGTAACTTCCTATTTTTAGACATTGTATTGTTTTTTTATCTTGACGTATGTTATTTGGTATTTCACAGAGTGTGTCATCTGGATACAGATGTGGACGACTAACCGTTTATAGAGAAAGCTTCATTGCCGTTTCCCCATCCAAAATCAACTGAATAAGCATAGGCCTACTTAAAAATGTTTTGCTTTTTCGTTCTGATCATTAAATATGCATCGCCAATTTTTTTTATTTTTTATTATTTTTTTTTACCGAACATGTTTTGTTCAAACCGGATCATTGTGATGTTCACTTTAGAAAGGAGAACGGATGCTTAGAAATGAAATATTTCACAAACTAATTGTCAGAAGCTTCGTTTAACAGTAATTAAGAACCAAAATTAATTTAAGGCAGGCCACATCATTAATTATTTCGGGATATATTTACTGTACAACATATGCTTCTCATGATTATTCTGTGAAATGTGTCACTGAAACAAAAATTTAAAAATAATCGGTTTCCTTTCCTCAAGTAAAATAGCAATGTTCCGATGAAAAGAAAAAAATTACCAGCAAAATAACGAAAAAGACAGGCGATCCATCTTTAAACACAAATGTTAAGAGAGAGAAAAAAACAAGAAAAAAAAACAAAGCCATAACATTTCCGAGGACTCGTACTGAGACTGTGTTGCTATTAATAATAAACGGGTATTTATATAGCGCCTTTAACAAGATCAAAGCGCTTAACAAATCAAGAATGAAACCTAGCAATGGCTACAAAGGAAATTAGAAGAGAAAGGTTTTGAGAAGTTTTTTAAAAATCTGGATTGAAGAAGAATTTCTGATGTAATTTCTGATCTAAAAAGCTTTAAAACCTTTGCCACTCTCCCATACATCCCACAGGCCCAAATCAATAATGACTCTTATAAAAAAAAGGCACGTTTCTTATAATAATAAATGGAATGTCTAGTCTGCACATGGCAATCATAGCCAATCACAAAACAGCAGCAACGCTGTCTCTAATGAACGGTTATCATTTTTTTCAGGAGCCATGTTTTTTTGATTGGTGCTCACTGTTCATCAATTAGGAGCAGCTTACACCTCTGACCTCTCTGCTCATTAACGTCACATAGCATCCATCTTTGTTGGGCTCCCTGAAGGGTACTTAATAATACCAATGCAAAATTGGGTTAGGTCATGGGCACCAGGCCACATCTCAGTTGGCGAATTGTCTGTGCAGTCTGTCCGCGTGCCCCCTGAAGGCGTGCCACGGATTTTTATGACGTATGTCACCACGTCATACGCACAAGAGAGTCTTTTGTATTCAACGTTTCTTTCATTCACAGCTTTTACATTTTCAACAGAACAGAGTGGACTTTATTTACCCGGTTTATATATAACTTCGTTAAAGGGAGGTAACACTTGACATTAAAATGTATTTATTTGCATCATTTTTGTCTCTTTTTTCAAGAGATTTGAATACAAACCAACTCATTTCGTCAAAACGTTTTTGGAAATATCTGTAGGCCTAAAGGTTCGAATATAATCTCTGACAAAATCCATACCCTAATAATTTGTTCACTGTGATTATCTTTAGCTTTCCCCCTAAAACGAAGAGGACTTTAAAAAAACAAACGATTTTGTAGTGTGTTTTGTATCACATCAGCCAGACATACTTTCGTTTCATACGTGTGGAGAATTAAGTAATTTACTGAAAGTGTATAATGCCTTGAGACCCAATAACGTTGGTTGCCAATTTGGAGAAAAGATTTCTGTACATTTTAAAAGCTTTACATGAAATGTCGTTTAGCTTCACGGGTGATTCATTAATTGGAAAGAGTAGGTTTGCGGTAGCATCATGGAATAATCTCTCTTGAGTTGTGTGGCTCTGAGACGAACCTGTAGGAAACTCTCATAAAATACTGATATCAATCCAAAATGACGCAAATAATATTATCCATGACAACGATACTGCTTTTATCTTTCTTTTCGAATAACATCCGATATGCAATATCTTTGACCAATGAATTGTATTCTGTCTACGGTTACCCTAATTGAAATATCGACATGTGCGGAATGTTTTCTTCCTAATATGAATCCCCCTCCCCCTGCAGAGCCGAAAAGGACAACAATAAAAAGGTTGGAATCAAGTGAGGTTACGACGAAATCACATCGCTCTCCCGCCCACCGCAGGGACTTGATCTGACCGGCTGCGCCCGGTTGCCCATCGGTGATCATGAAATCAATGTTTTTGCCTTTGGGGAGTCTCCGGCGAAATGAGCGTATCATCAGACTGGAAAAGATATAGCTACAGTAAAACACTGATCTCTGTTCAATATTGACTGGAGAGGGTGTCAACCCATTGGCGCCTAACAAATTGGTGAAGCCACCTTGGGCCATTTTATCGCTAATATACAAAGGAACACAATATGAATGCACAAAGGAATGCACATGGAATGTACACATCATAGAAGGTGTGGTTCTTTTCTCTCCATGCAGTTAGAAACCGCGGTTTTATGAGAGTGGCAACATGGCGCCCAGTGGCTTTAATGTGTGCTCGTGGAAAACTAGAATAAATATTATGACTATACGCAGTGGATTGTGTAGCATTGTGGTTATAGGAATATAATCTTCCTTCAACATCTTGTTCTACAGCATGCCAACAATTGATTAATCTCCAGCCGGACACCACAGTATATACTAATCCACCATAACCCCTTTCCAGGTTGGCTACCCTTGTACAGGTAGGAGACATACTGTAAGCCCACACTACCGAAGGGACGGGGGAACTACTAACGCCGTCGGTGAGCTTTGCACCGAGGTTATCATTCGTAACACTATATCGCTCAATGCAGTGTTCACATATTCGGTTACTATTTCTGCAAGCAATTGTCTGTACCACTCATGGTTAAACGAGGAGAAACACATACGAGTTAATTAACGTGCAGGAAAGATTACACCAAGAACGGATTTTAATATTAAAAAAGTACATGTACATATATGTACGCAAGTCCCTGGTCACATTAACGAGGTCATATACTCCATGTATTCTCTATGCACATGGAGACATGAAAAGCGAGTCGTTTAAATACTTGACTTGTCACAAAAAAACGCACATGGTGATCACTCCTGAAGGCATAATATTATCCAGAGGGGTGTCTGGGTGTCTTTTGGACACCCACCTTAAGTTTTGGACACCCTATTTCATCTGCCATTTACATGTAAAAGTGAACAATTTGGACACCCACCGTCAATTTTGGACACCCTATTTCATCTGTAATTTACATGTAAATGTATTGTAAGTGAACAATTTGGACACCCTGTTTCATCTGTCATTTACATGTACAAGTATTGTAAGTGAACAATTTGGACACCCTATTTCATCTGTCATTTACAATGTAAAAGTATTGTAAGTGAACAATTTGGACACCCTGTTTTGAAATTTCCAGCAAATTTGGACACCCTAGTTCTAAATCCAAGCTAACAACTTGACTGAAGGGCAATAACGTTATGACGTCACGCTATAGTCATCCTTGCGTTTCTTCCATACAAATCCAGGAGAAAACAGACGTTTGGAGAAAATTTACTAAGGCTGTGCTGTGTATTTGGATACCCGACCGAAACTGTCGTTACCCGGTTCCATTTTCCCGGTTCCTAAGCCACACAAACTGAAGTCTCAGATTTTTTGTTAACATTTGTTTGTGTGGGGAATGGGGTGCTACTAGTAGATTTTAATACTGAGGTGGGTAGAGGCATGCAGAGGTGTGAAATTATTACAGTAAGCCCACATTTATTATGACTCTAATAAAACAAGAGAAGTTGTGTTCAGATTGGTCATTTTACACATTCGGGTACCCGAAGAATTCCAATTTCGGGTATCCGGTTCCAGTAAAATATACCGAAAATGCACAGCCTCAAAATTGACTGGCCAACTTACGATGTTTATGATGTAAAGTAATCACTAGTGCTGGGCGAGTAGTGCGATTACTCGAGTAATCGCAAGAAATAATCGTTACTCGTACTCGTGTCTTTTCACTGCTCGATTAATCGTCCCACTGCGATTACCTCAAAGGTACTCAATGGTAGTAACGAGTAACGACTGATTCTTTTGTCATTGTTTATTTATTAAACATATAAAATCTGAAATAATATCAGATGTTTTCAGAATAATTATCATAAAATATAATGTAATGTAAAACAAAAAATGGGGTCAATAGTCGTGATAAATCGAGTACTCACAAGTAATTGCTGTGCGATTACTCGATTAGTGAATTTTACTAATCGCCCAGCACTAGTAATCACATGCTTCCATGGGTGAATTTACATTTGTTTTTTCATTCGGCCCTGAAGATAACAACGCCCACAAGAGTTGAGCACCAAATGACGTTCGTGGATGTTTATTACCACATTCCACTACCCCCGTGGGTATGTCTTACAATAAACTTGTTTAGTAAATTAACAGAAGATCTGGAGTCCTATTTAAGGGGCTGTAATTGAACGATTCCAACCAATTACCTTGCTCTTGACACCCACGGAGTATGCATTGGCGCCAGTGGTGTTAAGAAATTCTATATTAATATCGACGAGTGTCTGAATGAGGTCATTGCCAAATGCAACGGTTAGGTGGATGGTTGATTAATCAGTTAGATATAAGGATATTCGTAACTGACCCCCGACTTCAAATCCAGGATCCCTCAAGAGGTGCATGTGTCCCATTGGTAATCACCAGAAACGTAACTGAGTATTATTTACAAAAAAAATCGACTTGGTTTAAGATGCTAACGATAATACCAAACAACATGGGAAGGTGGTTGTGCATTTTGGGTTATTTCAGGAACCAGATACCCGAAGTTGGAAATCTTTGGATACCCGGGTACCCGTAAACAATTTTGTAAAAACACAGGAATACTCCCGAGTGTATAAAATAGCCAATACAAACACATGTTTCTCTTGTTTTATTAGAGTCATAATAAATGTGGACTTACTGTAACAATTTCCCACATCTATATTAAAAACGACTTAAGCATCCCCATTCACGCACACATTTTGTTTAACCAAAAAAATCGGAGACTTCCACTTGTGTGGCTTAAATGTCGTTTACGGGTAATTGGAACCGAAAAAATGTAACCGGGTAATGACAGTTTCGGTCGGGTATCCGGATACCCGGCGCAGCCTTAAATTCAAATTTAGTTACCCTTCAAACACCGTGGCCGTATCCCGCACTTGATTATTCCATGGTAATCGTTATTGGATGGCTTGCCCCATATGATTTCTGCCATAGGTTCCCCTAGACATAATTTTCTTCATATAATCGTTGCATAGGCCTATTGTATTACCTATGACGTTATGGAAATAAAGAAACCAAACTGAAAGAACTGAAGCCTTGTGCGTTGATCAAACGCGTTTTATATTCCCAAACAATCCAAGTAAATTGAAGCGCTAAGAATACCTCCCATATTGATGTACAGGTAATCTGACAAATGAACGCACTGTAATATGAGGATTCGCTGTCATACGGATTAAGCCGACTTTCAATATTGCATCATGCGCTCGGTGAATTCGAAACCTGATATTAAAAATATTTCCGTGTATGCCTTAAGATTGTCTTCCCTTAAAAACACATCTCCATGGAAACGTTCGTATAGACTTGGTCAGTACAATGCATTTTATGTCGCGAAATAAACGTAGACGCAATATTGATTGAGTTAAGACTGAATCGTACAATAGGAATGGATCGTCTGTACTGAGCTATCATATTTAATCATTTTGATTGGGAATTGTACCCAACGGTGAATAACACAACTACAAAAAGATCAAATCAACAAAACGTCTTTACTCAGAAGAAAAAGGCATACTTCAAATAAATTTAAATGAAAGAAAATTCAAACACGTGACAAGAAATTCATTCATAAACGCGCAGAAAAGAGTTGGTAAGCTAGGTGAAGCGAAAAAATATCCACACAATGGATACAAATTCGGAGGCAAAATTAGCATGGTATTAATTCAATAAACCAATCAAAATTTATATGGCGTGTGTTCAATGGCCAATGAAAAGAAAGCCTTGAACCCACCTCGGTTAAAATGAAAATATAAAAGGAAAAAGTACTTGGTATTAAACAAATTAATAAGCAATCAAATTGTATGGCGTCAATTCGTTGACCAAACAAAAGAGAGTTTAAGTATAGAATTGAATCCTCGCTTACATGGTAGAAGTACAGAAATAGTAAGGTTCGCAGAAGCACCATGTAAACAATCTCTTGAGTAACTGATTTAATTTTGCCCTACACCGACGTGTGTATAGCACTGCATACTCAGTCGCAGGCGACTCAGGCGGAATTCGAACCCACGACCTCCTGCTTTAATAGTGCAGACGTCTTGACCCCTCGACCTCTCGACCACCGAGCTTGCCCGATGACGATTGGTCGGCTAGAATCCTATATAGCAGCGGGTTCCTCAATATAATTATATAGGTTGGTATGCAGTGCTATACACAAGTCGGTGTAGGGCAAAATTAAATCAGTTGGTAATCACCCGCCGCAAGAATTAACCAACCTATAAATCTCTTGAGTATTGTAATAACTGGTGGTTCCGAGAAGAACCGGAGGTGAGATAACTCGACGTTTCGATGAGTATACTCTGATCGTCTTCTCTCCTGAAGACGCCATTGTTTAATACATAGTGCTACCACAAACCCTAACTCATAAATGCGACTTTTGAACCTACCTCGGACTTCTCCAGTTGTAGCCCCTGTTTCCTCATCTGGGTGGGGTCCGGTCACTCAAAGTCCCAACTCTGGAACCTGAAAAGATTCGGGGAATGAGACAGTATTTAGTGACAAATATTACTACAATCTGGAAATACTGTGATTTCTGGGAGCCAGGTAAAATACGTCTTGCCACGGCTGAGTTCTGGCTTCGAATTTCTCACTCGTTCCATCATTGCGTCCAGTAAGCATTACATATTATTCATGGAATTTAAATAAGAAATATACAACTGAATAATTTTGTATTTAAATTATCTGACCGTAACAGAACATGTGATAATATATAGAGCAAACAAAATTGCCAAAAACCGGAAAACATAAACATGACCTTTAAGAAATAAAAAAAACTGTCGAGAACGGTCGGAGGAGAAACGTTTGATACTCAGAGATACGTTCTGTCATAGTTGGTTCTGTCTATACATATTATTTGTAAGATTAAAACCACGATGGAAAGCTATTTTTACCAATCGTTGACCTGGACTGAAACAGCTATTTTCCTTCAGCGGAAGTTCAAGATATATTTGGAGATCGGGGCGACAATCAGGCGGTTGGAAAAAAATAGTCAATGTTCATTGTATTAAACTAATCTCATTAGAAATCTAGTATAATTTAAGTGGGATATTTATAGCAGCTGGTCAATAGAATTCTAAGTTTCACACTGATAATGTTAACAAGAATTTAACCACCACAGGGGGCGCTGCGCTGGGATGTAACTATATATTTATCCGCACTTGACGCTGGTCAATAAGACAGTGACGTCAGACTACCTGATTAGCTCTGAACACCTGATCAACTCTGAATCACGTGATTTTAAAGGGAAAGTACGACACTGGTGATTATTATTAATGACTTACTATCTAGAAACTTACTCAGTGTAAAGTACGTACAAGTATCATATCATCATGAGAAATCATTTCGTCTGAAGCGCTTTCGTCTTGGAAAAGAAAAGTACGAATTTTCATGTCGAATTGACACAAGGTTCCGTACGGCAACTTTTTTGAAAAACATAAAATACTTTTCGTCATTTTTTCAACAAACATGAGTACCCATAGACCTGTATCACAGTACAGTAAATTTTTTGTTTTCCTCAATACAAATACATGTGACCAAATCGAGGCTGGAAGGCAAGATAGTCTGGTCCCTTGTATAGGCTACATTGATAGTAAGCGCTGTAATCGTAATCGTGTATACAGGGAACATGACCAAGATGGCCACAGCGTGATATAGGTATATTGTGATGAGACTTGAATTGTTTTATGATACACAAGGTGAATATTAACGTACTTTACCAAATACCAAATTGTACATGCTCTTTAATATGTGATGTTTTGTGGCTGGCCTCTCTGGCTAGCGATAGCTCTCTGTCTGCAAAGTAAGGACACCTTATAGGTACCGCCCTTTTACGAAGGGGGAGGGGGGCTCGTGTCCTAGCTATCCCCCTTGATATGTTGTCATAGCCGAGTCATCAAGATACAAAGTCCTATAAATAAAACACCCTTATTCTCTCATCGCAGGCAAAACTCCAATGGATTATGTAGTCCGTGACGATCTATATGTAAAGCTGTGAGATATCCATTATGTAAACCACGGCGTGCCGAGGTATATGTGCCCATGTCTGTTGGTGCATTGACCTTCTATGGATCTCAATCGACGTTTCGTATATATTCCACGCGGCTGTATTGACGAATCTCAGGGGGAAACATTATTATTATGTCAGTGTCCTGTTTAAATCATCGTACCTTTACCACAGTTGTGAATGTTTTTTTCCCCCAATGTGTGAATCCAGAGTCTCGCAAGGGGATTGGGTGCACATGGGCAAAACATGGGACATACTTCAAATGAAGGGGCACACAATAACATAAGGTAAATTTAAAAGCTTGACGATAACAAGTTGTCCCTTTTGCCTGCTTAATCAGAAAACGGTGTAATCAGCTAACAGTGCTCCTTATGGGCAGTTTGTTCTCTCCTCTCTTCTACCGTGATTCCTCCGGAATCCTCCCAGCCACGCACGAAAGTTTCAAAAATACACGCCAATAATAATAATAATAATGTGGACTTATATAGCGCACGTATCTACCAAACTGGTGCTCAAGGCGCATTATATTATTACCCCTGCTCATCAGGCTCATAAATCATTCCTGAAACCATCTCAGCTCCCTGGGGAGTACACAGCTCAATTGCTGCCATTACAGCGCATATAGGGCTAATCAAACACAACAACCAACTCTGCCCTCACAGGTACCCATTTACCCCTGGGTGGAGAGAAGCAATTATGGTAAAGTGTCTTGCTCAAGGACACAAGCACAGTGGTCGCGGTTGGGATTCGAACCCACATTCTGACGACTCAGCCATCCGAACACAAATCCCGATGCACTAAACCGCTCGACCATGGCACTCCATATTACAATTCATCTGGTACCACACAAAATACAAAGTTGAACCGTTAAAGGGACATTACCGTCACGATCAACAGGGCATGGAATCGGGAGTTCTAGATTTAGATTAACTCAGTGACTGAAACTAATACCGCGCATGAATAAGGTCATATTACTGTTGCTGCTGCATATTAAATGAGCCAGTAATTTTCAGTCACCGTTTTCATGTTAAACCTGGACACCGATTCCATGCCCTGCTGAAAGTCTGCTTTGATCGAGACGATAATGTCCCTTTAATTAACCAATTAAATAAATACATAAATAATAAATAAACAGCTCAAGTTATTGAGGAAATGCAAAGTAGCATTCCCTTTTTAACCCTACATCGAATTGGAGACCCCAAAAACCCAAATGTCGAATAAAAACAAAACTCAGGTTGTTTGCATCTGACGGGGGTTTTATCCCTGGCTACTCGGCAGATATGGTTTGGCCTCTGACCTGGTCCCATAGAGCAATAGATAATTGGTATAAGTGGACCGCTCAGGTTAGCTCAGTTGGTATACGGTATATATATATATATATATATATATATATATATATATATACATATATATCTCCCAGCAATATAAAATAGAAAAGACTAACAATAATTATACAAATAATTAGCATATTGTTTGCATAATCCACTACTTAACGTTATTACACATCAACCTCAAGAAAAAAATCACCTGAATATTGAAACACAATATATGTGTTTATATTTGAAGGTAATATGACGTACACAGAGGCTATATATAACTGCTGATTGAATAACAAAACATCTGAATAAACACGATGAATGACTATGTCCTTACTCATAGACGTCAGAAATCAATTGAGCAATTGTTTTCATTTCTGTATAATTAATTTTCCAGATGCAAAGTATCACTGTTTTCTTAAAGGTCTTTTAATTAATTTATTTATTTATTTATTTATTGTCCAATTCCAACAGCGGACGAGCCGCCAATTACAGAAAATGATAAATAAAAATATAAATATAAATATAAAATTTTGCAAAACGTCCCACTTTTGTTTGACACGGCAGGGTTGTTCAATGGTTTGAGATAAGACTACACGTATGTGACTAATTCCATAGACATACTAAGCACAGAATGTTGCTTGAGTGCGGCTATAACTTTATAAGCCAGGCACTTCGTGTATGACGTCACCAAGTGCAGGCTCATCACATGAGGCCCATTTACGAATTCTCAATTCGTCAAAAAATGACATCATTTTGTAAACAATAAACAGGCATTTTATGTTGCAAACTGATGTTTTATACCTACCTGTTTACAATTATGAGTGAAATACTGCAAACACTGTGACTCGATATAAGCACGCGCACACGTGTGCATATTGTTTATAATGTTTGCAAATGGGTTCTCAACTGGGCGCCGCGCAATACCAGATCAAACACAGTGACGTCAGACACGAAGTGCCTGGCTGATAGCCGCTAGCCGCACTCATGTTGCTAAGCAAGATAAGACAGATTACCAGCCAAACTACACATATTTTGTATGACGGTTGATTGGTTGCCAACAAAGGCCAATCAGAAATGTGGTAAGCATTTTACTGCTTAGTATATCACTGTGTGATTAATTGAAATTGTAATGACAAAAGTCGAAACAAAAAAGTACAAAAAAGTATATTCCAATCAATCGATTATACGCATTAGAATAACAGTCGGTCATAGTGTATATGACAGACCAACGGGTCCGTGACCAGAGTAGTTAGTGGTTGTTATCCATTAACCAGGCGTCTGTACAGAAAGTGAACGCGAAGAAGAGAGACTGGCGCCTGACTTGCACAAGGTTAAAAAGTGAAAACGCCAGACTCGTCTAAGGTCAAGACACGAAGACGCGACAATGGTACAAGGTCAAGACATGAAGACGCAATACAATGTCAAGAAGAAATCAAATTGGATTCATCATAAAGACTAAGCAGTTAATAAGTGAAGCTGATATTCAGTTTCAAATCTGATACAGGCCTAAATAGTACACTGTGGTAATTTCAAGCCTCATTCCCTGCACTTAACCTCTTCAGAATGCGAGACAGTTTTGAGATATACACGAATACAACGCCAAACTATTGTTGCAACGCTAACCTCGCGCGCGGGAAAAAAAAACTTCCCCTCAAAATCCGATGTGCAGTTAGAATACGTGCTTAGTAACCTGTCAAGAATGATGGCTTCTTATAATCTGTGAAGAAGTATGACTAGCCAAGGGATTCAGAATGACAGGAGTTGATTGAACTTTTGTGACACATTGGTAAAATGCTATTATGTGTATGAGCTTGGATGAATTTGTCAACGTTGGACGAACATAATGTGCATTATCGTGAGACGACAGTTGGCTGAACTGTACTTTTGAAGTGAAAGTACAAGACAATAACATAAGGTAAATTTAAAAGCTTGGCGATAATAAGTTGTCCCTTTTGCCTGCTTCATCAGAAAATGGTGTAATCAGCCAACGGTGCTCCTTATGGGTAGTTTGTTCTCTCCTCTCTTCTCTCTTCTCCTCTCTGACTACTATTTGTAAAGAACATTACAAGGGAGAATAATTTCGATGCTTGATCGCAGTACAGTGCTTCGTGTGATTATAGAACCCCATGCACATCCAACTGTTTAAATTTTACCTCGTTCGCTGACCGACATGAAAACTCATCACGAAAATATGAAGAGTTCGAAAGGCACCATATTTGATTCCCATAGAATCGTGATATCAAAAATCAGAGCGGCTGCTCGTTGACAAACGTCTGCAACCCAATCCTTAAAATAAATACTTTAAAAGGATCTACTTTCTGCCAAAGAAGCTGCTGAAGAGTATTTTGTTACAATACGTAATATGCTAAAACCATTATGTCTATCCTAATTTGTTTAACTAATCAAAATTGCAACTTTTCATTACAATATTACCCCTCAAAGTTGACATTTGACATTTTCAATGTTCTATAATTATGTAAGCACATCTTGGAGGATATTGCGATAATTTGAATACCCATGCATACATAGAGAAACTTATATTTTTATTACAGAAAAACCTCTGTAGACGATACATATATAATGATACAGTCTAATTTTTTAACATTTCACTTAGTTGTTTGAAGACGTTATTCAATCCTCTAATTGCACTTATGATGAAATCAAGACTGACACCTGATATCGCTGATGACGTCATGGAGCCCCGTCTAAAAATGCCACTGGCATTTAGTAAGAAAACTGAAAATAATTGTATGTCTTAAATGTCAAACCTGATGGGGACTGGTCATACAAGAGATTGATGTCTACACTTTTGAATTTCCCGAGGCTGATTTTGACTCGGAAAGGTTCATAAGTGACCCGGAAATGCAGTGTTCATGTGCCAGTTTGGGGTCAGACTAGTAAGGGCCGAACATAAAATTCGGGTCAAAATTTTTGATTCATGATGACCCAGTTTACCAGATCGGTCAGATTCTCTATGAGCTTGGGTCAGTCTGACCGTCCGCTAGATACCTAATGAACCACATAAAAGATTGCTAATGGATGTTGAAATATCATGGTAACACATTTGGTGACTTGCAATAATTAATAGTAATAAATAAATTGGTGGAAAGTTGATATTGGTGTGGATTATGCTGAAACTCTTGTAATAATTAATAGTAATAAATAAATTGGTGGAAAGTTGATATTGGTGTGGATTATGCTGAAACTCTTGTAATTAATAGTAATAAATAAATTGGTGGAAAGTTGATATTGGTGTGGATTATGCTGAAACTCTTGTAATTAATAGTAATAAATAAATTGATGGAAAGTTGATATTGGTGTGGATTATGCTGAAACACTTGTTCAAATAGCTGTACTGGATCTTATAGCATTGAACGCTGTCCTAAATTAATGAAAACTTGATAGCTTAGACATATGCCAAGCTAGTATTGACGTACCCAATAGTTTGATTTACGGTACTATTGCTTCGTTGACCGAGTAAACAATTCAAAAGATGATGTTGTTACGAGCATTTAACTTTTAAATGAATCTATGGTGTTTGCATTTTTGCGAGTCACACAAAGTATTATGAGAATGCATTTCACCGATTTTCATAGAAAATCTATATAAGCAAATACTAGATAATTATATAAATATATTTCAGTTCCCCTATCGATCTTGACTATTATGCTATATAATTATATAAATATATTTCAGTTCTCCTATCGATCTTGACTCTTATGCTATATAATTATATAAATGTATTTCAGTTCCCCTATCGATCTTGACTCTTATGCTATATAATTATATAAATGTATTTCAGTTCCCCTATCGATCTTGACTCTTATGCTATACAGGGTGTCCCCATAAAAAGTATACCGAGATAAAAATTACTGTAATGGCAAAACTACTTTATATATGGGAAAGAGAAATATATCTCTAGAAAGGGCAGAATGTCCTCTTTGCAATGGTATACAGCTTGTGATGTTATTGACACAGATGAGTGAACAAATTAGACAGATGTTAAGGGTACTGAAAGCAGGACTGTGACAAGTTTGCATATTTGAATAACAAAGGTCCAAAAAACATTTTTTTAAACCTGCACATTAAACTTTTGAGGTAAGTAGCGAAAACAAAGCAGATTACATTGTTTTAGGTACAATCCTTGTTTTCAAGAATGTGTTGAAAAAACAAAGGCATTTGGTATTCTGCACACTTGCATGGTTGAGATTTGTTATTCAAATATGCAAACTTGTCACAGTCCTGCTTTCAGTACTCTTAACATCTGTCTAATTTGTTCACTCATCTGTGTCAATAACATCACAAGCTGTATACCATTGCAAAGAGGACATTCTGCCCTTTCTAGAGATATATTTCTCTTTCCCATATATAAAGTAGTTTTGCCATTACAGTAATTTTTATCTCGGTATACTTTTTATGGGGACACCCTGTATAATTATATAAATGTATTTCAGTTCCCCTATCGATCTTGACTCTTATGCTATATAATTATATAAATATATTTCAGTTCCTCTATCGATCTTGACTCTTATGCTATATAATTATATAAATATATTTTAGTTCCCCTATCGATCTTGACTCTTATGCTATATAATTATATAAATATATTTCAGTTCCCCTATCGATCTTGACTCTTATGCTATATAATTATATAAATATATTTCAGTTCCCCTATCGATCTTGACTCTTATGCTATATAATTATATAAATATATTTCAGTTCCCCTATCAATTTTGACTCTTTAAAGATGTATAGCCCTTGTTTTTCGAAATTTGTTGCTCATCGGAACATTGATTATATCGTAAAATAAATACTTTGAAGTGACAAAAGTGAGACATTTTACAAGATAGTTGTCGAAAGTTCGGTTTTACAGTAACTACCGGTATGTCCCAAATGAATTTATGATGGGATCCACAATCAATTCATTTTGCGACAAATTTACAGTAAATCCCCGATTCTCATGATTATTCCGAGAAATGCGTAATTTTAAAGCATTTATTTCCCTTTCCTCAAATAAAATAGCAATGTTCGACAAAAAATACCAGTAAAATATCGACATACACAGGTGATACACTGGAGTGCCATGGTCGAGCGGTTTAGTGCATCGGATCTTGTAGCTGAGTCGTCAGAATGTGGGTTCGAATCCCAACCGCGACCGTGGTACTTGTGTCCTTGAGCAAGACACTTTACCATAATTGCTTCTCTCCACCCAGGAGTAAATGGTACCTGTGAGGGCAGAGTTGGTTGTTGTGTTTGATTAGCCCATATGCGCCAAAATGGCAGCAATTGATCTGTATACTCCCCAGGGAGCTGAGATGGTTTCAGGAATGATTTATGCGCCTGATGAGCAGGGGTAATAATGTACAGCGCTTTGATTCCTTGTTTAAGAGCGCTTTAAAATGCCCGACATTATTATTATACACATCTAACTCCGCAAATATAATTCCTCATATTTAATATATCCATGAATGACGATGATCATTTAAAAACGAACGCATTTACAGACCTTTCATATTTATGTCGATATCAAAATGAATTTGTCATCCAAACGGATTCGGGAAAGGAACATCAAAATGGCATCGGCGGATAACTGAAAGCGAATATTAATTAACCAGAGGACAATCTTCAGAACATGCCTTGGCTCACGGCTGAAAATGAAAACATACAGCGTACGCGGCATGGAAGGACGAGTTACCGACTCAATAACGTCAACAAGGTTGCTGCAATATCTAAATTCAGAGAGTAAGCCACAACCGCACACATGCAACCCAATATTACTAATGCTATTAATACGAGTAACTGGTACAATACACGCATATACTTTATGAAAATCAAGAAAATATGTATGGAATATTTCCTATGAACATTTCGGCTAAATGGGTGTTTACCGGTTCTGATCCACAATCCCTTTAACCGATGACAATTTTATTATCTACTGACAGCAAAAAAAATCACCCTGTTTTCTGAAGGGCGCTAAGCAAATATTAATAATTGACCAATTTTATTCGAGAAGTTATGTCATGAGGAAAAATCACGTTGGTTTAATTAACCATCTAAACTCACGGTAAAATATTGTGAAAAGTCATTTTCTCCTAACCTCTTTTTTTGCGATCCTGTTTGTATTTATTCCAATGTAGAATTTCTGTCTTCATGAAGACAGAAATTAACGTTAGAAATTATTTCACCAATTTAACCTCAACCGTAGCACCATGTTTGATACCATTATTAACTTAAAGGGGCTGTATCGTCACGATCAGAGCAGGGCATGGAATCGGTGTCCTAGTTTAAGATGAACACAGTGACTGGAAATTACTGGCTCATTTATACAGCAGAAACGGTAATATGATCTTATCGTGTTGGGTATTATTTTCAGTCACTGAGTTAATCTAAAACTAGTACTACAATTCTACACCCTGTTGATCCTGACGATCGTGACGATACATAACAGTATGACTGTTATGTTAAACAGTGATTATTATGTTTATGGCATACAGATCCATATTTATAATAAAATAATCATAACAGGAATCAAGTATAATTCCAAATAACGTCTCTATCACTGCATATGTTTTGGCAATGACGTTAATGATAGGTCTAATATCAATGTTGGATTACCTTACATCATTGTCTTATATGATTATTGTGCTTTATGGATGTAGTTATATAAATAAGTACAGTCTTCGATCATTGAATTAAACTACCTTTTAAGTGTAAGATGTTTTTGCATATATTCCCCACAGGGAGATTTATCAGTTCCTTTTTTATATAATATTGTGCACACTCACTACATGATAAAACGATCTATACGGAAATGAAACAAGGGTGGGGATCATCTTAACTCGGCAATCGCTCATCACCTACATTGCCTGGGCTGAACGTTTATTCAGTGGGACTCGTTATCAGATGTAAAAAGAGCTGTACAAAATGTTCAATCACAAAAGACCAATATACCGTAGGCCAACAGACCCACTGACACACAATTTTTTTTTATTTAAACAAATAATTTATTTGATTTTGCCCACTACACCGACGTATGAAACACACTGTATACTCAGTGCTTTCCGAGTGTCTGTGAAAAAAAACCTCCACAGGCGATTCGGGCGGGATTCGAACCCACGACCTATATATACCGTAGGCCAACAAACCCACAAATAATTTATATTTAAACAAATAATTTATTTGATTTTGCCCACTACACCGACGTATGAAACACACTGTATACTCAGTGCTTTCCGAGTGTCTGTGAAAAAAACCCTCCACAGGCGATTCGGGCGGGATTCGAACCCACGACCTATATATACCGTAGGCCAACAAACCCACAAATAATTTATATTTAAACAAATAATTTATTTGATTTTGCCCACTACACCGACGTATGAAACACACTGTATACTCAGTGCTTTCCGAGTGTCTGTGAAAAAAACCTCCACAGGCGATTCGAACCCACGACCTATATATACCGTAGGCCAACAAACCCACAAATAATTTATATTTAAACAAATAATTTATTTGATTTTGCCCACTACACCGACGTATGAAACACACTGTATATTCAGTGCTTTCCGAGTGTCTGTGAAAAAAAACTTCCACAGGCGATTCGTGCGGGATTCGAACCCGCGACCTTCTATTTACAAGTGCAGACGTCTTAACCACCGAGCCGATTTTTTTTTCAAAGACACTCGGAAAGCACCGAATGTGTTTCAGACATACGTCGTCGTAAGGGCGAAATCCAATCAACTGTTTATCACCCGACGCAACAATTTAATCAACCTATAAAACAATAAGTAATACCGACTATTAATAAATTACACACTGTTTTATAGGAATTAACTCACCAACAGCGTGACGACAAACGCAACATGATTTTAACGAAGAACAAAGAATACGCTAATGTGTACTCCAAACACACAGTATCGGAAGGGTAAACTTAATAACATTCTGCTTTGCGAAACACACCTATGTTATGATTTTCAATATGTTCCAGACAAAGCGCATGCAGCAGACCTTATACGGGGCACCTTCTTCATACCAGTGAAGATAATTTTAGAGTTGTAATTGTCTTTGTTAGAGCCTACATATCTGAATTTCTACCGTTTAAAGGTAACGTATATGATTGGTATTTAAAAAATAACCAAATGATTCAATTTTAAGATTAATTTTGTTTTAGACAATAACATTTCTTTTCACTTCCAATATAGGAAATAGTTAGCTCTTTCCTAATTTTCACATTAGAATGAAACAAAAAATTTACACTATTTTCTCGTTAATGACATAACATAATAAGCTTTTATTTGTTACAGGTTGGTTGTTTAAAGTAATTTTTTATTTAAAAAAAGGGTAAGCATACTTGTAGAGGCAGTTTTGACATTATTACCAATGTGGTACCATTCCTTTAATTCTACAAGTTCTAATTTTGTGAACGACTAAGAATAGGCCTATATGCAGGTAATTTAGGCAAAATTCAAAGTGTCAATTATAAATATTTCATCTGAAACAACAAACACTTTTTTTGCGAAAAAGGGGGATGCATTTTATAAAGTAATTACGCAGACGGATGTTGGATACTACATCAATACTTCACTAAAGGTGTATAAATCTATTAGCAATTATACTCACGTCTTTCGTACAGCTTACAAACCCAACATAATCATTCCTCATGATTGAAGACATAGCATTTCCCGGTGTACTTGCTCAGTAGAAATAAACCTATACACACAACGCGCCGAACACCGTTTCTGTATGTTAACGGCATGGGTGGTTCATACCGACTGATCTACTGCAGCAGTAGATAGCAACGTTTGATGTTGACCATCTGAGCTGAACAGAGCGCTTTGGAAATCACTGTACACATTATCGCACTCGTAAATAATACCTGCCTGTTTTGTGCTTAAGTTTTGTAAAGCGCCCTCTGTCTCAATTTTTAATTTAAAAAAAAAATCTCACCGAGATTGTGGTTTTAATTTCACGTTGGAAAATCTCAATTCTCACGAAGCAAAACCACCGACTCGCCCGGGTTATTTTTTTTAAATATTATACATGTAATTTTGTATTATTATACATTTTTTTTTTAAATTAATATTATACATGTAATTTTGTATTATTATACATTTGTTGTTTTGCGCAAAATTTAGTTTCACATCGTACATCACTGCTTTGTATTGGAAAAATAGCCATTATAATCGAGTTGTGACATATTTTGCGTTCCAAAGGGGGATTTGTTGCTTAAATGCTATGAATCAGGGTGCCGCATATCTGACTATTTAATGTTCTAACTGGATGTTCATGTGCAGTTTGTAGCCTGTGAATTTGAGTTATTTGTTTTGAAAGAATGACAAGATGGCAGCAGTTGGTTCGATTGTATTGTGCCGCGTCTATATATGAAGCAATCTTTACAAGAAAAATTGCTACGATGATAGGAAATTGCCGAAAACTACGAAAAACACGGGTATTGTTATTCATTTTAAGCTCTCACAATTTGCTTAAGGTTTTGTCATTCATCTATCCTATTCGTTACTTATTTTAAATTTTAAAGGGAAGGCATAACATTAATTATTACCAGGTCATTAATTCATGAATTATTATTTTAAAAACCTATTTAATGTAAACTTTTATTCGCCTGAGTTGTAACCAACCAGTTATTTTCGAATTACTACTCAAAAGAAAACTTGTACATTGTGTCACCGCAATCAGTCTTTACTGATGTAAAACTGGCAAGTACAAATCATCCAGGTAAATGATTTTACGTTAAAGGGGCAGTATCGTTACGATCAACAGGGCATGGAATCGTAATGCTAGTTTTAGATTAACTCAGTGATTGCCATAATACCCCACATGATAAGGTCATATTACTGTTGCTGCTGCATAAATGAGCCAGTAATTTTCAGTCACTGTGTTAATCTTAAACTATAGGACATCGATTCCATGCCCTGCCGAAAGTCTGATCTGATCCTGACGATACTGCCCCTTTAAGTTCTTTCATCTTACAGAAAACATGAATTGTCAGTATGCATTGTTGTAAATTATTATAATTATACAAACAATCGTTTTCGTTGTTTTCTCAAAAACGTAAGCACTTATTGTGATACATTTTTTCAAACACTGATGTTACGAAATATTTTTAGTGTTAAAATGAACGTACATTACTAAGTACACTGTACAAATTTTAACACATTTCTACACACTTAGCTTGTACCCACTTTTTTCACAGTTTAGCCTAAAACATGTTTAGATTGTGTTTTTCTGTGATGTGTGTTTGAATGCTAAAAACATCTATCAAAAAGCTAAGCACGTTTAGCTTTGTGACATGTACAGGGGATGGCCGTTTAGCATTTAAACGCATTCCTAAACGCGTTTATTTTGCGTGTGTTTAAATTCTAACCACCATTTTACAGTGTACCAATGTTAAACATTCCCTTTAAGGTCAAAGGTTAAAGCATTGTGTTTTCTCACGGTCAGATTAGAGATTGTGAACAATCGTGTATAATGATAGCCATTATTCCTGCTTTACGTATACACTGTAATTACAATCATTTATACAGTACCGGAACACGTTCATATGTATTCTTTTGTACTCAAATTCCGCGATACAATTTCAGCGGGTTTTTCTGGCTACAGCGATGAAAATGTCAGTCGTTATAACGAGAGTCGGTTGTTAGACGTACGGAAATCTTACACTCGGCGACAATTTGGCTAATGTTTGGAATGACTGCTTCGTTTCAAGTCACTTGAAATTAAAAATAAACACAAGCAGACAATGTTTAAAGAAAAACACATTTGTTCAATGTCTCACCAATGATCCATCCACACTATGGGAAAGTAGGCCACCACAGGAGATGCATAGCGTATTGGCAATTACGATAACAGATAAAGTACAAATCCTTTACAATTCCCAATGCCCCCTTTCACTTTTCAGTAATCCCTTCTGAATGATACAGGCATGTGTTGACTTCTAGCTAAAGCTGCGTTCGCCTATTATCTTTTTCACGGTTAAGGCCAATTTGTGGGCCTATTTCCTCGTCTGAATAACCATAGGCCCTAATTCGTAAGAGTCGTGTGTTCCTTCGGTAATCTTTGAAAGCATAACACTATCATAGTTACATCAAACATCCCTTAGAATATTTCTCTCAAAGATGCTATCGTGTTGTTGTTTTTTAATTCACAAAAAATTTAAAAGTCAAAGGTTATTCGCAGTTATGCAAGTCAGAATTTTGATAACGAAATGTATTAAAAATTCCATGTTAGATATATTCACATGCAGTGAAGCACAGCAGAAAAGGAATTGGCCAATGGCATACTTTCCCGTAACTAAAACGGACGTTTTGTTTTAAACTACTAGCGACAGATATGATTTGAGGGGAAACGTTCCTGATTCCGGAAAAACGGCAATTAGCCTAATGTTAAAACCAGTATACACTTTTGGTGAAGAGTCCTTCGTAGGCCCACATATATCATCAGATGACACGACCCGTGTTTTCCGTTTTCCATAATTGTTCTTTATTGATCCATGTCCCACTTACAGTCCACTGAACAACATCATCGCCCGCGACCAACTGCCCACACTTACCTACACAATTCCCTACGATGTTCTCGTCACTCCAACAATTCCGAATGAAGAATCCAAATTATGTCATCCAACGTTCACACTGTTTTGAAGCTGACTGAGCAGTTTTAAGTTAGTGCCAAGCAGAGTTTACCGTACATGTATCGGTCAGCTTGGAGATATGTGTCCCTCTTCTAACGGATCCCAGGTTCGGTTTGGTACAATCGTTTAGTATCCGTGTGATAGTCTACCCGTCCTTCCCCGCACCAATATTTTAACGCGGGGGCTCTGTTTGCATTCAGCGTAACTCAAGCCGCGCTTCAGCGTAGCGCCAGGCCCGTAGCTGGGATAACCGAATTAGCCCAGCATCACCAGACTACAGAGAGAAAAATCCATAATATATGTACGTATGAATTAAACCATGAGATCTACGATCCATCCGATCGATATCCGATCGATACATTCACTGAATGATGCAAGGTGGTGCGTTAGCCACGTAAACAACTGGAATGATGACCGGGTAGATAATCAGACAACAGTATGTGCAACTTTGGTTTTGGCGGAAACCAGACCGGTACAACATATATCCTAATATAGGGCCTACTTATATCCCAATGAATGAGATACATGGAAACGAAGATGCACTGCAGCCCATACATATATATATATATATATATATATATATATACATATATATATATATATATATATATATATATATATATATATATATATATATATATATATAGTCCGTGCATGGTAATAATTGCATTCTAAAAAAAAAGAAACCTGGGACAAAACTGAACATGTAGGCCTACATGAGGTCCACAGATACCAGAACCATTTTTGAGTCAGACTGACCAGACAAAAACTGGGTGCCCACCCAACTTTTGAGTCTGGGTCCATTCTGAGTGATGGGTAATCGAAGTGCAGTTACTTCAGTGTAACATCAGACAGACATGACTATCCCATCTGATTGTAATAGAGAACCTATGCGCTGAAAGACGGTTGGATGTTGTGTGGATTACATCAACTAGTTTTCTATATATTTTTTATTTCACTGATGTTTTAGTTATAATAATGCAAGGCCCATAATTTCCCTTGACCGTATTAATTTTTTTGTTTCGACTTCAAGGCAAGAATAACTACACAGTCGCTTTCTCTGAAATGGTATCGACTTTTCCAAACCAGTTTGTAATTAGTGGTTGTTATTCATGCGTGAACGGAACTTGTGAACGAGAACGTGAATTCGCGAGATTTGAACGCTCTATTGTTGGAACCTTTAACTGGTAACCCATGCTTAACCAAAATGTCTGCTTAAAACGTTTGTTCTGAGACACATTAATGGTCAATTGATCATCCCGTACATTGTACATTTCTCTTACTCATGTCATAAGGCGGGATGAAACACCTGTCGCAATTGTCAATGTCATGTTAGATTAACAAAATGTCTGCTTAAAACTTCCTTCCTCCATGTTCTGAGACACATTAATGGTCAATTGATCATCCCATACATTGTACATTTCTCTTACTCATGTCATAAGGCGGGATGAAACACCTGTCGCAATTGTCAATGTCATGTTAGATTAACATCGGCTGGAAATGAACCACTATAATATTACCAACAGCTGTCGGATCATTCGAGTCAGGTGTTCAAAATCAATGTCAGTTCGGTTTATTGGAAAATGAAAACCTTGAATATTACAAAGGCATATGTAACAGCCGTCTGGTCATTCGAGTCATGTTCAATATGAATGCCGGTTCGAAGCAATGTTCGAGCGCGAACTATGGTTAAATATAGTTGGACTTATTTGACCCGAACCTTGACTACTGAGTCGGTGACAGACGTGCAGTCGAAGAGAACAAGTACAACCAAATTAGTGCTGTGCACCCTTGGGCAATTTTGGAACCAGGTATCCGGTCGCTGAAATGGTCCGTTTCCCGTAAAAAAAATAATAAAAATAAAAAATAAATAAAATTAAAAAAATGGGGGAAAAACCGGATATCAACCGTGCCGCCGTGCTCGATAATTCCTCGCGCAATGCATATAGGCCTAACACTGCGCAAGACAGTGGCCTTTATTTCAATTTGTTCATTATCAGTACGCTCAATTAAAAATAATAACAACACAAAGAGAAAATAGCCTAATAAAAAGAGCAGAATTGAGATTTATTATTGTTATGAATTTGATAAAATAAAACTACCGAGGTCCGGAAGTGCCACCCGACTTGTTGCGATCCTGACATAATTAATAACATCTCAGTAAATCTATCGACATCCTGAATGTAGGATGTCGACATCCTGAGCCAAATTATATCAGGATGTCGTCATCTTACGTAGATGATGTCGTCATCCTGAGATAAATTATCTCAGGATCTCAACAAGTCGGATGGTACTTCCAAAGCTCCGTATAAAACAAAGTATACCTGAAACCTTGTTATACACATGGAAGTTCGTAAGTGTTCATCAAAGACTGGCATTAAAAAGTGTGCCCGAACCAGTCAAAAAAGAACCGGGTATTGAACTCTACGAATCCGGGTACCCATCACAGGCGTAAACATGTACTCAAGTTCGAGTACGGGTACGAGTACTACAACTCTGGTTGGTGACGATTTGACTATTATAGTCGACCTTTTGGAACCATCCTATACTCGAAATGGTCTGCTCCGCTATATAGTCTCATGATTTGTCTTAAACTTTAGAAAAGCAGACAACCATTGACAAGTTGTTGGTATTTATCCCGTGGTCATTCGAGTGTTAATGTACTCAGCGTGATTGGTAGTTGATCTTGCTCTCGGTAACTTGGATAATGAAACCTTAGATGTTATCAAGGTATATAAAACAGTCGTCGTATTATACGAGTCATTAGTTCAAAACCAATGTACTTAAATGTTACAAAGGCATACATTTAACAGCCGTCTGATTATTCAAACCATCAGTACAAAATCTCACGTTTGATAAATTTGAAAATGAAAACTTAAAATTGGTACTATAGTATCACGGTTTCGGTTTGCGGTAACACCATGTGTTTATCTCAACTATCGCGAAGCTGAGGTACAGGTTCTGAAAAGAACCTTATCGCACAACTGGCACTCAGAGCCTCAAATCTTATACTGTAGTATTTATTTAATGAAACTTTTTTTCAGATTATTCCACTTACCAATTATAAATCTCGCGCTCGGTAAATTTGGTGACAACAACAACTACAATGTTACCAACGCATTATCAAACAACCGTCAGATCATTCGAATCATTGGTTCAAAATCTGGGTTTTATTTTCTCCTATAACAGCAAGCAAAACCTGTGTAGAGTTGTTTTTTTTGTGTTGCTATGAGAACCAAAGTATATAGGTCTGTATGCCAATGTCCCAAATTTGTTTTTCTAATATAAGACCGTGGCGATAGTTGTGATGAAATGTCTAGCACCATCCTCATAAAATAACACTTAGTCCTGTGGGGAACACTCAATCTGCAGGTGAACCAATATCAAGGTTTTTTTCCAGTCTCATTACAGCCAATGGTAACAGCCGTACTATCGGGCGTTGGCCTTTCACGCCCGAACTGAACGAATCACGAGTGAGCTTAGAAATGCCAAATTGCAATAAACGGCAAAGTGTCAGCCGTGCGGGACCACTCATCAGGCCCACAATGTTACAATAACGTGGAAATCCCTGTTTATTGCAATTGTAGAAATTGCGCGCGCCAATTTATAGGCGAATGTGGATAAACTGCACGTGACGAGGAAAAGGTAAAAAAAAATTCTAAGTCGTAGAGGGATCTCGTCTGTCAGGGCTACTTGGTATGGTTTATCAGGCTGGATGTGTACTTGGACCAAATTATTGCTTCTGTCAAAGCCTGTTCGGGGGCTGTAAGTGCCAACATTGGAGCTAAAAACCTAAGGGTCGATCCTTATGTTTCGGTTCGATTGAAACAGAAGTGTAGGATATATTGACCAACATAAGACTATGTGTTCTCACGGCCAGAAAGTATATGGAAAGGGTTTTGACCCGTATGAAAATCAATCCGTGGGAATAAATTTACAATTTCTTAGCACTATTTGGGGATATTTATTGATGGAAATCTTGCGTTGGGATAATGAACAATTGATGTTTGCCCTACACCGACGCATAATTGGAAATACAACCAATAAACATTACTTATTAGCTTACTAATCATATTACATCATTCAGTGCCTATCAGGGGGCCACCTTGACCTGTCCACGGTTTCATTCATAAAAATGTCCATATTCTTGATATAGTCACGTGATTACCTCTCAACCAATCGGAATTTACCCTCACTATGTTTTCCTTGCAATCGTCAAAAACGTGGAGACATAATTCATAATTGTTATACACCAATTCATGTCCATAAAGAATAAATGCATAACGAAATCCCACGAATGATGAAAAGATTCCTCTTAAATCGGAAGTTCCTTTAAAATTATAATTAACACCTAGAAATTAAAACCAACGACAAATTATGGAAGCTTCAGAAAATAACATCAAAAAATCACTATTCCAGGCCTAGTGGCTGCAAGCATTTGAATAGCTAGAAACTCAACAAATTTTCTTGCGAAAGAACAACAACCCTTAGGGGCATTTTTAGTTTCCCCAAATTTTAAATTAAAAACTCGAGGAAAAGGAAAGGGAGAGAGGAAGAGAAAATAAGACTGCGTTTGCAAGATTTGAAAAAAGAGGAAATCTCAATCTACAAACGAAGTCCGACGAAGATCTATCAACTGCTGAAGCTAGCAAACCGGGGTAGCGTCACTAATGAAAGGACAATTAAATTTCCTTTAGGAATAGATCGTCGGCAACGTTCTTCTCTAACTGCTTGGTCATAGAGAGTATACGGCTTTAATTGATTTCAGCGGGTAGGAACGGCTTCTTTTCTCCCTGACGGGTAACACACGCCAGGGCAGGTGGATGGAGTCATTGCATCGCAGATGCACCCCCCAAATGCAATTTGCGAATCAGGAGATAGCAGGAGTACTATGTGTGGTTTGTTCACATACGGCGAAGTGATGGATTGCACTGTAAAAGGTTTCAATTTTTGAAAAGAAAACGTTTTATTGGTATCCGCATCTGGGGCGGCATTTTAAAAATGCATTCTCCATGGGACGTGAGGCTGAAAGGCATGTTTTTTGTTTGTGTAGATTTGAAGGTCACGGTAAAAAAGGTATACAACTGTAAATGCCGAGGCCTGTGTACATGCATAAGCGTTTGAGAAGCAATCTGAAGGCGCGGGTAGTCAAAATGTGGATTACTTAAAAACAATATTCTCTTATGGAGAAAGTACAATTGGTAACCATCAGATTATCAAATTAACCAATTATTATCAAGCACTTACCTGGTGTTCATCATCCCGAGAATTTAGTCTGAAATGCTTTTATCTACTTTTAAAACAGGAGTTGTAATGTCGAATTTACAAAAACAGTTTTGAGTACTTTAGAGTTTAGGCCCATGCGATGGAACCTTCACAGGTTAGTTTCATGAATATATTTCTAGAAAAGTAGAGAAAACAATGTGTTTTTGTTCACAGATTAGGGAGGAACTTCTGCGTTTACCTCTGCGTACACTTTGCCTGCTATTGAACAAAGGACTCCCTTTTCGCAAAACAAATCTCAGCTAACCATGTAAACAGAAAGTTGGTGATTGTATTAAGCGCGGAACTAAGCGTGTTTAGCAGCTGCAGTGCCAGGAAATTGGAGCCAAGTCGGTTCGACCCTAAAATAACGTGTTACAAACTCACAAGCACTTAATGTTGACCGGTAACAGCCCTGATTCCGTCGGAGGTGCCCTTGATGTATGTACAATAATCAGGCCAAACCCGAATGGTCAAGACGACTGAAATGCTAAGTCAACATAACAATATCCATTACATCTTCTTCGGCACGAGCTAACATGGAAACAAAACTTTGAGGTGGAAGGGCTTTCCCGTTGGCCATAATTAGATCTCGGTAATTGAATGAAAGAGGCATACAGTTGCCGCAGAGATTTGACACTGTGATACGCCCACACACATGATTGTTTATAATTAATAATATCGCACTCATGGTATCGCTGGGTTCAAAACATAATCCTGTTTCTATTCTACAATCTTGTATACTACAATATTGCATGAAATGATACGCATTCCTGAAAGGCATTGTATAAGTTTGTTAACTTTTCATTAAATAACCGGCGGTTATATCTGAATAATGCCTTGGGTTGATTACATTACAAATTCATTCAAACAGGCTGGCCATTTTTGACACTTTTGTATAAAGGCGGAGTACTCTCCGTGTTAAAAAAAAAAAGGAAAAAAAAGAAGGGAAAAAAAAAACGAAAAAAAAAGAAGAAAAAAACACTCCTTTGTAAATAATTTCAAGAGTTTGTTTTCCAGAAATCATGTTGACTCAAAAGTGTATCAGATTGATTTATGTACGAATGTATTTATACTTCGTCTGGTCAGAGCAGTAAGGATTTATAAGGCCTATATCCGCGCGATCCCATTATATTAAGAATTTGAAAGTTTAAACGTCTCCCAAAACTTATCTAACAATGGGAAACTCTAATTTTACATTTAGTCTTCAAGAGCCAATTACCTTGTATATATAACTAGGTAACTAAGTCCGTTTCTGCTCTGACGACTTATACAGCATGGATGTATTTACAATGTAATGACTTTTATTGGGAAAATTGATCATATTCACGCTAAGCTTGACGACAGGCAACTGCTGAGCTATGGACCTATGGAGTATTTATCTGACGTCAGTGCATCTCGGTGCACCATGGACTGTTTTTCACCGCTTACTGAATTGGATGTGATGAATCTTATTAAACAATCTGCGCATAAGTCTTGCCCCCTTGACCCCATGCCGACACCTGTTGTGGTTGATTGCATTGAGGTCTTGCTTCCGACTATTACTAGGATCATCAATGCATCACTAACCTCCGGTACCTTCCCAGAAGATTGGAAAGAGTCATTGGTAACACCTTTGTTGAAAAAACAAAACCTTGACCCTGTGCTTGATAATTACCGCCCAGTCAGTAATCTTTCATTAGTGTCAAAACTGATTGAGAGAGCTGTTTTTAATCAGGTTCACGAGTATTTAACTGTTAATAATCTGTATCCACCACTTCAGTCTGCCTACCGGAAGAATCATAGTACCGAAACAGCACTTCTTAAGTATACAATGACATTATTATGAAAATGAACAGCCGGCATGTCATCCTTCTTACTTTATTGGACCTCAGTGCAGCGTTTGATACGGTTAACCACAACATTCTTTTAAATCGTCTTAAATCTAAATTTGGGATATGTGGACTTGCAATGGATTGGTTTGCATCGTATTTAACTGGCAGGAGTCAACGTATACTGATACAGGGATCCGAGTCAGATAAGTTTGATCTTACCTGTGGCGTACCATAAGGTTCATGTCTCGGATCCCTGCTGTTTGTCATGTACTCCTCAAGGTTATTTGATATTGTTGAAACCCACTTACCTGATGTTCATTGTTATGCAGACGATACACAATTGTACATATCATTTAAACCGGTTAGTTTGGCTAATCATCAGGTTGCCATCTTGGCGCTGGAGAATTGCATCAAAGATATCAGAGAGTGGATGTTACATGATAGACTTATGTTGAATGATAGTAAGACTGAGTTTATTATTCTGGGTTCCAAACAACGATTGTCTAATATCAATATTTCTCATATTACAGTGGGGGGTACTAATATCACGCCTGTCTTAAATGTTAGAAATCTGGGCTTCTGGTTTGACTCCAATTTGTCTATGAATTCTCATATCACTAGAGTCTGTTCTACCAGTTTTTATCATCTCCATAATATAAAACGTATTAGTAAATATATTTATCGCAAAATTCTCTTATCATTTTAATTCATGCGTTCATCACCAGTCGTCTAGATTATTGTAATAGTTTATTTTATGGTCTGCCACTTGTTCAACTAGCAAAGTTACAAAGGATACAGAATGCTGCTGCCAGGGTAGTTGTAAACACACATAGATTTTGTCTTATTACCCCCATTCTTAAAGATCTGCATTGGTTGCCTATTAAATTTCGCATTCATTTTAAAATGTTATTGCTTGTTTTTAAATGTATTAATTGTTTAGCACCTGACTATGTCTGTGACCTTTTTACCGTCAAAAGACGGCACAGATATAGCTTTAGGTCAACAGGCGAAATATTACTTGAGTACCCGAGGGGTAGAATGCTGCACACTTTTGGCGATAGAGCATTTGCTTCGGCTGCCCCAAAGTTGTGGAATGCACTACCTTCATCTGTTAGGGGGGCTCATTCACTGGGGTCCTTTAAGGAGAAATTAAAAACTTACTTGTTTAAAGAAGCCTACGGTCTGTAAATACATCTTTTTGCTAATATAGGCTATGTGTACGTTGCTAGTTTTTATTTTTTATTATTTATTCATTCTTAATTTTTAATTTAATTGTGTATTTTTGCCTTGTCTCCCCTGCTGGATTTGTATAGTATATTATGGTTTTTAAAAATGGAATTTTTAGAATGGAATTTTTTTAAATGGAATTTTCCCCTCCCCCTTTAGGGGTGAGGGTGTCTGACTGTAATTGTGTGTATTTTTATGCTGAATTTGTATAGACTTTTGGATTCATATTGTATGATTTTTAGGCTTTATTGTATATGTATTATTGAGTCTTGATGTAATTGCGCCCTCGAACATCTTCGGATGGAGAAGCCGCACTATAAATGTAATAAATTATTATTATTATTATTATTATTATTATTATTATTATTATTATTATTATTATTATTATTATTATCAATGGAGCTTTAACGATAGGGTAACTTTGGTATCCCAATACATAAACAAATAAATAAATAAATAAATAAATAAATAAATAAATAAATAAATAAATAAATAAATAAATAAATAAATAAATAAATAAATATTTCTTTATCCTAGGTATGGACGCACATAATGGCCATTTATCAAAGAGTTTTTAATTCAGTGCGCAGTGCCCTGCGCATAACCACAAATTTGTGAAAGGGAGGATTGGCGAACACACTCAAGAATAAAGTAGCTCTTCTCATTTATCTGAAGCCCAAACATACACACGTCACACCTCTACTCACAGATCTTCACTGGTTTCTAGTCGGTCAGCGCATTGCCTTTAACACAGCATTGAACATGTACAAACCCATGTCCAACATTATTCCCAACATACATCTCTGGCATACTTAATCTCAGCAAACCAAAATGTACGGGTCTTCGTTCAATAGGCCAACAAAAGTCTCAGGTTTCTGGTCTCCGTCGGCATTTTAAATTTTTGTTTTCCTATGAAACGATGTCCAATTGCAGCCAAAATTGCTGAATTGATTGGAATTCTGCCGTGCTGTGCTTTAAACGACTTGTTTACATAGCGGTATGAACGTTTGCCCAATTTGTGAGGCCTCTCTTAGCTACCATACTTTGCATATGGGATATTTGGTCCCCCACGTATACAATGTATCACGTATTTCCCTGTTGGAAAAAAAATGGCCGAAAAAAAGCGCGTCACCGCACCGATTTTGAAGCCGACCGATGACCAGAAACCGGAGACCCTTTTTTGTTTTGGCCATAAGCTAATCTGGCTATTTTAATGGCAACTTTCGCTAATTTAAAGGACTTTTTTATCGGAACATTTGCTATTTTACTTGAGAAAGTGGTACAAATGCTGTATAAAGTGACACATTTCTCAAAATAACCGTTTTGCAGTAAATATGTACCGAAATTAATTGATGGCATTGGCAGGTCCCGTCATAAATTCGTTTTGGCATTTTTGTTACTGTTAAGTAACACTGGCGGTAAAACACGAGCAATACATCTTTAATGTTTGGATCACCGAAACGGGTTATTACCACAAAAAAATGTACCATGGCTTCTAAAATACCTCATCCCGAGATGATCTATTCATTTCTACATTTATCGCATAATCTGAAACGTATCTGTATATATATACCATTCTGATCAAGCCTCAGTTCTGCATTTCCACCCTCACTAATCTGCAATTACAATTTTGTGATGGCCGACCGTATAGTGTTTCAGGATGTCGCATAAGGTCCTGTGAATCCGACCAAAGAGCAAGTTTGCTACACGATCTGGCAAAGAGGTCGTAGCATCTTTTGACTTTTCCACGTGATAATAAAAACATACTCATGTTATGGTTTTAACAGGCGCAAAACACTTCACGAATTAATCGGCTGCAAATAAATACTACTCCGACGTAATATCCCTGGGGCGATATCTAGTTTCAAACTCAGCGGATTTGTACGGCAAATTGTCTTACCAGTATTCCTTCAAGGGGTAATTACATTTAAAGCAGGCGCCTATAACAGTTACAAATATTTGCGTTTCGTTAATCAAATAAATGTATTATGCTTTGCTTAACATTCGAAAAGGTTACCGTATCTCCATATAATCAAATACATAAAGCACGAAAACAGAAAACACCAACAAAATGTTGCCGAACTCCCATGTTATGACATTAGGAGTGTGGCTAAATCTATAACGGCGACAGGCCAATATTATACAAATATTGAGTGCCTTAGAGGGCAATGGCAGCGTGTATTAAATCACCTATCAACGTCTGGACGTCGCCTCGTAAAAATAGAACAGTCCAGATGTTACCATTTTTGCTGAAAAAGTTTGTTGCTAAGTTTGTTTATTGCGCGCATGCGCATTGCATCGAATGATCCATACTACACGTACGAGAAGTCCCTCCAGGCCCTAGGCATGTTTCGTGTTTACGATAGCATTACACTATCTTACACACGTTTTCCTATATGAAGGATCTGCCTTGCACTGATCTACAATAATTTGGCGCGAAAGCGCAATGGCACAAATATTGGATGACACGTGATGTGTGTTCCACCAGTGAACTGACAAGGATCTGTGTGCGTTACATACACTCTTAAAACTAAATTGTTAACATTTTAAAGAGTTCGGTCAGTGACAACACTTTATAAAGTTGGATTTAACTTTTAAAAGTGTTGAGTTAACATTGATAAAGTTAGACTTAACTCAACACTTAATTCAACACTTTCTTTGAGATGAATTTAACGTTAGAAAGTGTTGTCACTCACCGCACTCTTAAAAGGTTGATTCAACACGTTAGTTTTAAGAGTGTATATAAACCCTTATCACGTGAACAGTGCAGTCATTTTGGTGTTCTTCCGTGCGAATAAACGTGACTAAACCGAGACTAAAAATAAATTTGTTTTTTATTGTATAGATAACCAGTGCCATAATATAAACCATTATAGTACTTCCATACAGGGAATATCGGACAAAGACAGCTGTAGTGTGATAAAGACCAACTAAGGATCAATTATTTGACCCCAAGCACCCAAAACATCCACCCCCGCGTACCCCCACATCCATCCCGGTGCTTGTCACACATGAATTCTCCGTAATCTCCTTGAGATACGGAGGAACAGTAACAATCACTCAGGTTGCCGGTGGGAATCAATATTAGCAGACTGTCAAACTCTTGTGTTCATCTGTCCGACATCCCTACCCAGTCCCCAGGTTGACCCAGTCCTCAGGTAAGACCTTGGGCAGCCCGGGGATTGGAAGGGTCGAGACAACAACTAATGGGCACACGTGGGTGCTAATTTCCATTGCTAGACCTATTCTGAGTAGAGCATAGTTTGACATTAGATTGCCTGCCCTAATTAGGCTTCCAAAAAAGTTGACCCAATCCCCAGGTGAGACCTCGGACAGCCCGGGGATTGGATGTGTCGAGAAAACAATTGATGGGCACACAGGGGTGCGAATTACCATTGCTAGTTCTGTGCTGAAGGGAGCACAGTTTGACATTTAAATGACTGTTTTGACAAATTATACCTGGCTTGTTGCCACTCATTTTGGTGCTGTCCAAACAAACAGATATTACAGACAAGAAATGTAAAGTATTTCTAAATAATTGGTGCATGGGGTGGATCTAAAGTGGTTGAAAAAGAGAGCAAGTGCAAATTTCTGAAGTTGTATATGCCTACATGCATACATACTCGTCCAAATATGGGGAACGTCTCTATTGTAAATCCTTTATCATGCTTCAATGTCTTACCATCAAGACCACATACTGTATCAATCTTGTTTACCAAATAACACACCCTGACACACGCTGATATTAAGCAACTTCAAACCGTTATTCCTTTGTTCAAATTATTCTCGTTATCGTCTGCCTCACACATTTTCGAATTGCATGTCCTCGCGCACTATTATCAAACACGGTCACGAAAAAATGTGTCAAGGGACGAACAATTAACAAAATAAAAATTAATTTAAAAAAATTATATTTTAGCAAGAATAATATGTTGCAGAGTTCACAAATCAAATACTCCCCCCTTGCCCTTTGGAGGGTAGAAATGGAGTCAAATGTTTATCTATGGAACCATTTTTTGTTATAATTTATTTTTAAAAAGAGAGCGCAAGGAAGGGAGAGTTTTAGATCAGAACTTGGCGTGCACATCTAAAAGATTGTGAAAATACACTTAAACACAATATTTCTGAACAAAACAATCAACAAAGCTGGAAAACACTCATTTTCAGCCAAATGCCAATAAATGTCAATTACTCAACAACCTTTTGGAAAAGCTTAGGTCTTCAGCTCTTTAAATAAATCTAAGTGTCATTGGTATGCAATCACTACATATATACACTTCTAGTTACAAACTTCCCTTCTCATCGATTCGTATATGGAACATCTGGTTCATGTACGTGACAAAAAAACAGTCAAGACTACAGAATGTTTTCAATTGGAAAATCATAAATCATATGTATAATTCAAGATTTCAAGGTGACATCTCTCCGTTGAATACTACCGGCATCTCATTACACACGAGATACCAGGTCAATACTAATGTTCAATCACTGTGTTCATAGAAATTACAATTATATAGGCCCCGCACGCTCGACAGCGGCTTTCCCCGTCCGCGTCTTAATGCAGAAAATGAGTCCAGTAATTTAATACTGCTCCCGCATATCTTTTCCTGAATCTTACATTCATGCGTCAGCCTTAATCTCTGCCGCTCGGAGCACTATTTAGCCGATTTCGTTTCTCTTCTTTCCAATGAGATTTTCCCCCTGAAAAAATATCGTATTTTGGTAGGATTACAAGTTTGGATTTTAATATATTAAATTTGTTTTGTAAACGACCTGGTGGATATCGTATCAACGTTAATACTTTCCTAGATGTGGAAGTTTCATTTCGAATTTTTTATTTACATCAAGATTAATCAAATCAAATTTCACTTACTGCTTACTTATAAGTATACTCAGATGTACGGTACTTACGTGCATTGACAGACGTTTAAAGTAAGTAAACTTTTCTGGTCAACCACTTATAAATTCATACATAATTTATACGAGTTAAAAACAAGAAGAAGCCTACTGTCTTAACTTGCTATTTCGCAATTGGGAGAATAATTACAGCGAAATTATATTCAGATTAGCCTATTGGTATTCATTTTAATGTGGACATTGATCCACAGCTTATAATCCTTTACTGATTTTAATGTTATTTTAATATTTACAAGATGTCAGACGGAATATCAAATCAAATTCCAATTAATCCTTTAATACTTAATGATGTACCGTACTCGGGTGCATTTACAGACGTTTGAAGTACTAAGTAAACATTTCTGGTAAACTATTTATAAATTCATACATAACTGATACGAGCTAAAAACATGAAGAAGACTATGGACGTTTGCTGTTTCGCAATTGGGAGAATAATTACAGCGAAATTATATTCAGATTAGCCTATTTGTATTCATTTTAATGTGGAAAGTGATCCACGGCTTATAATCCTTTACTGATTTTAATGTTATTTTAATATTTACAAGATGTCAGACGGAATAAGTTCATACGAAGTTTGGTGCTATTTTATCTCAATACCAAGTATAAAACTACTATACTGTAATAATATAGTCAGCTCATGTTTTTTTCCTGGTAGTATTAAACCAATTGGTTACGCTCCCTGTGTAGTACCGTCATAAAACAACTGCATTGAGAGCATGACAAAAGAGATTGTGTTTTGATTTAAGAAAAAGAGCGCGAAAGTACGGTACCCTGTTGCACAATTTGATCTAAAATTGTTCAGAAGGCAAAACGTGATTTCTTATCGAGATTAATAAACGTGGTTAGAGGGTACACGATCCAGTAGTTCAATGCAAGTAATAATAATAATAATAATAATAATAATAATAATAATAATAATAATAATAATAATGTGTGGATTTATATAGCGCACGTATCCACCAACTAAGTGGTGCTCAAGGCGCATTATATTATTATCCCTGCTCATAAGGCTCATAAGGCTCATAAATCATTCCTGAAACCATCTCAGCTCCCTGGGGAGTATACAGCTCAATTGCTGCCATTTCTAGCGCATATAGAGCAAACCAACTCTGCCTTCACAGGTACCTATTTAACCCCTGGGTGGAGAGAAGCAATTATGATTAAGTGTCTTGCTCAAGGACACAAGTGTCACGGCCGTGATTCGAACCCACATTCAGTTGCTAACACCAGAACTTGAATCCGGTAAGCTAGACCGCTCGGCCACGACACCTCACCAGTATGCCTACATATTGGTAAGCTATGGGTAGTTTAAGTCTAGATAAACAAATGTGCAAATCGACGGAAAATCGTTTTACATTTTCATTTACAATTTATCACTCAGACTTTAACTAAAAGGAATGAAGAGGAAACATGTTCAACTGATTTTAAAAAAAATCATATTCGGTTATTTCCAGAACCCACCAATCACTGAACATGAATGCGCTAGTTCTGAATACGAACAGAGCAACTGCAATCTAAAAACTCCCAACACTGACTTGGAAGGCCGGAATTTTCTGAAACGGATTGTTTCTGACCCAGTTTCAGTGTCAGTCTGACCCCCCAAATGGGTCTGGCTCATAGGCTAATTAGGATACCTTTCTAACCCGGGAGTCAAGGAATAATCGCAAATATTTAATGTAAAATACTTTTTGGGTTAGAAAGTACCTTGATTCCTGGCACCTGCGGACCTCTTTTCCAGGTTACTTCTGATTCAGGAGTCCAGGAAAAAGATAATACCCGCTTGACTGTAATGCACTAGCAAAGAGTTTTAAGAGCATATAGATATGTCCGAGACATAGCCCCTTTCTTTATGAAACTATGTACACAAAATGAGTGGGTGTCTTTTTCTGATGCACGACAAACCTTAGCCTACAGCCCAAATTAACATTTGGTAAAAAGATAAATCCTTCTGCCTACGGTATATAGCTGCTGTTATATAGTATTGTTATTGGCGCCAAGTGGATAGATCATGCTCCCAAAACTCAACCATCTGCGCTTCAATCAACGCTGTTTCTCTAGTTCAGCATGTGAGACAATGGCAGCTGACATTCATGGGGGAAAATGACGAGCCGGTGAGGACAAACACTCTGTTTGCTCCCTCCACCCTTCGGCAAAAGAACGCAACGTCGCCAGACACACCTCCTGCCTAAAACCATAACGAGCCTGCTGGGAGACTATCTGAAGTTACCACATTCAGAATTTGAAGAAAAATATATGGGCCTGTAAAAAAGAGCACCTGAAGTACCCCTAATTGGAAGTCTTAGGTGCTCCCAAGCGCCCCCACCGACCTAGTTATCATATTTATTTTCATGGAGGCATTTTAAATTAATAATAATAATAATAATAATAATGTGTGGATTTATATAGCGCACGTATCCACCAACTAAGTGGTGCTCAAGGCGCATTATATTATTATCCCTGCTCATAAGGCTCATAAGGCTCATAAATCATTCCTGAAACCATCTCAGCTCCCTGGGGAGTATACAGCTCAATTGCTGCCATTTCTAGCGCATATAGGGCTAATCAACCAACTCTGCCCTCACAGGTACCCATTTAATCCCTGGGTGGAGAGAAGCAATTATGATTAAGTGTCTTGCTCAAGGACACAAGTGTCACGGCCGTGATTCGAACCCACATTCTGTTGCTAACACCAGAACTTGAATCCGGTAAGCTAGTAATAATATAAACGTTTTATTCAAACTTATTTTGAGTTCAGAATTGAACCAAACATCCCCTAACATCAATCCATAGTCCCACACCTCCTCCCCCATGACAAAAAAAGTTCACGTGGGGCTGTGGGGTTTCTTTCTCAGAAACTGTGAAACCAATCAAGTACCGCCACGAGACAGAATTCACGCTTGGCCTATATTGCCAGATCACATTGTATTTCATGTGAATTAGGAGAGAGCGGGCCGCTCCATTTAATACTGGAAGAGAACAAAAATCTGAAATATATCTGATTGAAGGACTCTCAGCGCCGTTAGCATTATCGTCAACTCCAATCGCTCATGTTGTGGCGGACCTTAAACGGCGCTTGTGAGCATTAATAACATCCTCAACGAAAAGCGGGTTTAATTCAACGGTGATTTCTTGTGACGATTGGGGAGACGACAAGAAGCAGAACAAAACCTTACCTCCCTAAGATGACTGACCCCAAGGATGGGTCCAACCCTTACCGGACACCAACTGACCGACACGCTGTATGATTTTGTTTAAGTGTTTATAATTTACAGGAGAAAGGGGTTCGCAAATGTGTTGTTTTAGAATTTTGTTTGGTTTTAGGTTTCGGTAAAAATGTGTCATAAAATAATGTGGAATTTCAAAGTTTGTTGAATACTACTTCCGTTATTTGCTTATAAAGTCTCGCCTGAGTTCAGTCGATCTCATAAAAGTTGAGCTGCTTATTAATGAAAACAGCCATAACAATTTCCAATGCCATTTTCCAATTTGCCTCTCGACACCACACACTGCAAACACAGTGATGTTAACACCACTTGTAGAAGTATGGTTTGCGGTAGCACAGTCTCTCAGGAGATGTAATAATTGTTGGCTCTAAGAAGTACCAGTGGTGAGAAACTCGACGTTTCGATCAGTATACTCTGATTGTCTTCAGGAAAAACACATAAGTTAAAAACCAATTCGTGTTAAACATTTGGTGCTCAAATACTTAAACACCCTAGTTTGTGCAGGATGCCCCAATGGGGTAAAACAAAATTAATAGACACATGCTTTTATCCAACTTGACAGACTTAATTGTAAGTAATATTTGTAGCTTCGCATGGTGAAAATGATAAGTAAAAACCGTTTGCGGTGACTCCATGTGAAGTTCTCAATTGAGTAGTAATTGGTTCTGAAAAGAACTGGTGGTTACAACTTAATGGCATTTAATACGTTGCGTATTTTACGCGCAGCGCGCACGCGGCAGCGCGTCGAATCTGATTGCTCAATGTGGGATTGATTTTGATTGACTCCTGTCAATTCGTCCCTAATTTGCCATAGTGACCAATCCCGAATTAAGTTGGCATAGTGACCAATGCGGTATTGGTCAGTTTGCCAAATTACAAAAATAGCCAGTTAGAGCATTCGTCATTTGAATGCATGCTCTATCTACAAAACTATAAGGAATGCATGCATGTGGATTAGATACAATGGTAGGTCTCTTCGCGAATGTACTAATGGGCGGGAAAACTTAAAATTGAAAAAAGTCGGATTGTTCACTATGGCAAATAAGGGACGAATTGGCCTATTCGAAGAAGAGTGCATCATCTTCTACACGTAGAACATTAATGGTATTAGTCTGGGCTCCTGTCAATTGTTTGTCTGAACTGACGTCGGTGACCCGAGTGTCTCTTGAATATTCATTACTTACTCTCAGCGTCACCCTACGTCATCCGGTATTTAATCAAAAGTTGTAAGCGATAGAAGTAATCGGATTTTGACCCGCGGGTTGCTCCAAGGTTTGTGTGATTGGATACGTGTAATCTGCGTTTCGCGGCATAAGATCCAGCCCCCTACGGAGGGAGTGTTGAATTAATTACACCACGTAAACTTCCAAGGGATGCCATCTAATATACATTTTGAGGCTTTGCATGTATGATTTTGTGCATGGTACACTGGTGATTTTGATTCGTTCGTCCAGCGTATGTAACTGATATTGTCTGTGTTAATAAGCCTTTTACGAGTTTCATATGAATTATACCTGGTACACTGAGTGACTGAGTGCATAACCAATAGAGAAGTACAATACTTACACAAAGTAACTATGTAGGCCTGTGACTTGGGCAAGAGATTACTATGCAAAGGCTTGTCATAAATTATTTACAATAGATCTTTCTTTCTTTGTCAATATTGAGCCGCAGAGGTTATGGTATGGGTGACCATCAGCGGTCACGTCAGGTAAAGGTATGGTAATGTAAGGCATGGTATGGTAAGGTAAGGTAAGGTAAGGTAAGGCATGGTAAGGTAAGGTAAGGTATGTATGGCATGGTAAAGTAAAGTAAGGTTAGGTAAGGTAAGGCATGGTAAGGTATGGTATGGTATGGTATGGTATGGTATGGTATGGTATGGTATGGTATGGTATGGTATGGTATGGTATGGTAAAGTAAGGTAAGGTTAGGTAAGGTATGGTATGGTATGGTAATGCATGGAGGTAAGGTAAGGTTAGGTTAGTTTTCTTCCTCCATGGGTTAGGTAAGGTAAGGCATGTTAAGGTAAAGTAAGGTATGGTATGGTATAGTAAAGTAAGGTAAGGTTAGGTAAGGCATGGTAAGGTATAGTATGGTATGGTATGGTATGGTAAAGTAAGGTAAGGTTAGGTAAGGTAAGGTAATGTAATGTAAAGTAAGGTATGGTATGGTATGGTAAAGTAAGGTAAGGTTAGGTAAGGCATGGTAAGGTATGATATGGTATGGTATGGTATGGTAAAGTAAAGTAGGTTAGGTAAGGTAAGGTAATGTAATGTAATGTAATGTAAAGTAAGGTATGGTAAAGTAAGGTAAGGTGAGGTAAGGTAAGTTAAGTTAAGGTATGGTATGGTATGGTAAGGTTAGGTAAGGCATGGTATGGTAAACTTAGCTAAGGTAAGGTAAGGTGAGATAAGGTAAGTTATGGTATGAGGTAAGGAGGTAAGGTGATAAGCTGAAACGTTCACGGGTTGGTTGTTTGATGTATTATCTTTATTCGAATACACCCATCACAACTTCTAAGTTCCCCCTAATATATTTTAGAATATCTCAACAAGTATTGCATGAATTTTAAAAAATTCAAAAAGCAAATGACAGAATGACATGTTCTACACAGCTCGTAATGAAATGGTTGAAATTCAATCATGCATACACAATTGACAGTGATTTGAATGAAAATTCAGCTAAAAAAAAAGTTGCAGTACAAAGCATTGCTTCAAGGGCATGTTACACATGTGGATTGAGTTTTCATGGGCCAATATGGAAATCATGGGCCAATTTCAAACGACTGCTATTAAGCAGAAAATTTTTGCCGAGAACCTGCCATAAGCAATATGCATTACGTGATAATTTGGCTGGTAACCTATTTTTGCTCAGCATAACATTTCTGTGCTAAGTAGCTCTATGATTTAAAATAACACCCGTGGTGTCAACTTCACGGTGTTTTATATTCAGCGATACCACTATGAACACTAATGGATGTAGTTTTGAAAACCACAGTTCTTGCAGTGTTAGGTCCAAAAGAAGTCTCCGGTTTCTGGTCATTGGTCGGCTTCAACCTATGACCAGAAACCAGATACTTTTTTGGCCTTATGCGGTGACCTTTGTAAACAAACTGGATGTTTGTTTGCTTCATCAGCTGAAAAGGGTATGATTATGCAATTTGTTTTGACCGCCGGTTTCGGTGCCATACTTTCTTAATCTTCAAAAAGTACAACTCTTAATTATGTTAAGCTTACCATGAATAAGTCTACTGAGGTTTGACGCCCACCTATGCCGAACCCAATTAAAAAAAGCTGTTGTACAAAGTGTGCCCATGCAAGTGTAATATTTAACCTTAGTGACATTTGACAAATTAATTTACCACTGAAACCCCAATATGTCATCAGCAATCGGTTATTTAATTACAGGATAGGACATCAATTGGTTTGAGTGGCCTTGCACGTGTGTGTGAGCTTTACACTAATAAAACAAATTGTATAGTTTTAAAGGGAAGGTACGATGTTAGTATTTGGTAACTTTCATACATTTTAAGTTTTAACCCTCTTTTTTTCAAGAAATATATCGTAACGTATGACAGATTCATCACAACATGTACTCATAATTTTGAGAAAACGACGAGAAACTGTTAAATTTTTTTTTTTTTTTTTTTTTTACAAGAATATACCGGAATTTTGTTTAAATTACAAATCCGGTCTTCTCTAAGAAAAAAACAACTTTCGACCAAACAAAACTGCACACGCAACTGATTGTTACGTGTGCTAACCTTACTCCAAGTAAGTTTCAGATACAAGTTCGTTTATTTGATTACTTGGCAAGTTACCAATGTTGTACCTTCCCTTTAAAGAATTTCGCGATTAAGAGGGAAAATATTTAATAAATGGATTTTCTGGTTTCTAATTTAAGGAATATGCACATTGATTGTCAAACGAAGTGCTGTTGCATGAATAATTGTAAAACTGACATATATATTTGGTTTATCAATTAATCATCAGCTGCTATAAAATAAAATGTAATCAAATGTTTACGTGACCACTACATTGTTATATGTTTATCTCAGTGGCGTAAATTTATTGTCAAAGGTTCTGGGGGTGGTTCCACCTGTTTTGGTTAATGGTGTATATGCCACTTCAAACTTTAGAGGGAAAAGACAACATTAGTATTTGGAAACCTACGTTCCTTTCAACCCTCCACCACCACCACCACCAACACCGCCACCGCCGCCGCCGCCACCGCCACAGCTTCAAATCTGTGCGGTCACGTTTTTTTTCGTTTTTTTCTTTTTTCTTTTTCTTCTTTTTTATGATGCATGTATACAATTCATTCAGACTGGAGTAGGCAAAATAAATGTATTTTTCGCACATCAGTCAATGTAAAACAAAATAATAACGTGGAATTTTGGCCTGTGATAATTTAACACGGTTCACAAATGACGTAGCATACACTGCTTCTGTTATTACAACGAACACATAGTTTGTCTGAGGTTCAGGGGATATCATTTATATAGCATCATCAACTCTACACAAAGTACACCTAATATTTGTGTTTTTGTGTAAACCTTGGAGTATTTAGTTCTTTTATAATCCAATAGCGTATTTCGATAGCCACATATTCTGAGACAAATATTCGAAGCCAGAACACGCACTCAGCCCACTCGATTATTGCGTCGGTGTCGGATTATTGTCACCCAAAACATCTCGACAAAATCACACCGACCACTCAGTAAAGAAAGAATTCGGTTGCTGTGCCGATGCTTCAGCAAACACTCGTTGAGCAAGATTCAATTTTGTATAGCTTATTGACCAATCGCAGAAACAATTTCCTCTGTGACATTTTTTACAAAAAACAGAAGACGAAAGTTTGCTTTAATTTCCCTGGTCATAAGATAATATTTTCATTACTACAATCTGTTTAATATTTTGATTGGTCATTGATCATACCAGTTGAGCAAGAATATTTTAAACTATCAATTTTTAGTTGACTGTACACTCTAAAATATGAAGTGCTGAATATAGCACCTCACTATACAAGCTCCTAAAAAGTGCTAACATTAGCACTTGAGGTGCTATATTCAGCACTTCGAGTGTACTTTGTATATGCACTCTAAAAACGAAGTGATGAATATAGCACCTCAAGTGCTAATGTTAGCACTTTTTAGGAGCTTGTATAGTGACTGCACTCGAGGTGCTATATTCAGCACTTCGAGTGTACTTTGTATATGCACTCTAAAAACGAAGTGATGAATATAGCACCTCAAGTGCTAATGTTAGCACTTTTTAGGAGCTTGTATAGTGACTGCACTCGAGGTGCTATATTCAGCACTTCGAGTGTACTTTGTATATGCACTCTAAAAACGAAGTGATGAATATAGCACCTCAAGTGCTAATGTTAGCACTTTTTAGGAGCTTGTATAGTGACTGCACTCGAGGTGCTATATTCAGCACTTCGAGTGTACTTTGTATATGCACTCTAAAAACGAAGTGATGAATATAGCACCTCAAGTGCTAATGTTAGCACTTTTTAGGAGCTTGTATAGTGACTGCACTCGAGGTGCTATATTCAGCACTTCGAGTGTACTTTGTATATTCACTCTAAAAACAACGTGCTGAATATAGCACATCAAGTGCTAATGTTAGCACTTTTTAGGAGCTTGTATAGTGACTGCACTCGAGGTGCTATATTCAGCACGTTGTTTTTAGAGTGCATATACAAAGTACACTCGAAGTGCTGAATATAGCACCTCGAGTGCAGTCAGTTAGCACTTTAAGCTCCTAAAAGTGACATTAGCACTTGAGGTGCTATATTCATCACTTCGTTTTAGAGTGCATAATTTATACAAAGTACACTCGAAGTGCTGAATATAGCACCTCAAGTGCTAATGTTAGCACTTTTTAGGAGCTTGTATAGTGACTGGACTCGAGGTGCTATATTCAGCACTTCGTGTAGTAGTTCTTTAAAATCGCGTGTTTTGTAAATGATAGAAAGCTAAGTCAAGTTCAATTTAAGGAAATGTCAAACAATGTTTCTGTTTGATATAATTGTTGTCCTACACCGACGTGTGTATAGCACTGAATACTGGGTGCTTTCTGAGTGTCTGTGGAAAACCTTCACAGGCGAGATTCGAACCCACGACCTCCTGCTTACTGTTGAAGACGTGTTAACCTCTCGACCACCGAGCTTGCCCGGTGACAATTGGCTGGCTAGAATCCTATATAGCAGCGGGTGCCGCGATATTTATAGGTTGGTGAAATTCTTGCGTCGGGTGATAAACAATTGATATAATTTTTGCCCTATACACCGACGTGTGTATGTTTATGTTGGCAAACTGCTCCTACGAGTACATGTTTTCTTTCTTTGTATCAAGATATACATTAAACAGAACCAATTTGTGAAAGTTTTGGCTTATTACGTTGTGTCGGTAACGAGAAAATAATGACTGGAATATGTCTAGGCTACACTGCAAACAACTGAGTGTGTTTACAGTAGTGTTTCTGTTGAAAACAATCAAAAACACAGTACAGCAGAAATGTCTGTTTTCGGATTTTCCTGTGAATTATACAGAAATTTCTAAATTTCTATTATACAGAAGTTTCTAAATAGTTACGTTCCAATTCTCTGTAAAGTTATTAACGTAGAATGTAGGAAAGAGTATTCTTTCTTATAGATTCGATCTGAAGATTGTTTTCTTCTTATTTTCTTATAAAGGTGACGGACAAAATCCTTGGTAGAGAAAATGAATGCCGTCATTAGGTATACACAACGCATACCTTCCGTTTAAAAACACATTCCTAATATTTTCGCTGACGCAAAGACGGGATGAAGGTATATTTACCCATCTTATCGCCACTATCAACACAAACACAAACAAACAAATAAAAACACACACGCACAAACAAAACAAAAAATTTAAAATTTATAAATAAGTAAATTAAATTAATTTTATTTAAAGTAAATAAAAAGGGTCATTGATCATAAATGATAAAACAAAATAGATAAAATAAATATAAATTAAATAAATAAATAAATAAATAAATAAATAAATAAATAAATAAATAAATAAATAAATAAATAAATAAATAAATAAATAAATAAATAAGCCTACCAAAAAAATGGGCCATTGATCATACTTGTTGAGCTAGAATAAATAAATAAACATCTGCAAGGATGACCTAGAGCCTTGTAGCTGCGAATTGAGCGCTTTACGACTGAGCTTGTCCTAACGTCACACCATAGCTGTAATATTTCGGGGATTCTATAAACGAAATGGAAAGGCGTTGCTTTCTTGAAAGTGGTTCCTTATTAAACGCTCAAATACCTCGCGGGCACATCCTGTCTGTACCCTGCAGTTATTCCGTTATGCAACGCGAACCAGTCCCTGGCCTAGGAGTTTCAATTCCAACTCTGCGCCCGTCAAATGCGCAGAGCAAATAGTTTATAAATCGATGCTTATTAGGTTCCGGGCCTAGAGACTTGCATTTGCATTGACAAAAATGTCTGCAAAATTTGCCCCACCCAATACGTGAGTATCGTATTGGATTTCACGGAGTGCCGAAAGGAAAGTGCATACAATCCCGGGAGGACATCGCCATATAATTTACCTATTTTAGGTTTATTAATTCCCTCCACTTTCAACAAATTTATACCTAATACTAGAACTACAGTGCAGTACCATACAGGAACCGTAATAATCAGGGTAAGTGTACGGTACAACCATGGGTTAGGACCATTGATTAGAGTCCATACAAATCTCTCTACAGTTTACAAAATGTACAGAGATTTCTTTTTGCATTGTTCCCGTTTTAACGAAGAGATGAATCCGTTGTTTTTGTCTAATTAAATTTTGTAGATATTGTTGTCGACATTTCTGCCAAGTTTCACGTCCTGAAACGTGACCGTTTCGTAATAATAGTACTAATTAACATTAAAATCAGGCGATTTAAAAAAACAAATTCCACCAAGTGACGAATCGCGATTCATCATTTACTACAATGAAATATGAAGCGATTGGCAGAATGCCAATGCGGGTGGTGTGGCCGTTGCGTTTTCACGAAGTGGCGAATCGTGTGACGTTTTTACTTTCATATTTCTCACGAGGTGACGAATCACAATGAACACATTGTTTTAAGTAAATGCTGAAAAAAATCTTAAAAATTGCTATTTCGAAAACAGTTCAACTACAATGGTGAACTTCTAGAATCATGTATCTGCAATTTGTGGACATAATTTTTTGGTCACTTCGTGAAAAACGTTGACGACATCATTTTACAGTTTATAAAAACAGTAGCAATGATATTCTACTCGTAGACATTTGAACGCAAATTATAAGGTCCTACCAGAAAGTAGTCTCACGAAACAGTCATTATGTGTCATTATTTGACGAGCGACAAATTCATGTTTTTTAATTTTATTTTTAGGTTGGTAAATTGGGAATTTAATTGATTTCTACAAGAACAAAGTGTACCGTGGCGTTTAATCCACAAAACACGTTTCAATAAGAATTTGCACGGATTATGCATTAACAACGGGGGATAGTTAGGCCTATAAACGTCATGGGTTAAAAATACACATTATTGGTTAAATTTACTCTGCACATTTAAGTTCAAAATACATATAATTCTGAAAATTCATGGGCGATTTTTGACAAGGATCTGAAAAATATTTATTACGCCCCAAGCACCACCTTCAACTCCAAATAGGCCTGATAGTATACTACTCAAAACAATTTAGGGAACACCGGATTTTTAACATCAAATAGGTTTGAAATGTTCCATGAACCGGGATTTTCATTTGCAACCCCCTCTCTCTTTCAGTAGTCATGTCATGAAATGTGTAATCACTACATGCATCCTTTATCATCTGTTTCATTGTGCAGTTGTTTCTCATCCATTCTGTGAAACATTGTGTTTATCTGAAATAAATGATCTTGCTTTAACTGAGATTATTCCGGTGTTCCCTAAATTATTTTGAGTAGTATATTACAACCACCAAATAAAAATAACCTTCTCTTAAAACTTTCGTTTTCGAAAAAGCTGGGCAACATCAATACCAAATGCATTGTAAAACTGTCAAACAAGTCATCAGAGGACAGAATTGTACCCCTTGTAGACAATACCCACAAAAGAACGGTGATCTTTCAATTTCACTGGACACACGTTTTGTCGCCAAAAATATATTTCCTATTTTAATACAGACCTAACTCCTATTGTATTATCTTGTTATATTTAATTGTTGTTGTATAAAGTGTCCAACATCATCATCAGTAATATCAAAATTATAAAGCAGCGTTTACTTGTGGCATTATCAGGAGTATAAATGTTCACTGTTTATCATAAGCCTTTACTTGATGTAAAGTTGATGTGAGTATCGAACACATCTTAAAAGTCTTTCCGTCTCAGTTACTATGGTTGTTAAGAAACGTCAAACGTCAAATGTAATTTGACTTCAAATGTCATGAATACGAAGTTCCTGTTCGTAATTCGCCAATCAAATTTGTCAAATGCATTAAAGGGACAATCTCGTCATGATCAACAAGGCATGAATACGGAGTGGCACTTTTCGATTAACTCGGTGACTGAAAATAATACCCCACATGATAAGGTCATATTACCATTGCTGCTGCATACATGAGCCAGTAATTTTCAGTCTAGGACACCGATTCCATGCGCTGTTGAAAGTCTGCTGTGATCGTGACGATACTGTCCCTTTAATGTTTTTCCCGTGCACGACACAAACAACGTTATGGCCTGACTTCCATATATTGGTTGTTTTATATTCTCTATTCAAATGAAATGAGACACCCACATAGCAGCAGAATGGAAGTTCCCCCATTGGTATAGCTTTTAAATGGTTTGATAATGGTTACGCCCTCTTATTGTAAAGGAAATTCCACAGTAAGTAGGCCTGTACCCCTCGGTTGGTATAATTGGTGCATTGTCCATACAACGTTAAGAGGTCTCGAATACCCAGTACATGACGCAGTATTTACGTCAAGATGGTGTGCGATAGAATGACATGTTGCTATCAACACATTTGACACAATGTTCACAATTCCTTACATTGCACTGCTGTTGTGTAAACCCTCAAATGCACACAGACGAATAAACCTGCAATATGCAAGTCTCAAAGCTCATGGCATTTAATGGTCTCATGGAGTGAGTGGACCCAGACTTTATCAACGAATGAACTCAGTATTTTCCCTTACCTGAAAACAATCTCAGCGATTAAGCCACACCAACGCTCCCGCGCAAGCAGACACACGATCTTGCGCAAATTGAGACGTCCGTGCAGTCTTGACTTTGAATTAATCCCAGAGATCTTTAAGAATGTCACGACGATGACTGACGACGGATGAGCTGCAGCAAATTGTGTAAGTCAGTGGCGATACCAGGAAGCGCGCTCTGCTGATGAAACGGTGACCAGATCATGTGGAAACATGATACAAAATGAGTTGATGATTATGAGTCCTTGGTCACACTCTCTGCGAGGATGTCATCCAATAACATACGATTGAATTGAACATATTGCCACATCAGTGGTACGCTTGTCAATACATTCACAGTTGGTGAAAAATAATCACGTCATCTACGAGAACAATTTTTGCGAATAGACATATTCACTGAAAATCGTACACAAGATGTGGCAGTATACGACATTTGTTATTGAGTTATTTCGGGTGACACCATGTAATGATCAATGATCACTTTTTGGAAAAAGTGATGGCTCTGAGAAGAGCCGGTTGGTTTGTTCTCAACGTTTCGACTAGTCTGCTGTAGTACTCATCAGGGACGAAATTGATGCAACCTTCCCGTAAATGTTATTAATGGTTTCCGTTTATGGTACAGAGGCAGGCCTGTTGACAGTTTCACGTGACCCTAGCATTGGCATCTCACATCAGATCGATAGAAAATGACTGGAAGAGTGGTGGTGAATGAACAACCTCCGTCAGTGAACCACGTATTATACTAACCAAGTAAACTAACTTCATTTATGTTCCTTTCTGTACAATCGCCCACTCAATTGGGTTATTACATAATTGTACCTTCCTCCGATTGTCGGTCGCAAGACCATTGACAGCACTGTACGCAGAACGCACGACACGTTGCAAAAATGTGTTGTACAACCCGTTTGGGATTGGATAAACGTTGGAATGTTGCGGTGAATTGTGGCAGAGCATGATTTAATTAATGTTTTCAGAAGTCAGAAGTTAAGCCCGGGTTTGCGGCCAGTGAAAATAATTGCTCATGTCCGTCCCAAACATGTCAAGAATATGCGTGGAATGGAATAGAAAACTTTCTAGTGTATAATGCTCAGCGTGCGTGCGTTCGTATAAGCATGGTAGGTTGGTGATTGCAAGCATAGTGGCGGAATTATCGAGCGCGCGTGGGTTGAGCACGTTCTTATGGGGGCCAACATGAATAACCATGCAACACACGATGCTATCCAAATTTCCCTCAGACGCTATATATATACTGCCGATGCCATTCGCCCAGGAAAGAGTACGTGAACATTCTACCCTTGGACGGCTGCTATCACATTCGCTGCCCGCGCGCTGTGAGTAACTCAGGCTGTGCGTCGTGCGTTTCGGCACCTAAACCGAATTACCCCAATCAATGTTCATTACCGAGACAGACTTGCTAATCGATTCTGTTGTAGAGACACTGGATATCTGTGGCTGTATATCATGCCGCTGTATCATGCTGGTTGCAGGAACGCCTGCAGTTTGTGGGGGTTCAGAGGGGTATATGAGTCTTTCCAATACAGTTTACTACGGAATGGGACTGGCGTTGTGACGAAGACACGATACTCCCAGATTACACCCTCCGCCCCTTCCTCACATATATCACCCAAAGAACACACACACAGACTAGCACTTATACTTCGAAATTAGTTAAATCAAACATGAGGTGATTCAGATCATTCTTGTGAAATAGCTATCACTGATTAAAGTGGAAGTTGACGGTTGATCTAACACCAAACTTGAGTTTTCAGAGTGTTTCGTTGGGTATCCTATTGATGAAAGGTCATAGCTATTATATGATGCAGGTTCAGTAACATACCTATAAACTAACATGCCAAAGTTTTAGCACTTGGTAATATTTGTCATTCAGGACAGTTGATATCCTTTTAAACATTTTATCTTTTAAAATTTCTATCACCTTTTTAAACTCTATGTTAAGCGCACTGAGACCCTTTTTGTGTATAATGCGCTATGTAAGTACTTTTATTATTATTTTAAGATTTTCACGCCCCTTCAGACAACCCATAATAATAACAATAATAATAATAATAATAATAATACACGCATTTATAAAGCGTATTTTTCCAAGGGTTACAATGCGCTATGTACAAGAACAATTCCAGAGAAGACAAAAAGGAGACAATGAAATGAAAAAGCAGGTGGTAAGTGTCCTTAAGATAAAAACAGATTTGAGTTTACATTTGAACTGGTGAACAGAGTTGCAAGTACGAATGTTGAGAGGTAGTGAATTCCAGCATCTGGGTCCAGCTACAGAGAAAGCCTTGTCACCTGCATGTTTGTATCTACGAGGTATTTTTAAGTTCTGCTCCGAGCGGATTTGGCACAATTGACACCAATATTATGAGGAAATATTGTGAAGTATGAATGACGTCACATGATTGAACCGGAACTTACGGTTGGAAGAATTTAAAATTATATGGGATGACTGATTATATGGGAGGACTGAACCGGAAGTTAATGTATTCAGTATAGCACATTATATGTTATTTTAATTATATATTATGAAAACTCATATCTCCTAAAGTAACTCTTGTCTTTTAATAACTTTAGGTGATGACGTCATCACATATGATGCACACTCGAACACCCTGAGTTTGTTTTCTGCAAACTCAATACCTCTAGTTATTTATTTACTATTTTTTATGTCTTATATTTATTGCGCGTTGCTTGCGCGATACATGTTTAATCTAAAGTGATCGGATTGATATACTTAGTAGCTATGTGTTCATGTCATTCTTACCGCTATAGGTTAATGCACACTGCGTTATTTCCGTACATTGAAATTTTCGATACGCAATATAAAGGCAAACATTTTCAGGTGTTACCTCATTAAACCGCAGTATATCTTAGGCACAATGATTCTTCAACATATAAGATCACCCACTCATACCAGGGCACCAATTTCATAGAGCTTCTAAGCAGAGAATTTTGCTCAGCAAATAATTTTTTCTCAGCAAATAATTTTGCTATTAAAGCAATATAAAACAGACTACTAGCCAATTTGAACACATTTTTAGGACAGTTTGGCTGGTAACCAACACATTCTGCAATTAAGCAAATTTTTCTGGTGAGCAAGTTTTTCTGCTTAGCAACTCTATGAAATTAGCACCGGTGTCCAATTTCATGGCTCTGCTTTAACATGGAATTCCGCGCTTACAATCATCGTTTTCTGCTTACAGGGTCAGCGCGCAATGTTTGCGCTAGCTGTCAGTAAGCGGCACATACTTACGTGTAGTACGGTATGAGCGAAAGAAGAAATTCCTTGCTAAACCGTTGAATTCCGTATACAAGCACATCATATTCTTATTCAGTAAGCGGTAATTGTTCGCTTATGGTAAAGCAGATCTTTGAAATTGGACCCATGTATGCAGTCGCTCAGTCGAAATTTATACAAACAATGATCGTAGAGGTTCCAAGAATACGATCATATGCTACATAACATGTTCTTCCTTTGAGATAAACACAGACAGTGTTGGAGAATTTGTTTGTAAAATTTGTGTCAATATTTTGTTAATTCTCTGCATATTACTTACGTAAGGGTGTCAGTATCATTTTACCAACCACTGTATCCTTTCTTTCTAGGCAGTGTCCAAAAAGACTAACCCCATTATGTACGTCATTATACGGGCATTCTGCTGACCAATAATAATACTTTTGAATTATCATCAGTTATGTGAGACTGTTCTCCCCCTTATTTTTTAACAGCGCTTGTGGAAGATCAATATTTGACGAACAAATCATATTTTCATAGGCTGTACAGGAATGCATTGACAGCTATCAAGACAAGGCGTCTCATAATGCCTTGTGATGCTTGTGATGTCTTTAATCTCGGGTTTCACAATTACTGCTGCAAATCTACCTCATGATTCAATATGACCCTTATTTCACGCTGTATATGATCTGGAAAGTGTATACGGCAATATGTATAAAGTCAATACACCGATTATGATACCAGCCGATTGAGGTTATTTTGCACACCGTGTGCTGTATGGGTATAATATCAATATTACGTTGACGTAACTACTCGACACGACGACTCCACGCGACAAGCACGTGTGTGTTCATGCACGGATTACCGCACGGGCAAACTGGGCACGTGCCCCGGGCCCAGGAGCCAATAGGGGCCCTTGGTTTTCAAAAACCAGGGCCTGTGCTCATGATGATCCGTCCATGTGTGTTACACAGTCTAAGCGTCACTTACTGACAAGAACAAAGGCATTAAGTTAATGCAAATAACTGTCCAAGGTGATTGAGCTTCCAATCAGCATGACAGTAGTGGTTACGTAGCTACAAACACCAATTAAATTAAATGAAATAAAAGTTATGATAGAGAGAAGAACTCTTATGTTTGACTTGTCTATCACTATTTTGTCAGTACCGAGGATGGGTATATACTGCATGCAAGAAGACCTCTAAAAACTACCAAGTATTTGCAAATAATATACGGGACTTCGTACATCCAGGCAATATACATCCGAGCTTCAACCCGTGTCACGATCACGTTACTTTAAATATTTTGTTTTGAGAATCGGCTTCAGCTGGCAAATCTTGATAAAGTGGTTTCGTGACATGTTCGTGACATATCGAAGATATTGCAAATTTCATAATCTGTTAATTGCCAATGACGTACCTCCCCTTTATGCACAAGTATATTACAATTTATATGTCACACTATATAAAACAAATTGATTAGGCAGATAGCTGTTTCCAGTGTGTCACTATGTCGCACTATATAAAACACATTGATTAGGCAAATAGCTGTTTCCAGTGTGTCATCGTGACGAACAAATTACCTGACGAGATACACATTCACAATTCCTTATCGAAGCATACAAAGGTAGCATTCTTTTACTCAAAGTTATGGTCATCTAATTGGTCAAACATTTACACCAACGGGGTTTATTTGAGGGAATCAGATTGGTGATGTGGTTAGTGCTACCTGGTTAGAGTAGTGGTTACTCCATTTGCCTTTCACCTCTTTGAACCCGGGTCGGAACTAAGCCGCCATGTTAATGTAGACTTAATAAAGAAAGACAGGCATGCAACTGCAGTTTGTCCAAAAAAAAGAGGAAAATGCCAGGCACAGCAAGAATTTATACACTGTTTTTCAGTTTTCAATGGCACAGCTGAAAAACCAAAAAAAGAGGAAATCAGCTGATCCGCTGAAAAGCTGCATGCCAGGAAATAAACAAATGATATTTGAATATCGTTAACTACAGTAGTTGAAGCTTCGCACGGTGGAAGTACAGTACATAGTACAGTAGAAGTATAGGTTTGCGATAGCACCATGTAAACAATCGCTTAGGAGTTGTAATAGTTGTCGGTTCTGTGAAGAGCCGGTGGTGAGAAACTCGACGTTTCGATCAGTATACTCAGATTGTCTTCAAGAGAATGCCGGATTCTAGGTGTAGGGGCTGCTTAAGTAGCTGAGCGGAGGATCCCGGTACTGGTGTTCTAAGCTCGATGAGGCGCGAAGGCAGGAACATGGAGACTGGATCCTTGAAACGTCAAGTTGCTCAATACCGGTTCTTCTAAGAAACAACAAATATTATAATTCCTATATAAGAGACTATTTAACACGGTGCTACCGCAAACCTTTTTAATATTGTTAACATTTCCATTATTTTACGTGTTGTAAATTTTAACCTATTTTATGAGAAACTAATGAACTGGGCCGAAACAAAACCTCTTAAACGTAACCTGTTTTGACTGAATTGTTCTCTCATTGTTCGTGTTAAAGGGCCAATATCGTCACAATCGACAGGGCATGGAATCGGAGTGCTAGTTTTAGATTAACTCGGTGACTGAAAATAATACCCCACATGATAGGGTCATATTGCAGTTTCTGCTGCATAAATAAGCCAGTAATATCAGTCATTGTGTTCATCTTAAACTAGGAGACTGATTCCATGCCCTGTTGAAAGTCTGATCTGATCGTGACAATATTGTCCCTTTAAGCAACTGCGTGTGTAATGTTTATATGAACTCAAAGAGTGAAGGGGTAGCCTGCTTGAATGCTGTAATCCCCTTATCCCCCAACACACACACCCCGTGTGAAGACACACGGAAAACGTCTCCAAGAAAACCATCGAGCTGCTTTATAGGATTCATTGGAAAGATATGGCAGTGGAAATGTCTTCAACAACAAGACATAATAGTACTGGGGGATAGTCCTGTTTTTCAAGATAGCCGCTTAAAATTAAAAGGAGTTGAATGGAAGAACGTGACAGAGAGAAAAGAATGTTGCATCTCGCTGCAACTTACAAGATTGAAACATTTGTGGGGCACGCGTGCAGGCCCCCCCAAAAAATGGACTCTTAAAGTCACTCAAGGGCATCATTTGGATTGGGGGATATACAGAGAGAACTGTGTTGGTTCCGTGGGATTTCTAGACGTCTCCAGTCCAACAATGCATGTTTTGTTAGTACAAATCTGGACAGATCTTTCCATTCCAATTGATATGCAAATAGTACATTCATTACAATTTCCATATGATTTTGTATAATACAAACCGCTAGTATACTAGTATACACCATTGGTTAAATGTATGTTAATGCATTCAATGCATTCTTCACGTATGATTCATTTATTTCAATGTTAACAACAAAAGAACAATGTAAGAGCAATGTATCATACATGTATTAATGTATGCAAAATTCTGAATACCTTATCAAACTTATCAATCAATAATTATATACATTTGGACAATAAATACATTATAAGAAAATAATGTTAACATTAGAGAAAGTGATTGATTTAATTTTGCCCTACACCGACGTGTGTATAGCACTGTATACTCAGTGCTTTTCAAGTGTCTGTGAAAAACTACACAGGCGACTTGGGCGGGATTTGAACCCACGACCTCCTGTTTACTAGTGCAGACGTCTTAACCTCTCGACCACCGAGCTTGCCCGATGACAATTGGCCAGCTAGAATCCCATATAGCAGCGGGTTCTGCGATATATATATATATATTAGGGAAAGTGGGGAAACCATAAAATGCTTTTTTACTATTCCCCTTTTAACAGACAAGACAAATTAACAAGACACTTTTACAATAACAGTTACATAATGATGATATTTCATTTTCTGTATGAACAAAAAACAAAAGACATTTCATTTTCTGGATTAACAAAAACAAAAGACAAAAACTTAACAAACATGCATCATTTTGAATAATATGTACGATGATTATAGTTTCCAAGTTACTTAGTGCAGATGAGTTTAAGATTGTCTGTTTCAACTTGTTTTGGAATAATGAGAGAGGGGGAATTCATTAATACAAGCCATTTGTACTTAGGGAGGAGGGCCAAAGTCATGGTACAGCCAAACCTTTGAGAAGCCTGGCCAGGCCCAGGCTACCTGGCCTCCTAATCTGTCTTTTGTGAGTCCTAATCCTGTAACAATACAGTACCTGCCAATCAACATAACCTGGGCTTCTGGAGGGCCTAGCCCAGGCAAGCAGAGCTCATTATATAGGCCAGTAGGCAGGGGAAAAGCCTGGGCCTGACCGGGCTTCTCAAAGGCTTGGCTGTACCATGACTTTGACCCTCCTCCCTTAAAAGGACTGTAATGTAGAGAAAAACGGTGAAAGTATTAACTTTCATTGTGTCATTTACGAGAAAATAGTGAAAAATAGATTCAGATTTCTTTGTATGCATTCTTACGTAGAAAATGGATTACGACCGCGATAGATATGAATTTGTAACAGACCTACATTTCACGTTATCTCAAGAATTACAGCATGCCAAAAAAATTAAAATGTATTAAAGAGTTGTAACCACCAGTCGTTTTCAGAGCTATTTACTACTCAATTATTGTTCACATGGTGTCACCACAAGCAGTCTTTACTTAAAACTTATTTCGCAGAAACAAAATACAAGTAATGCTGTTTTTAACACTCAACCTGTCAATCTACCAAAACAATGTTTTTTATTTCAGCGAAATCTTTAGCAAATATATTTTCATTTGTAGGTAACAGGTGTGTGCATCTTTAATCCAAACACATTAAAATACCAGTTTATCATTTCACAATCTGACATTGACATTCAGTGCCACTGACGTTAACCTAAAATATAAAACATTATATTTAATTACACTCTGCATTATATATCAAACAAACAAAAATAACCACCTGTTATTCAATTTTTACACCTTACGGAATACTCTTCAAATTGCATCGCAATGTTTCGATTTTTCTCCACTCATATCGATCGGTTTGTGACTGAGGTGGGGTCACTGTTGCAGTGCAGCACGAACACACTAGCAAGTGGAAAACGAATAATTATTACTCGTGTTGCACTAACACGATACATTTCTAATTAAAAAAATCATCAATAACCAAGGTTTAATTACAAGGCATGGTTGTAGCCTATAAGTAATCAATGACAAACTGTCTGGACTACGTGACGCACTATCAACTCTTAAATTCCATTGCATTTTTTCATCTATTTTAAGCAAGCATTAAAAGCGGTGTGTAATGTAGAATGTTTTTTTTTATTTTTTTATTTTTTAGGTAAGATTACCATTTAAGTAAGATTACATTTATTGATGTTTTTCTTAAACTTAAATAGATCGTATAAGTTGGTGAAAAGCAATACTACTTGCATCATGAAAAATACTTCTACAATGGTTATTTATCCAGTGTGGATCAGGTAGTTCAGTGGTAGTTTCATTGCCTTTCACCTCAGTGGTCCCAGGATCGAATCCGACTCGGGCTCGTGCTGAAATGTGGGTTGGGATTTGACTCCCTACTGGACGCGTGGGTAGATTTCTTCGTCGCCTTTTGTTGACAGGTTTCGTCGGGCTTATAAACTACAGTGCTCAATACACTATTGAGGAATCCTTGGTTTCGTTTCCATGAAGATATATATAATCATAATAATAATAATCCTGGTTTACTTTGAAGCTCTGCCATCAGAAAATAAACGTTACACGTTTCCCTAAGCAGTTACAGTACATTCTATAAATATCAATTACAGCCATTCTAAACGTGAATTATTGGCAACGCTCTATCAACATAGGCCTACAGGGAATTTATATTTTTATCTGACAAAAAGCCTATCTTTCTATTCCCTAAAAAAAGTTTTACAAGGCATGTTACCAAACAAACCTACTTGAATCAGTGGTGCATTAACACCAAAAAGTTACACCAAAAAAATCCCTTTAAAAAATAATTTATCAGTCAGCTGGAATTATTCATCTTTTAAAGATCCGAATGTGCACTACAGGCACTCCTTAAGATCGAAACTTCAAACCATCCTAGACCTACTTCATCACCTGAAGACAGGTGAAACCCCGCAGGATGGTATCCAGGGAGGTTTCATTAGCCTGAAACTTTCTAACCGTCAATATGTTTTAATTGGAGACGGGGTGTTGTGATGCATATACCAGGCTGGGGCCCAGAATCAATGCGAATCATATATCGCCCCTGTCACATCACCCATATCATGCATCACAGAATCACATCGACCCAACTACACGTTACTATACGGCCACGTCACACTGATCGATCTACACGTTGCCATGCCGAGAGGCTGTCTCTTCGTCTCCTTCCCTCCCTTCGCATCATCATTTCAAGACACACATATTACTAATCTAGTTTACCGCATCAATGCCCCCACATCCCCACATGACTGGATGTTACAGCTGTCGGGGTGGTCCCTCGAGGAGAAACCTACTTTTACGTCACGTCGGTTTCATCCTCTGACGAAAACCAACAAAAATTGTCGTGAAATTTTGGCCACAAAGTATGCGACACCACATCATGCTGTACCACTTATTATGCGTTGAGGTAATTTTCGTCATATTCCCAATTACATGTATATTAAAGGGGCCAGCCTCTTTCCCTACAAGCCTCGCTTTGGTCAAGCGTAGAAAAAAAATAAGGTGTAGCCATCTTGTTTTTTCTTGAATACAAATTCACGTGACCAAACCGAGGCTGGAAGGGAAAACAATCAGGCTGCTTCCATGTATTGAGAATCGGCGCTATGATCATACTTGCACAAAAGGGAATCTGACAAAGATGGCTTCAGTGGGATTAATAGTGCATTGAAGCCATTGTAACGCCATGTTGCTACTCCGTTAAACCGCACAATGCAATACAAACATGGTAGAATTGGACTCTCCAGTATATAATGTGCTTTGCTTTGTGTTCCTTTGGTAAATGTACAAGTAAAAATTGCCCAGTGGTGGCTTCAAGACACCAATAGGCCGATTCTCTATCATAAGTGTCATAATTTCATGGTGGGAACGAGTGTGCATGTTTACAGGCTTTGTGTACAAGTTGTGACAAATCAAATGTGTACATTGACGTCTATATGACATCAGCAATTGACCATGAATAACATTTCCCATACAAATTGTTTTCACTAGTTTCAATTATTTTCATCAATATACAAGAGTTGTTGATGACTATCATTGACACCACTCCTTCGTCTGCATGTCTGTGCTCCGTAGCGGGGTGCGGTCGAAGTAAACATGCGATGTCACGTGTAACATCGTGCATCCCCGTGTAGCACACAGACAAACAAAAACTCCATGTCTTCCCGCCATTTTTTTTCTCTTTATACAAAAAGGAAGATGTATCTGATCCATTAAAACAGTCGTGCCCTTGGATTGTGACGATGATGATGCCTTCACTCGTAATCGTCGCTGTATCCCACCAGCTGCCGCCCCTGTGCCACCGGTCGATTTTTCCCGTGGCATGTTTATCACGAGGGAGGCATCTCGAGGAAGTTGGTGGCTAATTACAAGGTCCCGTCTTCCCCCGAAGGATTGGAGTGGATGAGGAAATGGGGGAAGTTTTGGTTAAACTACGAGTCAGGAAAAAGGGAAAGACAGGATACCATACCATACAATGAGGGATCAGACCGCCATTGTCGACCATGTCTCAGTTGGTTACATTTGGACCGTTATGTACCATATTTCATGGCATATTTCTTTGAACTCTGTATATTATAAACATCAAATACTGTGGGAATTAACAATTAACAATACTTATTGTGTAAGATAAAGAGCTTCTCTCTCGTTGTCTAACCCAGGTTTTGAATTTCATTTTTGTAGGGGCACAAGGTCACTTTTCCTGAGTAAAGGGTATTTCCATTAGAATATCAGATTGCCTTTATGGGAACATTTTTACGGGGAACAATTCACCTTATATGCGGGTTTTGTTTATATTGGGATTCAATTTGAGATCAGTCTTTGTCACTGAATTGGTCCCCCATATAAAGTTTAAATCACATGATACATTATTTACAAAATGTTGAATTTTCATATATATAAAATTTTAACAAAATAAAATCTACTCAGTGATTTTCGCTCATTGGTGTTGCTTCCCCCTAATATAAAAAAAGCAATTCGTCCCTGTAAAAATAAAGGCACAAAGACATTGTATAGATAGTCAATATCTCTCCAACCTAGCTGTTACATCCAGACGCATGGAACACGCACACTCCACAACACCTGTTAGGATTGAGAGGAATACCGATACAAGACCTCAAGGCCTAAAATATGTACCAGCACAAACATGATTCGCTAAGTGTAATATTTGGAGGGTTTGGTGTTATATTATTGTGATGAATGATTATGTCTGAGGCCTGTTATGGGAGGGGGGAAGATATTGGTACACTCCCCGGATCCTTGTTGTCAATGCACTGCAAATACTGGGATAATAATGATAAGGTATGAGATTGGTAAATCAAAATGGTAAAACTTATTTGGAGTAAATTGGTAACAATTTTCCCTAAGCAATGTTTTTGTCCCAGTTGCTATTTTAAAGACAATAGTCCAATGGGTTTATTAGAAAGAGTAATCTTTCCGGAATTCCACATCAGAATGATTACTAAGAATATGAATACATGCATATGTACACGTATAAAGTTGAAACTTGCATAATTACAATATTAATGTAGGCCTGTCTCTTAGTTCAGTTTGGTTGACACACAAATGTGTGTCTGTCGGCTAAATACACAAACGTGTGGGTATTTCTGATTGACATAATTATTTGTCGGTTAATTTGAGTTTTGTGTCGGTAAATTTAACCCAAAAATGTCCCCCCAATCGTAGAGGCAATTTTGCTGTTACCAATGCTGTGCCTTCTTGTTTGCCTAAACCATGTCCCTAACCATAACAAGTTAGTGCTAGGGCTAAAGACAGTGTAAAGGTTAGGGTTAGGGTGTCTATAATTCGGGTGACGTACGGCGCGCTAGATTGCACTTTTTTCCTCGGCGTCCTAGACTGCCACGCGAACCGTGCGTCACGGTGTGTCATTTCTCTACGCGGTGACCTTTTTCACGAAAATTTCACTGAGCGACAAGCCAAGATTCAATGTTTGTTAAATTGAGTGTGGAGGGGGATCGATTTCCCATTGAATTATTTACCAATCTTAACGCATACCGACCGATCAGCTACACGGTCAAAGTACCAGTGGCCTAATGTCACCAAAGTGCTTGTTGGTTTATGTATTCATCCATTGGGATTCAGTGATCATGTCACTAAACAAAATCGATGAGTATTCTCCCCCAGGATCCCACACTTAATAAATAAACAAACCCGAAGAAAGAAATAATGGAAAGAAAGAAGATTAAAGTAAAAAAGGATCGAAAACAAAATATGCTTTCACAATTCATTGATCTCTTTAATGGTTTCATGTTAATTGGATATTTGGTTACAAGCGGATAAATTTACTGAAGAAATATGACTTGTAATTACGATTTAAGTACTCACTGGCCATAAGTATTGCAACATCCCCAAAGTTCAGTTTAGAGAACTGTGTTACAATAATTTATTTTATTTTATTTACACTACTTAAGACTTCTTGAAAGTGCCTGTGTTTTGAAGTCAATGTTCTTTTTTACTGTTCTTGCTCGGAAATTATGTAATACACGATCGATGAAATCGGATTAAATGATCATCTCACCTGTTACTTGTAAAGTGCTATTTTGAGCATGTTGCAATACTTTTGGCCAGTGAGTGTAGTAAGTGCCCCAACACATCAACAATTCATTGAGATTTGATTACGTCTTTAAGCTACCTGGGTATCTGATTACCAGTCAGTAAATTGGTTGAGGTAATAGGGCCTATGGCCAGTGTTTTCTTGGCAGTATTTTTGCTTTTCACTGTGTAACATTTAAGTACTTATCTGATATTCGGTCTCTAAAGCAAAACAACAAAGTCTCCGGTGCGAGTCGCCTGAGACTCGCACGTCGGCATTTTTATATATATTATTTATTTATTTATTTATTTATTATTTTTATTTATTAATTTCTTTTGCTATGAAACGATGTCCAATTGCAGCCAAAATCGATTGGAATTCTGGATCGATTGGAATTCTGCAGCTCTGTGTTTTAAGTGACCTTTTTACTTAGGAGTATGAACGTTTAGCCAATTTGTGTGGCCTCTCTTAGCCACCATACTTTGTGAAAGGGAAATGTTGGTCTCAATAACTGCGTATACATGTATCACGTACAGATCCCTCCCTCCCCGCACATCACTGGTTAGCAACGAAAAAAGAAACGATAAAAAAAGATTACCAAAAAAATATACCAAAAAAAATACAAAAAAGCGTCCCCGCATCTATTTTGAAACCGATTTATGAACAGAATTCAGTGACTTTTTGTGATAGCCAACACTCCAACACATGAACAATTGGTCGAGTTTTTCTGGCACTTTCAAATTAAAGGGAAGGTTCAATATTGGAAATTAGCTCATTACAAAATTATTGATTTGTTTGACCAAAAATCAAAATTGGACGTTAAATTGGTAAAGGTACCACTGTCCTAAAACAAAATATTTGTGTATGAAGTGCTTGAGAAAACACGAACAAATAATTATGCACTTTTTGCTTCAACTGTTTTCATTCATGTATGTCTTCATTCAAAGAAAGTAAGCATGGTCGTAGCAGCAGGTTTGTCAGCATTAACAATGTTGTTCCATTTTAGTGAGTATTAAGTTACTAGTCAGTAAAAATATGTTGGAGAAATGTGACCATTAATTTTAGGGAGAGGTTTCTGTGTTAGTTCTTGTTGTACTTCTGTTACACTGAGTCCATAATGTGACTGCCAACGCGCCGCCCCCAAATCATCAACTATTCAAATAAACACTCTTTCGTTTCCATGTTTACTGAGTATTTTGTTACCAGTCAGTAAATTTGTTGTGCCGACATAATAACCTTTTTTCTGGGGCAGATGTCTGGTTTTACCTTTTGTGACATTGAAGGTGTGGGTTATTTTCGCAATTATTTTTCCGCGTTTTTTTCGCAATTTTACCAGCAATTTTCTTTTTCATTGGAACATTCTTATTTAACTTAAGGACAGACAAAACAAATTCTTTAAACTGACACATTTCTGAAAATAATCATGAAAAACTAGGTTTAACAGTAAGTATGTCTCGCCAATGAATTGATTATAGGTCCCGTCATGAATTTATTTGGCCACCTAAAGCTTCTGACGATTATTTTGTACATCAACTCAAAGTATTACTTTTTGTTTTTCTAATTATAATTGTTCCAATGCAAACAAGAATATCAATACATTGCCGGATACATCCGGGTCAGTTTGTTTGACACATATCCAGATCTCGATCACCACACAGTCCATACGGTTTAGACAGTTTACTGATCCGGATTCTGTATTTGCTGATCCTGCTCGCGCTGTGGATACGTGCCAGATCCAAGATGGCACAAACGAAAATAACAAGACGAAAATCATTACAGAATTCATAAGAACAACATGAATAACCTAAAAAGCTTCTTGAAACTATTTATTTGAAGGCGCTGTTCTCACGAAGTGCCAAAAACCTCAAAAATCAACGATTTTTCAGATTCTATTTTTTGCATATTGTGACTGCATTGGTCACTCGCTACCTTCTTACAAATTTATATATCGTAAAACCATTTGGTTTCCTAGGTAACATAATAAGCAGATTGAATAAAACCTCATGGTTCTCCTATGTGCGTTTTCACGAAGTGCCAAAATTATCTCATTCCCAGGGATTAAGGTGTATTTTGTGTACATTATGAACGGCAGCTGTTAATAAGGGAACGATGACACACAGTTTTTTGGCAAAGTGCCAGTGCAAAATAATAAAGGCCTCCAGTGTTTTGTGTTTTCATGAAGTGCAAAAAACCTTGATTTGTCCATGTATATTGTACATACAATAATTACAACCTCCAATTTTAATGTTTTCACGAAGTGCAAAAAACATTCATGTTATTATTAACACTTTAATTAAAAAAAGTTTTTGTACAAGCAACTATACCGTTGTCAAGTATAAATATTAAGGTCTTGGTAAATGCAAATTTTCTTCAAGTTAGCGACTACAAATAAGTCGAAAACGTGATTTTAAAAAGTGTGTAACTTCAAACGTGATTATCTCGGAATGAACTTTTGTATCAAACTATGAGGGTTTTTGCACTTCGTGAGAACAGTGACGAATGAACATTGCCATCGAATGACATCTAAAACAGTTTGTTACAAAAAAAAATCAAAATTTAGAGGATGAATTCTGGCACGGGCACAGTTCAGCCGTAGTCTGGTACTCAGCCGTATACAACAGGCATTATCTAGCGGCTGAGCTACGACATGAATTTCATGTAAAAAAAGTTTCCGTTTGTTTGCGCAATATCACATGATCCTGATCCGCCATCAGGAGTGAAACAAAAACACCCAGTAACTGCAGTGGCACTGGTTCCCTTGCGATCTCACAAAAAAAGTCTGCTTGCTTGTGCATTATGGAATCAACGTAAACAAATGTTACACTTAAATCTTCACTGCTGAGTTCAGAAAGAGACTTCCCGTTTTGTTTAAAAGTATCATTAATATATGCAACACATTTATATTTATTGTAGGAAATCAAGAGATTGATTAAACAGATACTGTGATCATGTTCAAGCTATGTCATTTTCGCTTATCAACCCCCATGTCCCAGTTTCACCGCACGAAACGAAATACACGTTTTTGTATGCGACAACAGACGAGTGAGGACACGGCCCTGTATGCTTTTTCTTCTTGTCACAATATTCGATTAGCAAAAAAGCCTAGCCCCAAGAAGGGGAAACTCAAATGGTCACTTTACTTCTCAGGTATTGGTTTTCAATTGCCCCGTAGCGGAAATGGACAGAGTAGCCCAAAAAAATCTAATTTATCAGGAGGGTAAACAACCAGCACGGGCGGGATACAATATAGGAGATCTATTTTCAATGACAGCGAAATCTCGGTGAAAACCTCTGCGAAAACTGCCCGAAGATACTCCCGACGTTACGGAGGGACAGTCGACCGTTAATTAAGACTTTCCCTAGTCGCCTCTACGTTATGGTTAGCCTTTAAACACCATGTTAGGATGTTACAATGCTTAAGTTGACTTCACCTCACTTTAAGGTATCAATTCACGCAAAATGGTACCGTAGTTGGGAACTCAAAATATGTGATATATAATCAATTATACCCCAAAGCATGTTTGGGGTAACTTGGTGATGGCATCAAGACATCATTAAAGAGGTAAACTACATATCGCACAAGTGGAATTCCATGGAAGACATTTGTGGGGAAAACTGGGGTGTTCTAAACTACACAAAAAAGTCATGTGATATAAGTTGATGAAATTCTTGCGTCGGGTGGTAAACAAATGATTTAATTTTGCCCTACACCGACGTGTGTATAGCACTGTATACTCAGTGCTTTTCGAGTGTCTGTGGAAAAAACTTCACAGGCTACTCGGGCGGGATTCGAACCCACGACCTCTTGCTTACTAGTGCAGACATCTTAACCTCTCGACCACCGAGCTTGCCCGATGACGACTGGCCGGCTACACATGTGGATGTTCATATTAGGCAACATATGAGAAAGATGCTACCTTAACATAAACATGATACACAAGAAGGAAAAAAAGAGTTAAAGGTATTGGGTAATAGGAGAGGATGGGGTGTAAAACTGCCCTGTAGTAACCAAAATTATACTCCCCTCATTTTTAACTGCTGTATTTATTTGTATAAAACAATTATTTGAACATATAGTATTTCTGTGCAGAGACTATCGTGGCATTCTAATTTCTACACAAAATGGGAATCAAATTAAAACACATGTTCAGTATAATAACGCAACTATACGTACATGTCGATCTTTCGATTACAAACTACACAGTAACGTAGGGGCAAATAATGAACGGTGACCAGCAGCTATACCGAGATGCAACGCGCGCGTTGTAGTCTATGGATCATGCACTCAGTATTGACACATGTGACTGGCTCTGGCAAAACCCTAAACTTGGACCCAATTTTCAAAAGTGACCTCCCAAATGTATCGTGAAAATTAACAATGTTCCCAACAACGTTTCAGGATTTTTCTTTTTCCATCAAAACCTAGAGAAAATGTTCTATATGGTGACATGAAAACTGGTCCCTCAAACTGGTCCCTGGGGTCAGTTTTTGACCTTTTCATGGCTGTTACGCATTATGATAAATGCTAAGAAGTTTCGGGTTTTGCCAGAGCGGGTCACAAATGTCAATTACTTTAGTCAGGGCACAAGACAAATTCGAATGTGAACTTTTATCTTGGAGAATGTGAGAGACTCTGGATACGTTACTGCTTGAGTGCTCATGGCAAATGTCGCAATTTATGTTATATGTGCTCCATCTCAATCAAGATGGGCGCTTGGAAGTACCAGTAAAAAGATGTATTCATTGTTGGCTGTGGGCTCAGGTGCGATTTACAAACTAAATAGGTTGTGTGTAATGCTACACGGTTTCAATTTGTCAGTTTGTGATGGTGGCTTGTTAGGCTTCTTTTTTTTCCCCGTAAGACTGGGTACACCGTATTCTGTTCTCCTTTCAGCAAAACGCGATAGGATTAATCTCCTAGTTTGCCATGTCTACTCCTTACCATCAACACTAGTACACGCCACTGGTGACAGGTAGGAAATGATACAAAACTGAGTCCATGTTTATTAAGAGTGCGATAAATGCCCGCGCTGACTGAGCGAGGCAAGTCTAACAAAAACGTATTATTCCGCCCCTCAAGCCCCAGCTGGTTGCACGGACAATTATGAAAATTGGCACTTGCACGGGCGACTAACAGAGTGTTGTTCACCGTAACAGCGAGGGACTGGGGAAAGGTCATGCGGTGTCGTCTGCCACGGCTGTCTGCTGAGAGCAAAATAAGCAAGTATTTCTACGTTAATTTGATCCTTATTAATTGATTGCATTTCACAAATGGCTATACGTCTGATGAGCGGTGAGGCGAGGTCGTCATTCTTGTAAGAAGGCAGCATGTGCATGTCTTAATGAGACAACAATCCGATGAATTAAATACTTATTAACTTTTATTCGAGGTTGCAAAATTTTACTTGAACAATCACGTTTCGATGGAAGATTGAAGATTCGAATGTTTGTAATATGTGACCCGCTCTGGCAAAACCCGAAACTTCTCAGCATTTACCATAATGCGTAACAGCAATGAAAAGGTCAAAAACTGACCCCAGGGACCAGTTTGAGGGACCAGTTTTCATGTCACCATATAGAGCATTTTCTGTAGATTTTGATGGGAAAAGAAAAATCCTGAAACGTTGTTGGGAACATTGTTAATTTTCACGATAAATTTGGGAGGTCACTTTTGAAAATTGGGTCCAAGTTTAGGGTTTTGCCAGAGCCAGTCACATGTGTCAATATTGAGTGCATGATCCATAGACTACAACGCGCGCGTTGCATCTCGGTAAAGCTGCTGGTCACCGTTCATTATTTGCACCTACGTTACTGTGTAGTTTGTAATCGAAAGATCGACATGTATGTATCGTTGCGTTATTAAACTGAACACAACAAATGGAAGGAAAGCATGGCTAACTGTTATTCAGTGTGGTTGTAACATTAATATACCATTATCTGGGGATGTAAGGTCAATATTTGCAGTATTTTTGTCTTTACCGAGACCAGCATGCACTACGCAAATCAACTCGCGCATGCGCACTGTGGTATTTGCGAAGAGGTCTATTGTTTATGGACAACATCGGTGTGTGATAAATTCAAATATTTTGTATTTGCCCTTAAGCACTTCAAGCAGCGAATGTTATAGGGTCCTTGGCCACGCATAATTTTCTCGTATGAGTCCTGCTGGCTTAAATCAATGACGTAGCGCGTTGTATAAAAATGTATTATTTCGCTGCATGAAGCCTGTAATCTAGTTATCGTTCTTTTTTGGACGTGATATTTTTATCACTGAATAGTGACGTGACGTAAGGCAATGACAATTATTACAATTGTTACGGTGCATATTTCCGGCATTAATTTTTATATCACAACATTCTCGTCAGATAATTCGTGGCGGACCATTCATAAATTCATTGTATCATATCCATCCTAGGTAAAACTTGTAGCTTTGCATGGTGAGGATGATAAGTAAGACTAATTGCGGTGACACCATGTGGAATCTCAATTGAGTAGTAATTAGTTCTGAAAAGAACTGGAGGTACAACTCGACGTTTCGATCAGTATGCTCTGATCGTCCTCAGGACGATCAGAGGACGATCAGAGCATACTGATCGAAACGTCGAGTTGTACCTCCAGTTCTTTTCAGAACTAATTACTACTCAATTGAGATTCCACATGGTGTCACCGCAATTAGTCTTACTTATATCCATCCTAATGACAAACGTTTTGTGAAATATTACATTTAAACATATAAATTACTGACATTCCCGTATACAGGCGATTCATGTATACACTATTGGTAAAATGTCTGTAAATGCAGCCGTACTTTATACAAATTAAGAGCTCAGTATGTACATAATTCTAGCTTATTTAATTCTGTCGTTAACGGGAAAAGATCAGTGAAAAAGCTTTCAGATTTTATACGGCTTATTTACTTCTCTGGGCGACAAAACTCACTTGCTAAATACTTTGATGCATTGTACTAAATGAGGTATGTCTGATATCATGATGAAGTTTGATGTAAAACTTTGATCTCGTGAATACGATCACAGCATACTGATCGAAACGTCGAGTTGACCAAAGGTTCTTCTCAGAACCCACACTACTCAAAAGAGTATGATATCACCGCAACTCTCACATGATAACTAAACTAATTGCACCTGAGACAGAAATATTTCAAGAAATGTTTAAAAGTTCTGTGTAAACTTGTAATCAATTGTGTTACTGTACTTGATAGAACCAATATTGTAAAGTGACTATAATAAAAGAAACACAAATGTAAACTAGAGCTCGTGTTTGTTGGAACAAACACACGGTGTTCGCGAGAACTTCCGGTTAAATTGTATTAATGTTGATTGTTATCAGTTTTCATGTCTGCTCGCCGACCCAGTTTGACATTTTTACCACTCAGTCTAACTCACTTATATTTGCAACAGACCTTCAAGATTAAAAATTGGGTCGATTTGTTTGGGACTACAACCAAATTGACCTCTGGAAAATAATCTATTAGATTGTGTCTTTGTGTGAAAGAAACCTTGCGTTACCTATACATAACACGGTTTAAAATACAGGAATTTACTCAAATCAGACCGCAGGAAAATTGCACCTTGTCCTATATTGAGATCGCTGGAAAGTGGTACATACAACATATATAGTATGATCAAATGCATCGCTCTATGGGCGCCATTTTGACCTAGGATAATTGTATATGCTACGTTAATTAAGGCCAAAAAAGTCTCCGGTTTCTGGTCTCCGCGCGCGTCGCCTCAGACCCGCGCGTCGGCATTTTTAATTTTCTTTTTTTTCTATATGAAACGATGTCCAATTGCAGCCGCAATTGGTGGATCGATTTGAATTCTGCCGTGCTGTGCTTTAAACGACCTTTTCACATATGGGTATGAACGTTTGCCCGAATTGTGAGGCCTCTCTTAGCCATGCAACATACTTTGTATATGGGAAATTTGGTCCCCGCGTATACAATGTATCACGTATTTCCCTGTTAGCAAAAACAAAACAAAAGGCCGGAAAAAAAGCGCGTCACCGCACCGATTTTGAAACCGACTGATGACCAGAAACCAGAGACTTGTTTTGGCCTAATGTATCGATTTTCTTATATTCTTACATGGAAGGCACAGTATTTCATATAATACCACAATAGGAGATTACTGTTTTTTAAGAAAAAAAGAAACAACGACTCAGTTATTTTCTTCTGCCATCCGGCAACTTTGTGTAAATTATTCGACATAACAATTTCTTTTTACTCTGAGATGAAAAGCATTTTTCAGACGAAATATTTTCTCAGGATGATTGATATATAACAACGTTACACAAAGTAAGTTTTTAGATAGGAAATCTTACTTTAATAATCTGGTAATTACCAATAATGTACCTTCCCTTTAAAGGGGCAGCAATATCGTTACGATCAGAGTAGACTTTCGACAGGACATGGAATCGGTGTCCTAGTTTAAGATGAACACAGTGACTGAACATTACTGGCTCATTCAAGCAGCAGCAACAGTAGTAATATGACCTTATCATGTGGGGAATTATTTTCAGTTGATTGAGTTAATCTAAAACTAGCACTCCGATTCCATGCCCTGTTGATCGTGTCCCTTTAAAAGCCCCCTTATACACTATTGTAATCTCATTAAACATAAACGATCACGGTTTTACATGAAACATACGTGGTGTAAAGCTGACGATGGTATCAAACATCTTTTGGGATATATTCCATTCTCAGGTTCTATCATTTTAGTTCATTTAGCAGAACAGTTTTGTATATCAAGATATACATGAACACATTCATTCTGTGAACGTTTTAGCTCAATGCGAAGCCCTACACTGTCAAAATGCTGTTTAGAATTTAAACACGCGCGAAATAAACGCGTTTAGGAATGCGTTTAAATGCTAAACGGACATCCTCTGTACATGTCACAAAGCTAAACGGCCATCCTCTGTACATGTCACCAAGCTAAACGGCCATCCTCTGTACATGTCACAAAGCTAGACGGCCATCCTCTGTACATGTCACAAAGCTAAACGGCCATCCTCTGTACATGTCACAAAGCTAAACGGCCATCCTCTGTACATGTCACAAAGCTAAACGACCATCCTCTGTACATGTCACAAAGCTAAACGGCCATCCTCTGTACATGTCACCAAGCTAAACGGCCATCCTCTGTACATGTCACAAAGCTAGACGGCCATCCTCTGTACATGTCACAAAGCTAAACGGCCATCCTCTGTACATGTCACAAAGCTAAACGGCCATCCTCTGTACACGCCACAAAGCTAAACGGCCATCCTCTGTACATGTCACAAAGCTAAACGTGCTTAGCTTTTTGACACATGTTCATGTGATATTTAGCATTCAAACACACACCACAGAAAAGCACAATCTAAACATGTTTTAGAAATGTGTTTAAATTCTAAACAACATTTTTACAGTGTAAGTCATACCGAGAAAAAATGTGAAATTGGAGCAAAAAGTTGCCCACTGTTTTCTCTTACACGAGAGTACCGATAACTTTGTATTCAAGTAATTATACCAATGCTGTACCTTCCCTTTAAATTCTGCTAACTACATTGAAATTATTTGAAATGTTATCTAATATAGAAATAGCGTCAGGGATTCAGAAAAATTAAGCTTCCGTATACAATTTGAGGATGATGACGGCAGCACTAGGGTACAATAACCGAACTAGAAATAATATCTGATTAATCTTACACCATTTTACACCGCACCACGTTTGTGCGTGTATAAAACGTTAACACGGAGCACGATGGGATTAATTGAAGAACTTAACGACATGCGTTTCCCAATCCATCCCATCAAACCGGTAGAAATATTAAACCCAAGAACAATGTTGATTCCCTTCCAATACTAATCAAATTAAAATGACTATTCCATCCACGGAAAGCGGTTCATTTCTTGCTCGTCAATATTCGCACCTCCATATGCCCGGTGTTTAATTAGTCCTCGAGCTCATGCAATACCGACAAGCAAATACAACAGAAGGACTCTCGGATGCTCCTGTTACAGACTCCATCGATTATAATCATCGCGGTGCCACGTCGTTATATGAAGCCCCATTCGGGAGTCTAATAATAAGGAGGGTACTAAAGGTGTGTAAACAATAAGGAACTCCCTACAATCGATATGATACAGTAACACAAACGAGTGTATGGATTTACTGACAACTTTACGGTATTTGTTTACGTGCACAGTCCCATTTAGCCAAAAGGAAATACGATTTTAATAGCGTTGCCTTTTTTTGGTTTTTGAACTACATTAATCGAGTGGTAGCCTAGATTGTAATATTAATTTTAATGATTTGGTTAAACCGAACCAGCATGCAACATAATAATAATAATAATAATAATAATAATAATAATAATAATAATAATAATAATAATAATAATAATAATAATAATAATAATAATAATAATAATAATAATAATAATAATAATAATAATAATAATAATAATAATAATAATAATAATAATAATAATAATAATAATAATAATAATAATGTGGACTTATATGGCGCACGTATCCACCAAACTGGTGCTCAAGGCACATTACATTATTACGGTACCCCTGCATGTATGTATATTATGGTATTATCTGGCTCCAGCTATGGGTTGCGATGCCATCGCACGGACTACTTTTGAAACGGCTGAAATTAAGGTTAGCCTGCTTGCTACTGAATAGCTGGACTTGGTCCATCTTCCATATCCTCCGTACATTTGCATCCACTCTTGTGAAATTATTAAAAGTAGATTTCTTATTTTTGATTAAATTTTTGCCCTACACCGACGTGTGTGTAGCACTGTATACTCAGTGCTTCCCGAGTGTCTGTGGAAAAAAAAAACTTCACAGGCGACTCGGGCGAGACCCGAACCTATCAAACTATACTTTTCTTATTTTGCTGTAATATTCTCCTTGGGGTTTTATTTGAAAGTATAAATTAATAACGGCAAGTATCAAATGCTTTTATTTAACTGGTTAATATTAACTGACATAGTTTAAGTAGAAAATGACTGTGAGCATCAACAACTTGTAACGCAATCAACGATAAATTCAAACTGGTGTTTGAAAAGTATTTCGTTTTGTTTGTAATGAGGTGGTCCAAACCCTATAGGATTTTGTTCAAACCGCGGCTGCAACATGAAAAATGCTATGTTTAAGATCGCTATAGGAAGTGGGTCACCTAATCATAAGGCACAGACTATTATGGAAGAGACCTCGTTGTGATCTAATTCCCAAATATCGGGTGTACAAATTTTATATGAAATGGGTCACCAAATCAAAAGCAACGTTATTATGGAAATGAACCTTGTTCTGATGCCCATAGACCTATGTGTAGGAACTCTATGAACTGGCTCACCTTATCATATAGGCACCAGACTTCAATGGAAAAAAGCCTCGCTCTCATTCCTATAGACCTGTCAGTAGGAACTATATGAAATGGGTTATCCTATCATAGGCACCAGACTATAGCGGAAATGAGCTAAGGTCTGATTCCCAAAGACCTGTCTGTATATAGGAAGTAAATGAAATGGGTCACTTTATCATAGGCACCATACTATAATGGAGGTGAGCTAAGGTCTGATTCCCACAGACCTGTCTGTATAATTATAGCGTGATTTTCTAAAATCTGAATTACACTTACAGGCATGTCATAGCAAATATTCTGCTACCTTTCCGTAGGTATTATATGAAATGGGTCTCCTTATCATAGGCACCAGACTATTATGGAAATGAGCAAAGGTCTAATTCCCATAGACTTGTCTGTATAATTATAGCGTAATTTTCTAAAATCTGAATTACACTTACAGGCATGTCATAGCAAATATTCTGCTACCTTTCAAAAAAAGTAGGCCACAATCCTTATAAACGTGTAAGTGAACTGGATAATATAACCCGGCTATATAATTTGGAGTGTAATATTAACTTACTTATAAACAGGAAACACTTCAAGCATGCTGGGACATTATTCTTTGGTAATCATGTTCTTACTACAACTAATCATTTCCCTGGCTAGAAGGGGCAAGTACATCTCGTAGAAGCAAACGATGCAAACCACCCGAGGGGCTTGATACGTGCGGCCGTAGCAACCACAAATTCGTTTCCCGCTAAAATTCGTCCCGAGAAAACTCACATTATGAGAACTTTTTTTTGTTTTCAAGTGGAATCCCAATCAAAATATTGTTTATTAGTGGAAGTTTCTTATATCTTAGTGATATTAACAATTATCTCTCATTGTTAACAAGATGTCTAGTCATAGTGTGAGTCATTTGTATGGGACATTATTTTGGCAAACTCTTAATAGCAATACAATTTTAAAATGGAAAGCGAAAAAATACAATATTTTAACCCCGATAGAAATTAGAATCATAAAATCACTTTCATGAAATGTTAATATAGTATATATCCATATATATCCATAGCCTATTGAAAACGTATCTTGCGGGATCCACCGTTTCGCCATTATAAGATGACTATTAATTTGAATCCAATTTCAAATGGCAATGGTTGATAGCAATCATTAAACAAACTCTCCAACCATTCGAGACAATAAAAAACATACCCGAAGCCTAACCACTAAACACAATTTTTTTCTTGTTTTTTCTCCAATGGTGAAATCACATCTCGGCGGTGTTTTTGTTAAATGTCGTTCATCGGTCACATAGTCCAGAATTGATAGAGTGGATGCGACGTGTTCAACGTAGTGGAACCACAGGCTTCCCGGACGGGGCATTGCACCTGGCAGTACCGGGGAAATTGAACGAAAGCACTGATTGTCTGAGAAAGATAACTCTGCTGTCGTAATTCTGTGCAAGATTCGAGCGGAGATTCACCTTTTTTTTTAAAGCCAGTATAACACTGTTGGTAAAATGCATCCATACTTTATAAGAATCAATATGTATTTATACAAACCAACATGTGAAGATTTCATCTTATTTTACTGTGTTGTTAATAGGGAATCAAAACAAGTGAAAAATGCGTTCAGACTTTTTGTATTCATTCCAATGTGGAATTTCAGTCAGCATGATGACACAAATTGCTTCTCTCCACCCAGGAGTAAATGGTACCTGTGAGGGCAGAGTTGGTTGTTGTGTTTGATTTGCCCTATATGCGCCGAAATGGCAGCAATTGTAGCTGTATACACTATGAATAACTTGACCCTGAAAATGCCCTGAAAATCTGTTTTACCGTGAAATAAATAGTTCACGGCAATTTAACGACGACACAACACCGTGAAAACACCATGAAATACTCTTGGGATTCCTTTGCCGTGAAAACGCAGTGAACTTCTCATGGCAGTTTTGGGGCAGCTCATTAATTCTCGAGAGCACCATGAATTTGCCATGAAATCACCGTGAACATTATTGCCAATATCTGAGAGGAAGAGAACTGTTATTTCAAGGCAATACGGATTTTCAGGGTGAAGTTGTTCATAGTGATACTCCCCAGGGAGCTGAGATGGTTTCAGGAATGATTTATGCGCCTGATGAGCAGGGGTAATAATGTATAGCGCTCTGATACCTTGTTTAAGAGCGCTTTAAAATGCCCGACATTATTATTTATTATTAAATTGATTTTGGAAATTATTTCACTCAATTTTAATAAAACGATAGAACCAAAGGCAGACATATTTCAAGGGATGCTTGATACTAGCCTGAAGATCTGATGTCACGCTTTGAATTGCGTGACGTGAATTACGCCAGATACTGGCCGCGGCCGCCATATTTTCCCCGAGATTCAACTTTGACCTTGGTTGGTAGCGAAGCTCGAAGCGTGACGTCAGATCGTCAACACAACGTATCCAAAGAAATTCCTTAAATGGTACTACGCCTTGAGGATAAAGACAGGGGACCAGTCTAGTTTGATGCAATCATTAACTTTACACAAGTGTCATGTAAATCTGTGATCATTATATGTTTTCTGAGAATACCAATATTTAACGTTGTATAGTACTCGTACTCGTACTCGAGTACATTTTTCTGTACTCATACTCATGATAAAGTACTTGACTGCAACTATAGAGTACTGGAGTACAATTTACTGTACTCGTACTCATGGAAAAGTACTCGTTTACAACTACAGAGTTGGAGTACTCATACTCATGATAAAGTACTTGACTGCAACTATAGAGTACTGGAGTACAATTTACTGTACTCGTACTCACGGAAAAGTACTCGTTTACAACTGCAGAGTTGGAGTACTCATACTCATGATAAAGTACTTGACTGCAACTATAGAGTACTGGAGTACAATTTACTGTACTCGTACTCATGGAAAAGTACTCGTTTACAACTGCAGAGTTGGAGTACTCATACTCATGATCGCACTCATACTCATACTCGTACAACTTATTGTACTCGTACTCATGAAAAAGTACTCGACTACATTTCTGCCATAGTGTAGGGGGACTTTAAATGGTGGTTTTCTTTTTTATTTACTGTCAGTCACCCGAAACAATGCCAATAGCCACTAGAGTGCAAGATTACATTTGTTGATGTTTTTCTTAAACTTAAATAGATCGTCAGCTGGTGGAAAGCAATCAGCTGGAAGGGCGTTCCATTGTAATGCTGTTCCAGGGAAAAAGCTATCCAAATGGAACTTACTCTTGATTATGTTTCATAATTTTGTATTATTGATGACTGAATATAAGTTTAGAGGATCTGTTACCATAGTTCCATTAATTAAATCCATATACGTTATCTTTTTTGTACACTTGGTTCAAATACATCGCCAGTGGGTAAGTGCATTGTACTAAAAATGGATTTCGGACTTCACTTTCCTTACAAAATATAACCCTTCATAAACATACATTATTTTCCTGACTTGCTCTTCTTATTAACTTTGTGGAAATCACCTTTCCCACCAGGGTTTGGTAGTGAATACGAGGTAGACCCTGATGGGGACGAGGTTGGGATACTATAGTTAGGTGCACTGCCGTCGTTGAGGTGTACGCAATGCTGATGATCTTACTATACCGCAGGATAGTGCGTGCTGCATCAAGTTGTAGTCAGGGGACTAGACCCATAGTCAGGGGACTAGACCCATAGCTGGGGACTAGACCCATAGCTGTAAACCAATCATAGCTGTAAACCAATCAATGGGGAATGACCTTGACTACGGATAAAGGTATTAAAACCATTCAAAATATAACGCGTGGATACATTCATAGCCTCTTTTCAATCATACATATCGTGAAAACCCTTGAGGTGGGACCCGTTTAATATCTTCCTTGAATATGAGATGTGGAAAATTACAATTTCTATGAACTCTTGTTATTTTTTATAACTTCCTCGGGCAAATACCACTAAAAACAACACAAATATACTTCTCTCGCACAATCACTCGTCATAGCTGTCAAGGTAACATAAGCTAATATTTATAAAGCCTATTTATAAAAAAAAAAAATCCCGTGCCGTTTGATTAAATCCGCTTAAGGATTTACCGATGCATTCAGTACACATCTGCTGCATATCACACCCACCAACATTAATACGTATACCGGGATTGCTTTGCACACATCGCAATTACCATGTTTATGTTTTACGCAGACTTCAAACTGGGATGCGGTCGGTGTATTCCCCCCGTACAGTCAAGGCCTGCAGCAGTAGCAGGCAATTGTAATTCCGGGGGGCAGGTTTTCTTTTCGTGATGAAAGTTTCCCACATCCACGAATCAACCAGACCCTTTCCCACGTTTTAATAAATGCTATAATCCCACATGGTCACTGTCTACCTTAGCTTAACACTGGTTATGTATGACCTTAGAACCGGCCAACAGAGAGAGCAAGAAAGAAAAACAACCTACTGAAAGTTATTAGCAATAATATTGAACGTCTAGGTACCATACATACGAGTTCCAACGTGTACTACGATCTAGTTCTTATAAACATCCTGACTGCACTTAGGGAGGAGGGCCAAAGTCATGGTACAGCCAAGCCTTTGAGAAGCTCGGCCAGGCCCAGGCTTTGCCCGGGCCTATATAATAGCTGAGCACAAACAACCCTTGACTAATGAGTGATCTCAAAGAGCTCTTATTGTTAATACAGACTGGACAGACGCTTCAGCTGTCTTTTGTTCACAACTGTAGCCATTATAATGAGCTCTACTTGGCCGGGCTAGGCCCTCCAGAAGCCCAGGTTATATGTTGATTGGCAAGTGCTGTATTGTTACAGGATTAGAACTCACAAAAGACAGATTAGGAGGCCAGGTAGCCTGGGCCTGGCTGGGGTTCTCAAAGGCTCGGCTGTACCAAGACTTTGGCCCTCCTCCCTTAGCTAGGAAACCTCCAACAATTGGTTCAGAGATACTACAATGTATAACAAATTAAAAATCATTCTGATATTAACTTACATTAATTTTCGATCAATCGTTTGTACCAATGACTATGGTGAGTATTAAAGACAGTCCTGAGGGACCGTGGCCAGACTAGTCTGTGTCTGGCATCGAGGCGTTCACACGGAAAAGTAACCAGCCCACTTGATGTAGGATTTGAGGCTTTGCATGGTGGAGATAGATATAGTTCAGTTCTTTCGGGTAAACCATGTATTAATCTCTTCTTGGAAGAAGTGATGGCTCTGAGAATTAGAGCCGATTGGTTTGTTCTTAACGTTTCGACAGTCTGCTCTAGCCGTCGTCAGGAGCCCACTTTATTAATACAAAGACAGTTGCCCTGTAGAAGCCACCCCTCCCCGTACACAAGCAGGTATAAGGGTCAACAAAGCCAAAGTGTGTACAACATGAAGGCACGCGCTCTATCAAGCTTAAAGTTAAAGATAACAATGTCGTATTTTACGCGCGCACGGCAGTTCAACAAATTTCATTAGTCAATAAGAGATTTTGGTTGATAGCTGTCAATTGGTCAGTTGCCGCAACGACTGGTAGGAATCTTTGGTTGCTAAGTATCAATCCCACTACCGATTCTTTTCGGAACTACACCCTTCTTACAATAATTAGTACAGATGGTGTTACCCGTAAAACTAATTGTTTTCGATTCTCCACCGTGCAAAGCTTAGAATCACATTTAATTATATACTGCAAATCTGTCTATAAACCATTCGGGCTCGTGATGATGTTAATGCGTCGTCACATGCACTGCAGAACAAATCAGGAATTTAGATATCATCACCAGCTGATGTTTGTAAGACGCTAGAACGCACATTCAGAACTCCCAGGCTCCAATATAAATATAATGGAAATCAATTTACCTCGTATATTATTACATGAGGTGATTTTGAGTTGAAATTCTCACATGTTGATTTCAAGTATTGGTTCCAATACACTGCCATGATACATTATCAAGATCATGTAAAAATTAAAAATTATATATATATAGCAACTATCCTGAGATATATATTTCCTCTCATGTGCTTTCATCTTAAAGAAAGCAGCAACTGAAGTGTCGAAAGGCAACTTTGTAGAACATAAAAACATTTTTTTAAACGTGTCCTTTTGTGATGATATATTTCTTGAACCCTAAAGGGTTGAAATGAGCATACAACGTACCAATACAACACACCAATGTTGTACTTCCCATTTTAATGTCAAGTAACAGCCACTTGTAAAAGCCGTGTGTTTATATAATATATCAGTCAAGGAAATGGTGTTGCATACTGAATAAAAAAACAAAGTTGAACAGACACGTTTTTATTTGTATAATCTGTTTTGCTTGTTTTCAGCCTGGAGTATACTTCTAATATAAACAGCACAGAACGTGATGCCAAATCACAAAGTGTGTGCTTTACAGTATATTTAGGGACTATACGGAAAAAAGAAACAGATATAGGCCTATTAAAGTGTTATGAATGTGCAGATATTTTTTCAAAAGATATGGTATTAATAGGCCTCTCGTTCATTATCCTTGCGGGACCTTTTGTTCGTCACGAGGAAGCTTACATTACACAAATAGTTTTTAGAGAGTGTGTATTGCTGATTATCAAATTACCTCCGTTGGGATAGCGTGTAACTTATAGTATTACGGTTTCTTTTCTTTACGGAGTTCCAGTGATGAAAGCGAGAATTGATCGGCTGATGAGGGCACAGGAGCATGGTACAGATGGAAGAGTAGGGTATAGACCTTTACTACGTCGCGGCCATTTTTTGTCATATTATGTGCAACTGCGGTGCTGATTCGCAATTTGCTCCCCTTCCAGCATCGGTTTGGTTACGTGAATCTGTACGGAAGAAATGCAAGATGTCTGCATGCACACATTCACTTTATGAGCCACATTTGGTCATGTATATATTATTATATATTTGGTATAACACTGTGTTCAGAATAACCTACTGAAATACTTTTGTTATAGTACGGTACTACTGTTCGGATAACACTGTAAGTCGTTTTTGGTGAAATGTTATAGTAGTTGTAACATTACGAACCCATGTTAGTATTACATTACCAATATAATAGGTCTGGTTAACATTTTGAAACCCTTTTGATATCAAACCGTGAACTGGTAGACGTCATAGCCGCACAGATGTGTGAGAGAGAGAGAGAGAGAGAGAGAGAGAGAGAGAGAGAGAGAGAGAGAGAGAGAGAGAGAGAGAGAGAGAGAGAGAGAGAGAGAGAGAGAGAGAGAGAGAGAGAGAGAGAGAGAGAGAGAGAGAGAGAGAGAGAGAGAGAGAGAGAGAGAGAGAGAGAGAGAGAGAGAGAGAGAGAGAGAGAGAGAGAGAGAGAGAGAGAGAGACACACAGGTGGTCTTAATATCCCCCAATGAATACATAAGGTTGTGTACCTGTATAATGCTAATTATAGTAATCTGCCTAATTTGTTCTGTTTGCAGGGCAACCTCACATTCAAATGTTAATTTTAAGTATTGGAAATAGCTATAATAACTTATGTCAGGAATGAACTTTTCTTTGGAACTATCAGATTATTGGGTCTTCTCGCTGGTACAATGTAGCTACAGAATGTGTTTGTCAGAATTACAGCTTCAGTTTCGTATTTATCGCAAATAAGGTGAATTGTTCCCCGTAAAAATGTTCCCATAAAGGCAATCTGATATTCTAATGGAAATACCCTTTACTCAGGAAAAGTGACCTTGTGCCCCTACAAAAATGAAATTCAAAACCTGGGTTAGACAATGTTGAGCGACATGTTGTGAAAGAGAAATCAAGTACAAATCGAAATAAACATCTAAAAAGAAGTGAATAAAAAAAATACAATATTTGATGAGGAGGTACGTCAGCAGGTTACGAAGCGCAAAATGTGGGCGGACAAGGGTATGTTTACATCAAATCACGTCCATAGCGTCCGCGAGTAAAGTACGGGTCACGGGAGATCTGGAACTAAAAGGGCGGACAGGTTGTCTGCTCTCTGGGGAGCTACAGACACATCTATCAGAGAAGCAGGTGGAAATTTACCATTGAGGATATGAAATATGAAGAAAAAAAGTCTGTACAATAGGAAGGTCAGTCACTCTATGGACCATCTTCCTCGGGTCCATAGTCACACGTCGGGAAGTAAAAAGAAAGAGAGTTAGGCGGAGGGAAAGTAAGTTAACTATTTCACTTGTATTGTATAGCAAATATGTAGCGCGTGTGCTTTGCGCTATTCTTGCGATTTGTTTGTTGTGTATTTTATATCCTTTGTGAAAGGAAAACAAGTACACTGACTGAACATTTTCACAAGATAGTAGTCGGAATATATGCCCAAATTTATGTTTGACGGGATCCACAATAAATCTATTTCGGGACAAATTTACTGTAAAAACATGCTTCTTGTGAATATTTCAAAATAAAAGTCATTTTAAAGCTATCATTTTCTGTTTACTCATGTGAAACAGCACTCGTTCCGATTAAAAAGTAAATTTCAGAATTGCCGTTAAAATAGCGGAAAACACGGTCGACATATCTATACACAAATAACTATTTTTGTTTATAAACAAAAAATATTTGATATTCAAAATAAGTACTATCTATCGGCCTACACACATAGATATACTGAACAGCAAAAGAAACGCAAGTCCGAGGACAGCAAAAGAAACGCAAGTCCGAGGTCTTGTCAAGTTTTCAAACAGAAGACAAACCATTTTGTTTCTAATCACTCATTTAATGAAAAATGCTTTCAATTTGTGAGCTGAAAGTGACTGTTGAAATTGCATTGCAAGATTTTCACATTCAACAGTCACTTTCAGCTCACAAATTGAAAGCATTTTTCATTAAATGAGTGATTGGAATCAAAATGGTTTGTCTTCTGTTTGAAAACTTGACAAGGTCTCGGACTTGCGTTTCTTTTGCTGTCCTCGGACTTGCGTTTCTTTTGCTGTTCAGTATATTTGAACTTATTTTTAGGGGAACGAACGAGTACATTTCCGTTTAATAATCCTATTTGATTGTGAGGGTTTTACCTTTTTGTTTAATGGGATGTTCCACATGGGGTTATTCTATCCCTTTTGTTGTCAAGTAAGAGAATATATAATTGATTAAACGTCTTGTCTACACTTTATATAACAACATTATTCAGAGCTGCCATTATTTAAAAACTTTACCAACAATGTTCCACTCAGTTCCCAAAATGTTTCAAAAAATTTCAAATATTTTCTAAAATGTTCTCAATAATTTAAACTCTAAAATAATATGTTTATGCATGAATGTATGGTTGTATTCCGTCCCGTTTTGACAATTTGAGAAAGAACCTGCTAGGTTCGACACGAAAGGCCAATAGGCCTTACCATGATTTCTTTTTTAAATAAACATATTTGTGTGCATGGGGAGTAGAAAGGTGATGTTCGGAGCCGTCAATGTTATTGTCAATCTCCCCTCCACCCACCCCCCCTTCCCACTGCAAGTTGTATAGCATTATTTTGAAAGGTAAGCTTCTTCGAGGGAGGGAGTGCTATACAGTACAGGTGCACGACCAAAGTGTTGCGAATATAATGACCGGATTGCCGGCGGCACTCCCCGATCCATAAAAACCCAAAACCGTCTACTCCCGCTCACGTTACCGTGAGCGAAGACACACCGTCTTGCTAGCAACAATGCCCCGTGAATCGGGTTACAATCCCGGCCACAAAAAAGTGAGACACCACAGACAACGGTGTCTACGTTGTAATTTCTCGTGTGCAGAGCTCAGCAAACCCTTTTCGCCGGTTATTGGAAAGTTTGGAAATGAATATAAGACGGGTGCCTACAGGTACACGCGTTATAGATAGGTTCGGTGGCGTCAGACAAAATGTGCTTGCGATTAGATAAGTGCTTGCGATATTTTGTTTATTGAAGTTCGAGAGCTACACTACAAACGAGTGAACTATTTTAACAAGAGTAAAACGGATTCCTACATTGAAGACTCGTGTTATCATAAGCATTATATGATGAGAATGATATACTTCCATACAGTTTTGTTTCACGTTATATATGAAGACGGTGCTCCATAATCACCAACAACATTTCTAAGATATAAGATCCTCCCCTAAACATCATGCTTAAGATGCAGAGTACATTAGCGGGAAACTGTCTGTCATGCATCTTACTCCATAACAACCAATTATGAAAGGAAAAAAAACTGTGAATGTTCCAGCATATTTCGTTGTGCAAGCGGTCAAGGAGAAAACAGTGAAAATTAATTGAGATTATTTGTATTTATTTTAATGTGGACATGGATCAACAGCTAGTGACACATTTCAGATTTAAATCTGTATTATTTTTATTTGTTTTAAATTTTTGGTCGAAAATGACAAGAAAACAGACGGAAACAGTATGCTTTTAGATAATAATATTCTTGGCCTATATATGTACACGTATATATATATATATATATATATATATATATATATATATATATATATATATATATATATATATATATATATATATATATATATATATATATATATATATATATATATATATATATATATATATATATACATGTGTATGTGTGTGTGTATAATTTATGTATGTACTTTCTATAATGTTCATACTTTTTATGTGTTAATTGTTGCGCCTCGGAATAGGCATGCCTAGACAGATGGCGCATTATAAATGCATTATTATTATTATTATTATTATTATTATTATTATTATTATTATTGTTTTCTATTTGGGTAATTACCAAAGTGTTAGACCTTTGGTAATAATTATCCGATAACAATATAACTGAATTATAATTTTAACTGTTACTTGATGCAAAGTTGCGATAGTACTATCCTGGTAAGTTAACATGTACTGGTATTCATTGTTGAGAAAACGTGAAATGTATATTCGTATTTGAAATGGTACACGGCCGTGACCTTTTTTTTCACATTACAATTACAATTAGTGCAAAAATAAACCACAAAAACACAAACCAACAAACAAACACACCAACAAACAAACCAAAACAGCATTGATTTAAAATGTATGTTCAATATTTTTCGTAAATGACCCAATGAAATAAGCTGAAACTTTAACCAGGTATGGTACTCTACATTTTAGGTGATTTGTAGTAATACAAAGTAATGCAATTACAGACGTGGTTACGGTATCATATTGGTGTACTATTAATTGAAATCAGTGACTTGAGAACGAAAATTTGTCTCCCGCATGATGTCAGTCGTCAAGCTTGAGCTAAGGGTGAAGTGTACGTTTTATAATCCTTTTTAAAATGCGTTAAAAAATGCGTTAAAAAGGTGTTAAAATCTCACATTTTGTCTCAATCCCGTTTGCTACAAAACTATAAATCACCTGTGTTTGGCGTTATTTTAAAGGCAGCTTCTGGCAATTGCCTTTGTAATCGGTTCTTAGATGCTTATGGTTCCAAACATCCTGTGAAATTAATATGCCTGGGGTGTTTTGTTTTTTCTTTTGGAGATACAAAATGAATTAGCAAAAAGCTTTTGATCTAATACACGCGATTTCAGATTAAACAATTCGTAGCAGCACGCTGTGGGAAGACCACCGCTTGTGTACTGACTGATACATACTTTCACAGGTTTCACATGTTAAAAACAAATGACAGCATTGAATAATGATAATTATGATATTGCAGAAACCGTGACGCACTGGTCTCGACTACAAACTGATTATCATCATTAATTATTTTTAATTATTAATTATTTTTTTACAAATATGCAGAACAAGGAGAAATACAGCTTATTTTTCTGCACTTGCATTTAATATTCAAAAAATATCCACGACGATTAAAGCATCCGTAAACATTTATGTTTTTTTTATTATTATTATTAAAGGTAAAGTATAAATAGGAAATTGTATTTACAAAATAAAATAAAATCAACATATTTAATGTAAATATGATGATATTAATCTTCTCTATAGAAATACTAATCTATTTGGTGAAAAGTGAAATAACTTCCAGTTTAATGAAACTCTTTCCTCGATTCCATTTTACCAGTGTTGTACCTTTTCCCTTAAAGGGACAATATTGTCATGATCAACAAGGCATGGAATAGGAGTGCTTGCTTTAGATTATAACTCAGTGACAGAAAAAATTACTCAAAATAATAAGGTCATATTACCCTTGCTGCTGCATAAATGAGCCAGTAATGTATAGTCACTGGATTCATCTTAAACTAGAACACCGATTCCATGCCCTGTTGAAAGTCTGCTCTGATCGTGACGATACTGTCGACGATCATGACGATACTGTAATGACATTGTAACAGTGTACGACCCATTTAAAGGGGACAATATGGTCAGGATCAACATGGCATGGAATCCCAGCGCTACTTTCAGTCACTCAGTGACTGAACATAATACCCCACATGATAAGGTCATATACCCTTGTTGCTGCATAAATGAGCAAATAATGTTTTGTCACTGCGTTCATCTTAAACTAGGACACCGATTCCATGCCCTGTTGAAAGTCTGCTCTCATCATGACGATACTGCCCCTTTTAAGGCTTTTGTAGCATCTAAGTGGAAGCCCCGTTTATATGACGAATGTAATCAGTAATTGGTAGATGTGTAATCGGTACACTTCTGTTTTCCTAGTTAGAGAGGAAGCAAATCTCGTGCGGGTGAGATATTTCACAAAATGAAAACTGAACCGTTGGTCATCAATCAATAAGTACCATTATTTAACGAGCAATTAATTTATCCAGATGTGTCATCATTAATTTTATTTATTCCAGTACAAACGTTTGGTGACGTGTCTATCAATACATCCATACTTCATTATTATTTTACTTTTGTACTTAATTGGATCATTAATAATAAATAAAAAATTAAAAAACATAAATTAAAAAAATGAAACGGGAATATTTCTATACCATCATCAAATTTGCACCAACAAAATTATGTTTTTCTGGATTTCCAAAAGTGTGTATAGTTACTATAGTTATTCTTTATACACAAACCACTCATTTTGTTTTTGTAAGAACTTATTTGAAATTAATTTTAATACAGGTCTTTCACGGGGGCCACGAGAGGCCATAACCTCACTGTCCCCTAGTCTTGGCCTTGGTGCCCCTTAAAAATGTTCCCAAAAAAATTCTGATATTCTAATGGCATTCTGATATTCCAACAAAAATGCATCGTTAAGCTTGGTACATCTTCCTGTCAAATTTGATTACTACTCCTCATTTCCCTCATCGTCATAAAATCGAAAATGCCCTTCTTCAGCTTTCAACCCTGACGACCCCGTCTCTTCTACCTCTTCGAGATTGGGTTCCCCAATCTCCTCTGGCGTCCCTTGGGGGCGTTTGTGAGGTCGTGTGTCTTCCCGCAACGGGAGGCACACCACTCCCGTGGCATTCAGATTTTATCTAATGAATCTGCCATGGCAAATAGAATGGGAGACGTTGGTATTGATCTGGTGTGTGCCCTGTAGACGATGTCACACATATCGAGCGCCCTCTGCCAGTAACATGGATCTCGTGACATGCAAAAGTGTTTCTATTTTACAGGAATAACATTGCGCATTTTGACATCCATAATAACATTAAAGCAGTAGCGCCCTCTGTCGGTGACATGGATCTGGTGGCATCCTGATGACAATGAATTTCTTGGCGGAACTTAAACCCCAAACGTCACGCACGGCAGAATATTGCCAAGACGACAGCAAAATCATGCCATATATCTGTTTAATTGCTTATGCTATAATTTTCGTTTTTGCTTTATATTGTAGACAATTTATCCTTCTTCTTTATGGTGTAACATTCATTTAAAAACATTATATACAGACCTGTCGATTTTCAATAAAACATTGTCACTTAGGCCGGTTTTACTGTGTAATTTCATTTTTTACGGAACATTTTGAATACCACACGATCCCTGAATAAACACAAGTCTGCATTTCCTGTACTGATTATTTTCGTTTGAATGATAAAATAAAGACAGAAGCCTATCCCTGAATTGATGTAAAATTCATGCTGATTGGTCATTGTTAACAGCTGTCGATTGGAGGCGAAACATTTTGAACCAATCAGATCTAGTGTTAGAAAATGCGTTGAAACCTATGACAAAACCAGCGTAAGATAAGATCAATGCCTTGCTAAAAGGGAAGTCAATGGGCAATGTACAGCAATTGTTTTGGTTTATTAGGTTCCGAAAAGGGGCCCAATAATTAATGAGTTTCTTTTTTACACTAATCACATTGCGCATTTTGACATCTAAATAACATTAAAACCGTAGCGCCCTCTGTCGGTGACATGGATTCTGTGACGTGCAATCGTGTTTCTATTGTGCATTAATAACATTGCGTATTAGTATTAGACATCCACATAACATTAAAGCAGTAGCGCATTCTGTCAGTAATAATACACTCACTGGCCAAAAGTATTGCAACATGAATTTGTACGAGACATTGCCTAGACGGATGGCCGCAATTATCAGGTCACGTGGTTACCCGACAAAGTATTGAAGGACTTTGTTTCCGAGCAAGAACAGTAAAAAAAGAACATTGACTTCAATACACAGGCACTTTCAAGAAGTCTTAAGTCGTGTAAATAAAATAAAATAAATTATTGTAACACAGTTCTCCAAACTGAACTTTGGTGTGAATTTCAATGTTGCAATACTTATGGCCAGTGAGCGTAGATATCGTTGCATGCTCTAGTGTTTCTAGACTTTTTGTACAGTAATTACACATTGCGTATTTTGACAACCAGACCCTGCAAAACACTGGTGTTTACATAGCACCAGCAGTGTTAACATGATTCTTCCATCATATTCATCACACCGCCAGTGTTGTTTTAACGTTCCAATAGCTTCGCTATTTTGCCGGTAATTTCTGGTATTTTTGTTTTTTTATCGGAATAGTGCTATTAAAAAAAGCGTATTTTAGGTTATTTTAAAAAAGTGTACCAATTACTTACAAATTACACATTACATAATATAATCGCAAGAAGCTTCATTTTTCAGTTAACCCTTTTGAGTCCCATGAATAAATGCTTCATTTTGACTCTCAAGGGAAGGAGCGACAACATTAGTATCGTTAATTTCAATCTTCTGGTTTTCAATAAATAGCCTATGTTATTATAAACTATCCTTTAAAAATATCATCACAGAAGGTGTTCACATCTGGAGAAAACAAGGAAAAGCTATTAAATGTCCGTCCCCCCCCCTGTTTTATTATTTTACAAAACGTTGTTGGATGATCGATACCAACTTTACACCATGTAAATTTCAAATAATAATAATTATATAATAATTTACCAGAAATCTAGATGGACGGCTCGTTGTGGAGCGCCACCTACCAGCAAGAGAGGACAAGTAAAAGACTGCGGTTGAGGTTGCTGTGACACCAAAAAATTCTCTTTTGAGTAGAAATTAGTTATGAAAAGAACTGGTACTGGTGGTGGTTACAACTCAACGTTTCGATCAGTATGCTCTGATCGTCTTCAGGAGAAAAGCAAGAGAGGAGAAAAACTTCTCATCATGACTTGTGGACAAACTAAATGCTGGTAATTCATTAATTTTTGCACACCAATTGTCCAGATCTGGGCAGCGCATACGCTGCAAAACTACAACGGTGTTTTCCGTATTGGTCAACTCATATACACCCATCACAACTTCTAAGTTCCCCCTAATATTTTTTAGAATATCTCAACAAGTATTGCATGAATTTTAAAAATTCAAAAAGCAAATGACAGAATGACATGTTCTACACAGCTCGTAATGAAATGGTTGAAATTCAATCATGCATGCACAATTGACAGTGATTTGAATGAAAATTCAGCTGAAAAAAACGTTGCAGTACAAAGCATTGCTTCAATGGCATGTTGCACATGTAGTTTTCTGTAAGAACTAAGTTATGGGGAATAATGGAGGACCAATTCCATATTAAACTCTTGCTGTACCCTTCTAAAACAATGGACATGCATGTTGCATGTTGCTCTTTGAATATTCTTTTCTTATTATGAAACAGCCATCAATACCATTGTTATTGATGCATGAGTTCTTACAGAAAACTATATGTGTAACATGCCATTGAAGCAATGCTTTGTACTGCAACTTTTTTTTCAGCTGAATTTTCATTCAAATCACTGTCAATTGTGCATGCATGATTGAATTTCAACCATTTTATTACTAGCTGTGTAGAACATGTCATTCTGTCATTTGCTTTTTGAATTTTTAAAATTCATGCAATACTTGTTGAGATATTCTAAAAAATATTAGGGGGAACTTAGAAGTTGTGATGGGTGTATATTATTCGGTCGTGAAAGAGGTGAGAGATTTGAACCGATATGTTCATTAATTAAATACAAAACCGAAACACCGGTTCTAAAGGGGCTTGCTAAATTACAAAGTCAATCAGACTTTTACCGACTGTATAGTTTAATATAATCTTATACACTACTCAAAACAATTTACGGAACAAAACAATTTAGGGAACACCGGATTTACTGCAAGAGGTGGTCACACCCGTTATAGGAATGTTCCATGAACCGGGATTTTCATTTGCAACCCCCTCTCTCTTTCAGTAGTCATGTCATGAAATGTGTAATCACTACATGCATCCTTTATCATGAGATTATTCCCGTGTTCCCTAAATTGTTTTGTTCCCTAAATTGTTTTGTTCCCTAAATTATTTTGAGTAGTATATATCAAGGACCCTGATTTGTTAGATGTTTAATTTCGGATGGAAAATTGTTCGCCCCTCCTCCGGCCCCCTGCATCATTTCTGACGTCTATTCCCTCAACTTTCTCACACCTAGCCACCCACCCCCTCTTATCCAGCGATTTTGGAGGTGTTCAATTTTGGAAAAGACATCTCCCCCCCCCCCCCCCCAGCATAATGGCTTGGCTAGGGCTCTGCATGCAAGAAGTACATTGCCACCGCTGGTGTAGTTTCAACACTCTAGGTTTGTGCAGTGTATCATGACTTGGTACTTAGTATAGTAACCTACTTCACAATAATCTTTGCCACTTCATCAGGATCGTATATACGTGACAACCAAAGCCGTGCCGTGGAGAGGTCTCGATAACGTTTCGCACACACAACTTATATGAATATAGTGTTGTCATCATCATTGAGTCTGTCCCGGTCGAGCAGGTTGGCTGTGGGCAACATCGATCTGACCAAGTCTTTGGGGGCTTAACATTTAGTCGAGACCGCTAAGCTGAGAAACTGGAGACGTAAGTAACCATCTAGTATTTCACGATTGCCTCTAATAAAGCCAGGTGTACCTGGTATATCAAACACGGCTGTTGTGTGTTTTAGGTTTTACCTTGTCTGGGTATGCCTGCCACATACTTCGGTCGTGAAACAGGTGCGAGATTTGAACCGATATGTTCATCAATTAACTTGCTTATACGATCCTCTCCATACCAATTCGCATTCTGTCATTTAATGATTCAATGTATGCCTTCAAGTTGTGCTTTTTTTTATCTGAACTATTTCGTGTATCGCTTCTGAAACTGAAGCTGGCTTTCTGTCTTCATTATTGCCGCTCTCATCACTATGTTTGCTCCTGCGGATCTATCATGTATTATGCATGTATGCAGCGTTCGTTCTTTAGTCGTGATTAAACCCCCCTCTAAACTACCACGTTTCCGTGCAGTCTGATTGACGCTCTTTCTCTCCCTAGTCAGAGGCGTAGCTACAGGGGCTTGGGGAACGTGCCTTCCATGGAAAGCTTTGTCCACCACGTGCCCTCACCGAAAATTCAAACGTTCACAGAAAAACATGAAGGGCTCAAATTTCAGTGCAAAAAACACGCCCATGTGAAATCATGTTCCCTAAATAACCCCACTTAAACACATTATGTACGATACTGCCCGTGGTTATCTTTGATTACTCACTTTCCAATATACCACTCTGCCTGTCTCCCATCTTGCTGTCTGTGTCGTATTTTCATCCCTAATTGTCTCTAACCCTCTCTGCCCCCCTCCCCCACCCTCAGTTAGAAGTCCTTAATGTTTTCCGTTTGCTCGATCTCTCTTCATCCCTTCATCAGATTTCAGGGATATCTGACGCCATCGCCAACGTGACACAATGCATGTTTTGTGTAGAACGTGTTATAGTTTCACTGATGCTCTGTGATACAATCTGTGGCATATTTCTAAACATAAAAATCATGAAAAATTATACATTCATTCGTTCATTCATTCGGGGGTCATCATCACCCCCTCACCACCTGGAGTTTGTGTAAAAGTTTCAGCTCATTATGAGTTTTTGTTTTTAAAAAATAGTGCCAAGGCATTCAGATATTTCGTATTCATTTTACTCCTTTTTTATGAAATATGCAAACCTGATCGATTTCAGCGCATACCCTATCTATGAAAATATAAAAACAATATGGAGCATTTATTCCACCAACCCCCCCCCCCCCCCCCCCAGCACCCAGTCGTAAAACCTTGCCTCCACCCTACCGGATAAAAAGGAGTACTTTTTGGTACACTTTGCAAATAGGACCCTATTTTATCTTTAATATACTATGAATTTTAGTATCTGTCAAAAAGGCCAAAAAATGTTGGGGTTTTTGCTATGAAACGATGTCCAATTGCATCCCAAATTGCTGGATGGATTGGAATTCTGCCGTGCTGTGTTTTAAATGACTTTTTCACATAGGGGTATGAACGTTTGCCCGATTTGTGAGGCCAGGCCTCTCTGAGCCCACCATACTTTGTATATGTGAAATTTGGTCTGGTTCCAATAACCACGTATACATGTATCACATATTTCACTGGTTGGCAAGCTGATCTATATTACCAGAAACCGGAGACTTTTTTGTTCTGTCGGCCCATTCTCAGTTTATTGTAAATGTTTCCCTTTTCTGTCCTTTATGTACAATCTTTCTGCTTCTCCCTTTCTCTCTCTCCCTCTTTCTCTCCTTCTCATCTTTATTCCTTTCTAAATATAACTATCCTATCCATTTTAATTTACTCTTCCGACTGATTAAATTTTCATCCGATACAAGCCCTAGCTGTCAGTGCTAGGCTGGGATCGGATAGGGTTGTCGAATGTATGATGTCTCCCGTCGCCTTTGACAAGAGGTGAAAATCCTTCAGCTATGCATAAATATGCGCCCTGTTACTATGCTTGGCTAAGGAACTATCGAATCTTAGGGTTGTCGAATGTATGACGTGTGACAAGAGGTGAAAATCCTTTCGCTGTACATAAATATGCAGGCATGACTATTCATTGCGACGAGACTCGAGAGATTTAATGGCCCTTTTGTACAAACTCTTACCAGTCGTCCTTACAGCAAGGGGCACCTCAACGAGCTCGCATAAAGGTAGTTTTATGAGATTTGGTGAGACACAACGAAATCTCTAAAAAGAAAACGCCTCCACAAAGCTTTCAGAAATAGCTGAATAAACGATGTAGGGCCTGATCAATGGGGATAATATTCTGCTCGCTGATGCAAGTATTTATGTAGGGGTTTGTAGTTCTAATGGCATTGAATACTTAATTTTAAGGTTTTTGTTATTTGTATTTAAATATTTTTTGTCATTGCATAGTTGCAGTTACAGGGATTGTACACCACTGGTTAAATATATGAAAAGTTTCATAGCAAAACGCTATATATCCATTTGGCTGAGAGGATATATTGCAGATTGCAGAGAAGCTGGCGTAGTGTTTATCGCGGTTTGGAATAAAACGCGTATAATGATTGAGTTTATATCATGGTTATATCGTATTTTGCTAAAAAACTGAGTTGGAACTTGTGTTTGTCTACATCTGTGAACGATGTCCGAGTGGTGTTGGTGCAAAAGTTTGAAATATGGCGTTTATCGCGTTTTGCTATGAAAGTCTTCATATGTAACTGCATCTACATGTATACTATAAAAGAATCAAGAGTTTCAATGTGTCACTAACGATAAAACAATGAAAATGCATTCAGATTATTAAAGTAGTCATCAAAGGGACAGTATCGTCACGATCAGAGCAGACATTCAACAGGGCATGGAATCGGTCTCCTAGTTTAAGATGGACAACACAGTGACTGAAAATTACTGGCTCATTTATGCAGCAGCAATGGCAATATGACCTTATCATGTGGGGTATAATTTTCAGTCACTGAATTAATCTAAAAAGAAGCACTCCGATTCCATGCCCGGTTGATTGTGACGATACTGTTCCTTTAATTCATTTCAAGTTGACTCAAAAAGAATGTCAGCGTGTCAGATAGATCTACCTGTTGGGATGATTAGAACATCATTAACTTTACATTTTGTATATTTGGATTATAATTAAGTAATTTAGTAATTGGGTAACTAACCAAAGGTGTATACTTTCTTGTAAGTTGCTATATGTTAATAACCATGTAAGAAATTTAAATCTGTGAAAATTTCACTCGACAAATGTCGTCAGTGTTTGATTAATACTTAGCCTCGAAAATGACCAGAACTACTCAGGCAGACCACAGGACAGACTTGTTTGTCATGATAGTTTTAGGCAAAAAAAGTCTCCGGTTTCTGGTCTCCGCGCGTCGCCTCAGACCCGCTCGTCAGCATTTTTCCTTTAATTTTATTTATTTATTTTTGCTATGAAACGATGTCCAATTGCAGCCAAAATCCCTGGATTGATTGGAATTCTACCGCTTTGTGTTTTAAACGACATATGGGCATGGAGACGTTTGCCCGATTTGTGCGGCCTCTCTTTGCCATCATACTTTGTGTTTGGGGCATTTGGTCTGATTCCAATAACCGTGTATAGGCTACGTATTAACACGTATCACACAAACAAAAGATTCCCTCCTTCCGGTCACCGCACCGATTTTAAAGCCGACCTATAACCAGAAAGACTTTTCTTTTGGCCTTCACCATAACTAACCATTCCTGAAAGTAAATTGGACATCCCGGTGTTTTATTTTTTTTTTAATTATTATTAATTTTTTTGGTAAACTGTCAGTGGTGTTACAGGAGGCTACAGCGCCATCATCATGGTTATACAACTGCTGTAATTTTAAACAGCGCCCTCTCTGAAATGGGAACGTTGAAACTATTAGCAATGTTGAGTCTAGCCTGAATATCTGACGTCACGCTTTTGAGGCTCGTGAATTACGCCAGATATCAGCCGCACGTGCACGGCCGCCATGTTTTGTCCCCCGGAGATTCAACTTTGACCTTGGTTGGCAGCTAGCACGCGTGCCCCCGAGTCGAAGCATGACGATCTTCCGCACAACGTATCCAATGAAATCCCTTGAATGGTACGCCCGTGAGCCTGTCGCTGTCCTTGATAGGATGGAAGACAGGGGACTAGTCTATGGTGAGTCATTCATTTAATTTTCATGACCAATAAAACAAACCAGTTGGAATTCCAGAAATATCAATTAAAGCAAACAAATAGCGTAAGAAATCAATGATGTAATGCTATTTTGTGATCATGCTGCTCACCGTTTGAAAAAGAAAAATCACACTCAATGGAGTGTCGTGGCCGAGCGGTCTAGCGCACCGAACTCAAGTTCTGGTGTTGCCAGCAGCAGGGTGTGGGTTCGAGCCCCGGTCGTGACACTTGTATCCTTGAGCAAGGTACTTAACCATAATTGCTTCGTCCTTCGGATGGGACGTAAAGCCGTAGGTCCCGTGTGTTGTATAATGCACGTAAAGTGGATTGTCGTGGCCGAGCGGTCTAGCGCACTGAACTCAAGTTCTGGTGTTGCCAGCAGCAGAGTGTGGGTTCGAGCCCCAGCCGTGACACCTGTGTCCTTGAGCAAGACACTTAACCATAATTGCTTCTCTCCACCCAGGGGTTAATGGGTACCTGTGAAGGCAGAGATGGTTTGCTCTCTATGCGCTAGAAATGGCAGCAATTGAGCTGTATACTCCCCAGGGAGCTGAGATGGTTTCAGGAATGATTTATGAGCCTTATGAGCCTTATGAGCAGGGATAATAATATAATGCGCCTTGAGCGCCACTTAGTTGGTGGATACGTGCGCTATATAAATCTATACATTATTATTATTATTATTATTATGAAAAGAAAAAAATATATGAAAAGTCAAAAACATTTATGCGCCGCTCTGCAAATGTAAACATGGGTGAGATTAATCTCTGTGAAGCGACTGCTGTTTTTTGCACTTACAAAACACATGTTTTGGTAAATCACCTTGGAGCCTTCTCATTTCATAACAAATCCCATTTTGGAAAAAAAAAAACATTATAAACGCTACATACGGTTGTATTTATGAAAGCTTGTATTTATTATCAGGGCAGTTCGAATAATAATGTATGTCCCGCAGCAGAATTACTGGTTATTCTGTTAATACGTTCGTATTTAATTTATTTTTGCTTGGTCATTTATCAGACGCATATTTTCGTATATTAATCACCGTGAACCAGCTCATCACTTACTCGTTTATAATTCTGCAGGACTAAGCCTAAACCTGCTTGAATCACAAAACAGCCGTTGGTAAAATCAAGGTCACTGTTATTATACACACCCGCACGGTTATTTATAGATACATAATGTGTTAATAGCTAAAATGAATAGGTCACCATATTTTAACGATCCTTTATGTCAGCCGTAACAAGAAACTAATGGATGAAATTAAATAATATAAAGAATAGATGCCGATTTAAATAAGATAAAAACTGTTTTTTATTGTCCGGGAAAACCTCACGAAGAAGCGAGGCTTTATCTTGCATATCTATAATTGTGTGATTCATGATGAAATGCATGTTTTAATATATAAAAAAAATATAATAATAAACAGAGCCTCACCTTTTGTGGCGGAGGTCAAGATGTTATAAAAAATCAATGGCTTCATGCTATATAACAATGTATGTATTAATACACTATTTTTGCTGATGATAATCATATACTGGACATTTTAAACAAGCTGAGAGCCTGTTTGTGCTCGGCAGTAAGACTTACTGTAATGTAAATAATTGAAAAAATTTTGCCCTACACCGACGTGTGTATAGCACTGTATACTCAGTGCTTTCTGAGTGTCTGTGAAAAAACTACACAGGCGACTCGGGCGGGATTCGAACCCACGACCTCCTACCTACCAGTGCAGACGTCTTAACCTCTCGACCACCGAGCTTGCCCGATGACATTTGGCCGGCTAGAATCCCATATAGCAGCGGGTTCCGCGATTTATATAGGTTGGTAAAATTCTTGCGTCGGGAGATAAACAGCTGATTTAATTTTGCCCTACACCGACGTGTGTATAGCACTGTATGCTCAGTATACTCAGTATACTCAGTATACTCAGTATACTCAGTATACTCAGTATACTCAGTATACTCAGTATACTCAGTATACTCAGTATACTCAGTGTCTGTGAAAAACCACACACGCGACTCGGGCGGGATTCGAACCCACGTCCTCTCAGTGCAGACGTCTTAACCTCTCGACCACCGAGCTTGCCCGATGACAATTGGCCGGCTAGAATCCCATATAGCAGCGCCGGTTCCGCGATATATTTAAACAATTGTTTATCTCCCGACACAAGAATTTCACCAACCTATATGTAATGTAATGTCAAATGCTTCCCTGGAAATATGTTTGTCTCGGGTTCTGTCAATTTGAAGAAAGGTTAAACGGTTTCCAGTTTGAATTTCGGTAGTGCTGGGGCGGTTAACCGGTAACCGACCAAAAGTGCACTAACCGTTTAGAAATTCGATAACCGGTTAACCGAAACCAATATTTAAAACAACAACAACAGTTTGCCGCCCATTTTATTGTTCTAGACTTTCTTTTTGGCCGAAATGGTTATTAAACGATCATTGCGGGAAGTTTACTGATGCTTTTTGATTGAAAATGTATACACATTTGGCGACTATCTAGTTTGTGTGGCCGTTAGGTGCCAACTTTCGGTTAGCCGGTTAACCGACCGTAAACGTTTCGGTTAAACGGTTAGCGAACTAACCGGAAACTCCCAGCACTAAATTTCGGACAGAGTACTCTTTCATAAATTAAACATTAGAATGTGGACAAAATATCCTGAAACACGTTCACAATTTTGTCGTGAACGACATTATCGTAAGAAGCTGATTTTTTCGCAGGATGTTTTGTTTTATGTATAAAATGATTCAAAGAGAGTAGGCCTAAGCATACTCATAGAAGCAGTTTTGCCAACATTACCAATGCTGTACCTTCCCTTCAATGTATATCTTGATTCAAAGAGAGTAAGCATACTCATAGAAGCAGTTTTGTCAACATTACCAACGTTGTACCTTCCCTTCAATGTATATCTTGATTCAAAGAGAGTAATCATACTCATAGAAGCAGTTTGGCCAACATCACCAATGTTGTGCCTTCCCTTCAATGTATATCTTGATTCAAAGAGAGTAAGCATACTCACAGAAGCAGTTTTGTCAACATTACCAATGTTGTACCTTCCCTTCAATGTATACATAACAGCAAAAGAAACGTCACACCCTAAATTTTGATAAGTCTGAGAACGTGTTTAGCTTATGTGTCCTCAGACGTCATGCATGACGAATTTTGAGGTCAACCAAATTTGCCACATTGTGTTTGTGTTACAGTCCATACTCATAATATTCTTCATTAAACAAATTATATTAATTATAAAATGAAAATAATAAATATTTTTAGGGGTGACGTTTCTTTTGCTGTTATGTATATATCTTGATTCAAAGAGAGTAAGCATACTCATAGAAGCAGTTTTGTCAACATTACCAACGTTGTACCTTCCCTTCAATGTATATCTTGATTCAAAGAGAGTAAGCATACTCACAGAAGCAGTTTTGTCAACATTACCAATGTTGTACCTTCCCTTCAATGTATATCTTGATTCAAAGAGAGTAAGCATACTCATAGAAGCAGTTTTGTCAACATTACCAATGTTGTATCTTCCCTTCAATGTATATCTTGATTCAAAGAGAGTAAGCATACTCATAGAAGCAGTTTTGCCAATATCACCAATGCTGTATCGTTCTATTTTTGATGAGAATGCTGTTTGTTGGTTAACAACCGGAATTCCATGCCACATAAATCACTTAAAGAGACATTGGCCTCAGTCTTTAAATTCCATGCAATGTTGTAGCCATGATTTGGCCATCATTGTTGTTGTCCTCTTTCAGCTGCTCCCGTTAGGGGTCGCCACAGCGGATCATGATCCGCATATTTGATTTGGCATAGGTTTTACGCCGGATGCCCTTCCTGACGCAACCCTCCCATTTATCCGGGCTTGGGACCGGCACTAAGCATGCACTGGCTTGGACATCCCCAGTGGCTGGGTTCAATTCGGCCCTCGCAGCAATTATGGTAAAGTGTCTTGCTCAAGGACACAAGCACCATGGTCGCGGCAAGGATTCGAACCCACACACACTCTGACGACTCAGCCATCAGAACACAAATCCTATGCACCAAACCGCTCGACCATGGCACCCCACGATTTGGCCATCATTGTACAATACTGTATTGTTGTAAATAATGCTACGTCACTGCAAGTAACATCAAAGCACAATGCTGCAATGGCTTAGGCATGGTACGTCACTGCATTTCATGTCACTGTACAATACTGTATTGCTGTAAATATGCTAGTCGCTGCAAGTAACATCACTGCACAATACTGTATTGTTGTAAATATAATACGTCACTGCAAGTAATGCTGTAATGCTTTGAGCATGGTACGTCACTGCAAGTAACATCATTGTGCAATGCTGTAATCCCTTGAGCATGGTACGTCACTGCAAGTAACATCATTGTGCAATGCTGTAATCCCTTGAGCATGATACGTCACTGCAAGTAACATTATTGTGCAATGCTGTAATCCCTTGAGCATGGTACGTCACTACAAGTAACATCATTGTACAATGCTGTAATCCCTTGAGCACGGTACGTCACTGCAAGTAACATCATTGTACAATGCTGTCATCCCTTGAGCATGGTACGTCACTGCAAGCATGGAGGAAGGCTGCAAGTAACAGCATTGTGCAATGCTGTAATCCCTTGAGCATGATACGTCACCGCAAGTAACATCATTGTACAATGCTGTAATCCCTTGAGCGTGGTACGTCACTGCGTGTCACAGTGATACTGTACTATTGTTGTAAACATGCTATGTCACAGCAAGTAACATAATCTGTTCAATGTTAATGCTCTGAGCATGCTGCGTCACTTCATCGTGTTTATCATGTACAATGTTGTTATGCTACGTTAATTAATGCTACGTTAATAAAAGCGTCCTCCTGAGGACGATCAGAGCATACTGATCGAAACGTCGAGTTGTAACCTCCAGTTCTTTTCAGAACTAATTGCTACTCAACAGAGAATTTCACATGGTGTCACCGCAGTTAGTCTTCCTTAATAAAAGCTGTAACTTTGTATACATAACTTTTTTAAATGACTATTTTCAGTTTCTTCAGAAAATATTTTAATGTTTTCCCACTTGTATGTATGATATAAGTGGTAAACAGAGAAAGGATTTTAATTTAGCATATATCAAAATACTGATGATGGTATTAATCTATCCCTAGAAATGATTTTGTCCTGATGTGATGTCCTGTAATAGGAAACAGTTCTCCTTCTCTAAATTCTACATTAAAATTACAGCAAAATATCTGAATGCATTCTCACAATATTTTCAAGAACGACAGAACGTTTCGAGGCTTGATGAGATGCATTTTGAACCAGATATTGGAAATGAAATGCACTTTTTATTTGACTGTCCATTGTACACTGAGCTATGGAAAAATATGTTCCATGACTTAAAGGTGCACATTCTTCAAATTCATGACCGAGGAGGAGCAATTTCTAATTTTACGTCATATCAGGTCAAATGCATCTGTGTTGCAAAATATATTTCCTTGTTTACTGAACTGAAAGAGAATGATGTATAAATGTAACATTACTTTTATTTTCCCTTTTGTATTTTATCTTTGTTTATTGTCGTATTATAGGCCTAATACAGTTGCTGTTACCCTGGGGCAGCGGCGTAGCCAGGACTTTTTCAGTGGGGGCACAGGGGGGCATTGCTTTTCAGTGGGGGGGCCCAGGAGGTATGGGTTTTTTCCCTTTTCTTTTTCTTTTCTGTTTTTTGGGGCACTATGAGGATTTTTCGTGGGGGGCACTGGAAATTTGTGGGGGCACGTGCCCCCCAGGCCCCCCCCACCCCGTGGCTACGCCGCTGCCCTGGGGGTTGGTTCCTATATTTTTGAATAAAACAGTTCAATTGAGCAGATTTAGCAACCGCAGGTTCTGTGGTTTAAGTCAGGTTCTCTATTTTGAAGTCAGGAATATATAAAAAGCTTAACATTTAACAGGTCCGACTAGTTTGTAGATGCATATCCTGATTCAACGATTTGAAGCATAATCTTAGAGGACGCGTCTTGCCAACATTACAAAATCTTGTACCTTTCCTTTAAGTGTATTTGCCCAAATAATTTAGTGTGTGTTTGTACCCTAGCTAGTTCCTTGGGCCATTTCACTTAAATGGCTACTGTATTAAATATGTTTCTGCAATAGTATCCGACGCTCATGACTTGATATCTGCTTAATACACGATGAATATTATGTGCTTCAAGACACAGAAATCTCGTCTCTAATCCAACGGATGATGCCTTGAATAATTTACAAGAATACATCAAATGAGGAATACCCACGAGATGGTCATTAATTTACTATACATAACAATCATGTACGGTTGGGTAGGCATTTCACGCTGCATGCGAGAAACAGTTCATTTGATTTCCCAATATTTAACAACCAATGCGGAATCGAACTAAATAATGTAGGGCCATAAGATAATGTAGGGCCATAAGAAATAATGACACATGACCGCAAGGCAGTCACGTAGAATAATGACCCTGTAATGAGGTCTTTTATAACCATGGAATGTTGGCTGAGGGTTCGTCGGTTGTTTTCAAACGTTCAAATCGTTCGCTATGGAAAAGAAGTAGTCGAGACTGCCACTATGTACGGGATCGATACCAAGATCGAGAGGTCCAAGAACGACACCGAGACCGGGTCAGAATCTGTGAGCAACGTCGAGACATTACATGCCTAAGACCGTAACCGTCATGACCAAGACACGAAGCCAGTAGGCCCGTGACATTGACTAAAGACCTAGAGGTCTGAGACCGAGACTCAAGACCCAAGGTTCCGAGACCAAGGTCAAAGAGTGCGACACCAAGACCAAGACATAAGGTACTCAGACCAAGACGAGACATTTTGTATTAACGTACAAACCGATATTTTAACCCAATTTGATTTGTGCTTATGCAATCGTCATTTGCTGGCCCGACATGACTGCAATTTACGCGCCCGATTGCAATAGATCATAATCACGTTGTGACCATCTTTGTACGCTTCCCTGAATGCAATACCGATTATAGCGCTGATTCTTATTTCATAAAAGGAACCAGGCTATTTTCCCTTCCAGCCTCGGTTTGGTCACATAGATTTGTATGGAAGAAAAACAAGACTAGCCCAATTGCAACAACCAATCTATACTGCACCGTTTCGTCAATTACGGTACACTGTCAACTAGGACCTGGCGGTGAGGAGGAGTGATCAAATGTGGAGTGTCGTGGCCGAGCGGTCTAGCTTACCGGACTCAAGTTCTGGTGTTAGCAGCAGAATGTGGGTTCGAATCCCGGCCGTGACACTTGTGTCCTTGAGCAAGACACTTAACCATAATTGCTTCTCTCCACCCAGGGGTTAAATGGGTACCTGTGAGGACAGAGTTGGTTGATTAGCCCTATATGTGCTGTAATGGCAGCAATTGAGCTGTATACTCCCCAGGGAGCTGAGATCGTTTCAGGAATGATTTATGAGCCTTATGAGCAGGGGTAATAATATAATGCGCCTTGAGCACCACTCAGTTGGTGGATACGTGCGCTATATAAGTCCACACAATAATTATTAATGTGAGCACTTCTGTTGGCTTACAGTAACACAAGCACGGTTAAGGCTATACAAGAAACCCCACATCAAATGTTGAGCGCTTATAATTTGGCTTCCAACACAAGTTCGGTTTTAACTCATCACTGAATGGGGGTGGGGGGGTCTTGGGGTGTGTCAACATGAGTTACGTATCATTGAAGATACGTGAGTTGATGAAACGTTTCTTAACTTTTATAATGTACATTTAATCCCCAGTTCTTTTCAATCCCCAGTTCTACCCCCAGTTCTTTTCAGAACTAATTACTACTCAATTGAGATTCCACATGGTGTCACCGCAATTAGTCTTACTTACATTTAATCCAATGTAAAACAACAACTGGCGTGCACGTACGCAATTGTCATCTGCAGGCCCGACCTTCTGGTCGGGTGCTATTGCGCTTGCGCGTCAGAAATGTTCCCGTCGGGGTCAAATAGCGGTAAAATTATCCCATGTCTTACAAAACCGCCCGATGGCAGAATATCTTTAAGAGCAAAGGTACCGGTAAAAGACCGCGAGTTTAAATTCATGTTGAATAAATCAACGTCGCACACAGATGAGAGTCCTGATCGAGTTTCACGGTATGATTGTTGGGTGTTGGTTTTGCCATCATCTTTGACTTTCTGCACCGCCCGGTTCATGGTCTTTTACACGATAATGACAGTAACATATTCCGCCATGTGTTTAACTAATAAATAGGGGGAACGGAGACGGAAATTTACTTCTAACGTGTGTATCATATTTATATTTTCCAAAAGTGCACTGGAAAATGATACATCTTGTATAGTTATTCGAAACTAGACAAAAGACGGCAAAATTGTATATTATGAGCTGAGCCCTACGGCTGATGACATTACAACAATGCAGGATTTGATAACAGGGCGCAGTAACAGTTTATTGTTGGTGCTGTAACAAAAATCATTGATTGCTGGTAATTCCTGCAATGGTAATAATGACTGCTAAATATGCTGCCGTTTTAGGATTACCGTCAAATGCATGTGTAGCTAGCCGCCTAGCCGGGTCATTAATTTACGTAATCGGGTGCAATTGATATTCCTTCAAAGTCTGATTAAAACAGTTTCAAAAATACTAAACGGAAATTAAATCATGTAGCACGTGAACTCGGAAATTGAAGAATTGCCCGATCTCTATGGTCAAGATAAAGTATTGGTCATTTATTGCCGTACGGAATAGACCCTTGACCAAGGCGCACCGGTATAAACTTGCCGAAGACATCTCCGGTTCCAACGGGACCCTGGCCGCGATATTTGTTTCTTCAGTAAGCCTACAGATTCGCCATTGTACACTAATCCATATGTTTTTGTTTTCTTAAATTTTTGACTTTTCTTTCTTTAAAATAATTCACAGACGTGAATTACTTTGCTTCTGAAATAATGTTGTAATTTGTATATAAAAAAAAAAAAAATTATATGTAGCCACTTGAAATGTTATTTTACAAGCACCTGTTTAAAACATCTTTTTAAGATTATGGCAATCGTATACTGCAGAACAACTTTCGCAGCCCGGCCCAACACGGCAAACATTTTGTGTTACGAGTTCACATTATTTAGATGCCAAATAGGCATTGTGAGTAATTCGTTGAAAATCCCCACATCAATTATGCACATTCAGTGTTTCCATAAACTTTATTTCGATACCTTACATTCCGTATAAGTGGAAGAGAAATAAATCAATAAAAAAAAGAACTGCTTACCAACCTAAAGGATCTGTAGTATAAACGCAAAGAAATGGTTATTGGCCTTACGTTTCAAACCTAGCAGGTTATTTCTCAAAGGCAAAATGAGACAGAATACAAACATACATTCATACATGAACACAAGAGTGAGCAGAAGTTAGTCAGGTGTGAATTGAACACACAAGAAAAAGTGTTTCCTCTCTAAAAGGAAAAAATTCAAAATAACTATTCCCATAATTGTTTACATTATTATTGTTTACATTAATGCATAAAATAAATTCCGTACATATTATTCACATTAATTAAGTAATTAAAGAGTTAATCTACATTGCCAACTTTCAACTGCGTCTTAGCTCGTGTCATTCCTTGTCGCTCGTACAGCCTACACTGTAAGATATATTGGGCAAACACGGTTGATATGTTGCCCAACACTGGTCAACATATCAACAGGTTACACAGTTGGTTTACCATTGCCCAATGTTAGATAACTTTTGGCCAAAATATGTGAACAGTTGTGGTAAATACTGACCAATTCTGGGAGAAATAACCTTACCCAACACCTTGTTGCCCAACGTTTTTACAGTGTAACTGGTTAAATATGTCAACCGCTTTTCACTGTTTAATTTAAGATATGTATACACAATATTTTTTTTAAATATGTATCGCCCGTATTTTTCGCTTTGTTAACTGCAGTTTTTACTGTTTTCACAGACATTTTATATTTCATCATGGCATTGCTATTTTTACTTGAGGAATGAGTGAATACAAATTCTGTAAAAGTACACATTTCTCAAAACAATCGTGAAAAATATTGTTTTACAGTAAATATGTACCAAATTAATTAATGGTGACTCCCTTCATAAATTAATTGAAACATTTTTTCACTGTTTAACCGAGCTTCTTACAACTATTTTGTGAAATATCTCTTCTCCTTTCTTAAAGGAAATTATCAATTTTCCAATGAAAACAAAAATGTCACGAACAACAACTTCCAACAAACAGTGTCCACTGACCCAAGCACTGACCTTGCACTCACTACAACAAACATAGATGTACATGTACCATGGAAAGGCAAGTATGCCTAATAACCTCAATCCTCCAAAATCCTTCACGTTATCAAAGAGCATGTAGCATATGTAACCTCAATCCTTCAAAATCCTTCACTTTAGCAAATCTTGATTCAAAAAGAGTCAGCATACTCATAGAAGAAGCTATACCAAGATTATACCAACATTAACAACACTGCCTTTAAACAAAAAAATGTAAAAAGCTTAACCCTAAAACTTTCTGTGTATAAAGCCGATGATGATACTAATCTTCCCTTTAAATAATTTTAATTAAATAATTTTAATTTTAGGTGTTGTCATTTAGAAGAAAAGTTAAATAACTTAATTCCAAATCAAATTTATACTCCTAAATCCCCCAATAGAATGAATACAACAAAAGGCTGGCTGTTTAATCTTGATTCAAAAAGAGTCAGCGTACTAATTCCAAGAAGAGGTTACACCAACATTACACCAGCCAGGATTTAGAACTAGGGTGTCCAAATTTGCTGGAAATTTCAAAACAGAGCGTCCAAATTGTTCACTTACAATACATTTATATGTAAATGACAGATGAAACAGGGAGTCCAAAAGACATCCAGACACCCCTCTGGCTAATACTATGACACCAGCATTAACAACATTCTCTTTAAACATCTGCTTAGGGTATAATGCAACTACTCTAATGAAAATATTTGTTCTATCTCTATTTTCCTTCTTTTTCGAGACAATTTAATCTACATGCGATTAAATGCCATGAAAGATGACCTATGGATACAGGTACACAGTTTATATTAAAATGCATGCATATTGCCTGGTGAAGGCGGCATGTGGATAACTAGTTGACAAGGTTTTCGCCACTGGGCGACAGGTTCGACACGTAGACAAAAACATAATTTATGAAAAAAAACATGCAGTCTTGCCTTGAGACCCAAACTACGCGACCTTCATTCACCGTGATACTCCCAGCAGCGCTTATGTACGGACTTGTCTTGCGACTAGCATAATGGCAGATATAATGCGCACAGGTGTATTTGATTATGATTTTTTGGCTGAAACATCTTCCCAATATACCTGTGTTTTCTAACCTCGTCCCCGGGGCTTTTGGGAAGTATTGGGATTCTGCGATCCCTGAAACTAGACAGTTTTATCGGTACAAATTAGTTTATATCCTGCTTTTTTGCTTTTCTATTTTGTTTTATTCAGTATAAAAACCATTGGCGATATCCAAATATCTTGGATAAATTATGGATAAATTAATGTATGCATAGGCTTATTGTAAGCAATGTGTTTTAGGTTATAGTCTGATACCCAGTCAATAAGAACACTTCAGTGAATGGTGTCTGGGGAGGCCTGGGCCCATATTCATAAAAGCCTGCTAAGCCTAGTTGGCAACTAAATTGGCCCCTAACTGCCAATTAAGCCTAGTTGGATACTAAGTGTTATTCATAAAATGCCGCTAAGCTTAGTGGACTGCTAAGTTGTCTGCTAACTTTAGAGGTGATCTTGGGTACCTCTAAGTCACTAGTTGACAACTAAACCCTTCATTTGTATGTTTGACTGTGTTCACGATGCTGAGAACATAGAACTGCCTGTACATTGCATTCGATAGGCGCACACACACAGTTCGTGCATGCACAGCTCTATTGTTAGACACATAAACATGCCACTCATATTGAAAGTGAAACTTACCCATATTGTGTTTTGTGGTTTGGAACAATGCCAACTGCTAAGTTAACAACCAACTACATCCTAGTTGACAACTACCTGGCACTGTCCATAGCAGGGTTTTATGAATATGAAAATAGCAAGAAACTATGGAGCAGGCAACTAGGCATTTAGCAGCCTGCAAAGGCCTAGTTGGCTGCTAGTTTAGCAGGCTTTTATGAATATGGGCCCAGGACAACAGCTACTGCCAACTTTCGGCGAGTTATGCGTGCCAACTGCATGCAGGATTTGAGGCTTTGCATTGTGGAGATAGATGTTGTAGAATTCTTTCGGGTACACCATATAATAAACTCTTCTGTGAAGAAGTGATGGCTACTGAGAAGAGCCGGTTGGTTTGTTCTCAACGTTTCGACTAGTCTACTCTAGCCGTCGTCAGGAAGACTGAAGAAAGTGTCGAGTGGAGGAGCTTTTTATCTTGTGTAGGAGGATTTCTTCTTGGAAGAAGTGATGGCTTTGAGAAGAGCCTGTTGATCTGCATGTAGGCCTACTTCTTATAAGATGTTAGGCTTTGCATGGTGTGATATTGATATCGTTTCGGTTTGCATGTGTTTATATCAACTAAGTCAAATCAATCATCCAAACAATAGAAGTGTAAACAAACAGATTAGGTCTAGAATGAAGATAGTTTGAAGGAAAACATCTAAGTATATTGTTTTCTTTCATTCTGCATATTTATTTATTATGTAATAACAAATCAACAATTGATTTAATTTTGCCCTACACCGACGTGTGTGTAGCACTGCATAATCAGTGTTTCCCGAATGTCTGTGAAAAAAATTCACAGAGATGCGGGATGCGAACCCACAATCTCCTGCTTACAAGTGCGATGACTATTGGCCGGTTAGAATCCTATATAGCAGCGGGTTCCGCGTTATGTACCGTATATGTTAATGAGCGTTATGGAAATCGCTTTACTGCCAGGGTCAAGTAATGAGAACGACTGTGGAGACGAGGTTGTTGTTTTGCCCGTTGGATATTATCTGTGTGTTGGCTAAAAGAGCACGCACGCACGTCTACTCGACCGTACACAAATATTCCCTGGTGAATATCTAGCTCAAAAAGTTTAAAAAAATAATAATTGCTAACATATCACCGTGAGCACGCAGTGAAAATGTTAAAAAGGGTTGAACAAAAACATCCCCTCAGTGTTTGACAACATCTTAGAGAATGCGGTGCTTTCCTTGGAAGGGCAAACTTGCATGAAGAATTGTGTTACCTGAAGACATTGAATGGTGGAAGGTAGAATCCAGCCTGTGCATCGAACTATGTTGGTCAAGCGCTAATTGGCTTTTATACACAGGTGTATGTGACCGACATGTCAACAATTGCTATAAAGGCTATAAGCGTTGGGCATACATATGACAATAGCTCATGAATCGGTGTATGGTTCGTTCTTGCTACTCGAGCCCCCTTTATTTTTCGATCAAAACAGATGTACAGAACCCAATATGTGAAAGCTTCAGCTTAGGGAAAATGCACCCTTGTTTTTTTTTTTTTTTTTTTTTTTTTTTTTTTTTTTTAAACCTCATTTTCATTTCATTTTTTCATCCCTTCTTGTGTTTTTACCTATTCGTCTATTTTGGTATTTTATTTAATTTTTAATATGTTTATAAAGATATGTTTTTGTATATAGATTGATGAAATTCTTGCGTCGGGTGAAATATGCATATTGAAATTTTCTATTTTAATTCCTATTAGCTTGTGTATTTTTATAAATTGTTTTTTATCACTGTGTAATTCAGCCTTTTTGGCTGTTATAAATTACGAGAGCGTTGTTCAACATGGCAGACATGGATTTATTTCTCTCAACATTTTGCACCAAAAAACTGCGAACTATCAAGAAAAATGTATAGGAACAACTTCTACACTTTTGCAAAAAGAAGTTTGTTAATTCGACCAACGAAGTCTAACTTCTCACAACAACAAGCTGATGAATTTTACCAAGCTAAGTATTCTACTAAAGCATAATGTTTAATCTACACAACTATCCTGGTTCCCATGGATTCCTGCGAATCATGAATCACAATTTGATCTCGGTTCTATAAGGCCTAAGGATATTTAAAAAATAAAATAAAAATAAAATAAAAATAAAATAAAATAAAATCAAAACATCTTAAAATCTAAATTAAAAAAATAATAATAATTAAAAAATAAATAAAAAAGTCAGCAGCAGGTGACGACTGGATCTTACATGGGCTTCTCACAAAACTACCGACTACTCACTGATTTCTTGCTACCATGTTCACTAAGCAACTTCACTTCAGTGACCCTTCAGAGTCATGGTCTAAAATGTCGTGTTCCTTTGCTGCATATAAGACCGGTGATGCGTGCGATCCAGGTGACTTTCGGACCATTGCCCTCACATTGTGTATTGGCAAACTTTGTAACCATATACTAGCAAATAGAACACTTCAGTTTATTTTGGCAAATAATCGAATCGACAATACCACACAGAAGGCATTTCTTCCAGACATCAACGGACGTGTGGAACACTCACGATGTCTTACTGAAATTGTTGCAGATGCAAGGCATAACATATATAACAAATATAACATTCTTTGACCTAGCAGATGCTTTTGGATCTGTCAGCCACCAACTCATCACGCATGCTTTAGAGCGAATCCTATTTAATCATATTATCTCATGAGTATATGCTGAACGGTTATAATACCATTACCCTTCCTTATGCTGATGACTTCATCTTAGTCACAAATAATAAACGCAAACCCCCAAAACTGATGGATGATATAGGATTACAAAAACAATGGGCCGGATAAATAAAAAGTAGCAATTGCTTTTACTAGTCATTTTCTTAATTCTTCATTAATAAAAGTGAGCAATTACTTGCAAGTAATTGCTTCCAGTAGTTAGCAAAAGCAAGTGCTATGATTTTTAAGCAATTACTAGAGAGATTAGCACTTGCTTGGAAGCATATAAATAAACCAGACCTTTTACTAATGACTTGTAGCACTTGCTAATATTTTTACAAGATACTAAATGAGGAGCTTACGCATTTGCTAACACTTGCATGTTGCATTACTCCTGCCATCATGGCCGAGTTTATGCATGTAAGGGAACATGAAAAGGTGTACAATGAAAGAATAAATCGTGATGAAGTCAATCATAGCAGATACCGGAAATTATTTCGGTTCAATTTTGAAAATTTGGAGTGGCTAGCAGCAGTCGAAGTACTTGGTTTGAAACCAGCAGAAATGGCGCATGGCATCTTCGTAATAGTCGGGTTTTCATCCCCTTTGAAGATGTTGTACAGATCTTGTTCCCATGGAACCAAAACATTCTTACTATTTCCTGTTTGCAGTCCATCTGTTTTCTTCTTCACTTGACTTTTCATGTTTGCTATCTTTTCAAAATTTGCTTCTCATCCATAGCTTTACCTGTGTTGGTAGCAATTGACATTTGTGCTTTTTAAGTGCATTTGCCTTCATGTCTTTTACCCCGGCAACTGACTTTTCTCGATTAAAACAGGGTACTCTTTGATTATACTAACGAACAGTTCGTTCAAAGATTGCTCACTATTTGTACCACTCCCCAATTCTTCGGCAGCATCCATGTTGCTAACACATGCCTCATATACAACCACTAGGCTAATCGGAACTGACCTCCCATCATTGTTATACCCATAAGCAATTGCTAACCCACCCAAGCAACAGGTGCTAGTCAAAGAAGAAGGTTATTTATACATTTTTAAGCAATTGCTTAACCTTGAGCTTTTACTTGTTAAGCAATTGCTATTGCTTGAGCTTTTACTAGATAAGCAATTGCTAACTTTTATTTATCCGGCCCAATGAATCTCCACTTAAAACCTTCAAAATGCAAGACCCTGTCAAAATGTAGTAGTCACGCCAAAACAGTAGGCCTACCTTACCTCATGAATGGAAAAGAAGTAACATTGGTTCTTGGATCACTTTTGCTCATATGATGCTCGGTACGTGGCAGAGTGCACCCCCTCCCATTTTCTTCATTGTGTTCCAGGAATCTTAGGAATTCTTTAGAGGATTTCGGGGGAGAGGTCCGTTAACAATAGAACAAGTGTTATAGGGACATTTGGGGGTGGCACTCTGCCGCATATCGAGCATGGTATATATACTGAGACGCAATAGAAACTTACCACTTTTTCGACGTTAAATTATCAGTAATCACAATGCACAACTGTAATATGTGCACTTATTTTGGCAAGTCAGTGTACCCCCTACAGACAAATCGGTCACACATGGTCACGTGACCTTTGAGTCGTTCTCTTCATGGCCCAGGTGCGTAACACCTGGTTTGACCATCAGCGATTGCTCAAGGGGTATGTGATGATTTTAATTAGCAGCACGTGATGTCTTATTTTGAACCATTACAATTTTATGCTATTCCAAAACAAGTGGTAAGTTTCTATTGCGTCTCAGTATACTTTTGCTGGCACTTCTCAAGCAACATACGATCTGATCATACGGAAAGGATACCTCTATCCTTTCTCCATGATACATTGCTGAATATGCTTTCTAACACCGATTATCACTTGTCAGAACAGAATATAAAGTTTGTGTTTACTCAGGCTACTTGTTATCAGTTAGGTTTATGCTTACTGTGTACGACTTGACAAAATCACAAAGGAACTCATTAGATGCTATAACCACTAAAGAACTGGTTAAATACGGATTGGTTCAGGGGAGAACCAATATCGGGCAACTCGTTTCTCAACTATTGCTAAGTGAGAATGTGGTTCAGGGAGAACCATGGGGACTTCACGGGGTCTTCTTTATTTATATTTAACAAATAGTAATATAAGAAAATAAGATACAATTTCTAATGATTTGAATGCATCCATTCAGATTCGAGAGATAGGGTCTATGAAAGTTTTATTTTTGTCGTTAACGAGAAATTAGTGAAAATGCAATCAGGCAGTTTGTATTCATTCCAAGGTGGAATTTATGTCTTCAGATGACAGAAATTCATTATGGAAATTAGTTTCACTTGAACAGGCTATTAAGATATCACCTGAGACAAAACTCTTTCATGGGATGTATGTAGTAGTTTATACCAAGTAAGATTTATGTAATACAGCCATTGTGTGTGTGTTTTTTTCGAGATTGCCAAGAGTGTGCGGTGGCTTTAATACTAAGCATGCCATAAGATAATAATTCGCTTACAAGTTATTTATAATTGAGTAGATATCCACCGTGTAAGCTTCCATAACGAGCAAGCACACACGCAAGGATGAATGCGCAGCCAACAATTGCGAACAACCAATCAAACAAAAGTGTGACATGTGTACAGCCTCTGCTGGCTCTTCAATATCATACTAAAATTCCATAAACACCTCGGCATGCTCCAGCGTTTGCCAACCGTCTGCTCTTCGATGTTTGCTAATTGGCCCGAGCAAATTTACCAATAATTTTGAATTTGTCTCAAGGCTACCCGTAGCTTCGACGCTCGGAGGTGTATTTGAAGAGTTTCATAGCAAAACGCTATATATCCATTTTGCTGAGAGGATATATTGCAGATTGCAGGGAAGCTGGTATGGCGTTTATCGCGGTTTGGAATAAAACGTGTAAAATGATTGAGTTTATGTAGTGGTTTAAAAAAAAAAAAAATATTTTAAAAATACAAAATAAATCATTTTACAGTTTTACTATCGTTTTCTAAAAATGTAAGCACTTATTGTGATGAAGCTGTCATTGGTTAGTTTCATTATATATTTATTCCCTTTTAAAAATTAAAGTTTCAAATTCAAAACTAAATCTTCGACAAACAGTCACGATACATGTACATCTTTAAATTAGATGCCAAAGGCCTTCAACACGGTCACGGTCAACACACCGGGCTTGGTCTGTGCAAGATTGACATGACCCGTGGTGTCCCTTCTTCAAGATTATGTTTAACACATTCAGTTTCTAAATGAAGAAGAGATTTCCAGCTAAAGTGGGATCATCACACGTGGACTGACAGGCAAGGGATGAAGGGCTCCGATAGTAATCAAAACTGGTAATCTATTTCCTATTAGGCTTGGCTGCGGGCCACGGTGACCATCTGCAGAATTTCAAGCCGGATTGGAACAACCACTTGTCATGATGAGCCTTGGTGATTACTAGTAAATTGTCAGTGAGATACCTGGAGCGGATCCAGGATGACTATAAACTAGAGGGCACTGGGCAACGAGGGGAACAACACCATACACAAAAAACACTAAAAAACGTATAGTGTTAAAAAAAATAACACCAGTGTCGATCATATTGCGCAACTCGTCCAATACGTCCCAACTCGTCCCATAAAAGCATATCCAAAAAGCACTATTATTTTGACATTCCAGTTTGTGCAAGGTATATACTGTTGTAAATGAACATGCATGTAAAGTAAACAGAGGCACGCGTCCCCTTGAACACCCACTCCCCGTATCCAACAAAGTTTTACTGTGATTTGTTTTTCTGAAACCTGGAGGGAATATATTTTTAAATATTAAGTTGTTTTCTCCTTTGCGGTGATTGCACTTCACATTAATGAGAAATATATTGAGTAAATAACTGTTTATTTCTTAATTATTTTTGTATGTTGCAATGTGAAAATAAATGTTGAGTTTGAATTGAACTGAATAATAATACTAGCACTGTTATTACCCATAACATTTCATTGCTATTTCATTTACTCACTAATTAGGTAGCTCGTTTGTTTTTGTTTAAATCCCCCCCCCCCCCCCGTTTAGGTTGTTTTACTGCCAGATAAATGTCCCATTACAGAATTTCAATATGAATAATGAAACTGATTTAATGACTATTTAAACATCCTTAGGGATATAGTTCTGACTTACCTGTCAGAATAAGTTGCAGCAACCGTTGGTGTCGCTCTTAACGATGTGATCGATCCCTTGCGAAGAAATCCTGACAAGAGTCGCCCTATCACAATCGCAATTCGTACTGCCGCGTGATGCCGCGACGCATTGTCCTCAGAATAAACCTAACGCACGCTCGTCAACTTGGTAGATAGTGAATACGCTAACAAAAAAAGACTGATACCTCAGTGATTTGTCCGTGGGGATATCGATTAGCTCTTAGGGAACCAGACATATAATATTACCGTACTGTAGCGTACGGCTATAGGCCGATGTTGTTGACAACAACTTGAAATATCACAAAGACATATTTATAACCTATCAACAAACAATCACAGATATCTGACTTTGGATATCAATTTTCAACCCTAGTTTTTCTTCCTTCCTCATTAGGTTTATTTTGGATAGCTATGATATACTGATATGCCCCCTCAGTTCCATACTGACGAACATCTTCCAAGAACCGCCGGTTTACTTGTTTATTGTTATGCAGCGACATCATTCAATTTATGACAGTACCATAAACAGAACACGTTTGAAAAAGAATTATATTATGACAACAAAGGAATCACTACAAACACATTTTTAAAAAAATATAATTTTAATTTGGAAATTCGATCGTGCAGTCAAAGTTAAAATTAGAGCCCGGAAAACAGTCAGTGTTCACTATACTAAAAACGTGTCGTTCGTTATTTCGCGCTTGACTGACTGATGGCACACGTGGGCCTGGATCGATGGCGGCGTCATTATTTTCTAATTGTCTGTATACCAATTATGCCCTAAACTAATTCTCACAGTAAAATGTAAGCTATGAAGTGAACATCGTCTGTGCAGTGACTTCTCATCGAGCTGAACAATGTCAAGGTCCCCAGCCAAGCTAATAATAATTTTCATATTTGTATTCGACATAATTATAATAATTAGGCTATTTCCGATAATAAATAAAAGAAATAGGAAATTAGAGAGACATTGTAATGTCTCCCTAATTCCAAATGTCCCCTAACTGCATAATTATTCAGTATAATGGTACAATTGTGCGTATTCCCGTACGTATATTTTGGCGCCAATTCCATAGAGCTAAGCAGATATCTATTTCTTCGGCAGATTTTGTGAAGCTAGCAACACTTGAATACAAAATGTGTGGAAATTGGCTAGTATTCTATACCGATGATGCCTATAAAAATATGTGAGAACAAACCAGCCGCTTCTTCTCAGATCCATCACTTCTTCCAAGAAGAGACCATTACACGGTGTCACCCGAAAGAACTCATGTACCTATCTCTACCATGCAAAGCCTCAAATCCTACATCAAAATATGTGCTTACCAAAATAATTCTCTGTTTTGCCTTGCTACACTGCAAGAATAACTGGAGGAATAAAATATACATCGGAATGCAAGTAGAGCGACTTGGATGTCAGGCGAATGAATGGGGGCGCCTCTCCCACCTTGCCAGTATAAACCATGGAGAGACAAACAGCTGAGCTCAGATATACGAAGATCAAGTCCTATACACTGGTCAACAATTTTTTTTAAGTTGTCTGCTTCGGAGATAAAATGTGCTATTTATTATGGATTTTGATGTGCTGAATTCAAATATGACAATTAAAATTGCTGATTGGCTACTGTTTCCAAGATATTTCAGTTTTTACATTGTATATGGTGTACATAGCAGATTTTTAATCATGAATTGTAAACCTAGGTCTTTTCATGTGTTTATGTAGATACTGACACGGTACCATATCTTGAAAACTAGAGCCAATCAACAATTTTAAGCATCATTTCCATTCTCAGTGATAGTCAAGTTTGACTTCATTTGTTTTGGAAGCATTTTGGCTGTAGGCTGGGTGTCCCCACGCTGCTCTATTTGGCGTGTTGGTGCCTATGCGAAGGTTTGACGGCAGGACGCTATTTTTTCTGCAGTACACTTCGTCAATGGCTAAGAAATTGGCATAGAAATCTAATTTTAAAAAGGTTCTTCAATAATTAATTCACCAGTCTACTGTTTAGAACGCTCGTTTTGCAAGTAGAAGATACCGGGATCAAAACGTTTCAACGTTTTCACAAATTTGTTATTATTTAAAAAACATTATATAGGCCTAATAGTAATTCACGGTTGTGTATTTTTAAAAAAAATTTTAGAAAATAAAGTCTAAAAATCATTTTTAGTATACAAATGCATATAGTGAACAAAGAGTACTGCAGAAAAAATAAAATCGCCGGCAGGACGATCTCAAAGAGATGGACCTGGATTACAGATGGATTACAGAGATGGATTACAGAGATGGATTACAATGCTGTTCACATAGGTTGGCCCACAACCGAGCTGCTTGAAGTATTACTTGTGTTTTTTTCTTAATTTATAATTCGACATGTCTACTGGACTGACACGTGTCTAAAGGAAAGTATAAACAACTTAATCGCTCTCAGATTATTATTAGGCTAAATAAAAGAATGGAATAAACAAGAGAATACAAACACTGCTGTTATATTGGTTGTCATCTGGACAAGATATAAATGTTAGTATAATATAGGATATATAGTTAAAGGTTGTCTCCTATACGAATAATAAAATAGATAACTTACAAAAAAGTAAAATGCTGCGGAGCACTCACTGTAAAAGAATTGTGTGAGTCGTGTTTCTGTTGAAAAGAAACAAAACTTTACAGCAGAAATTGCTGTTTTCAGATTCCCTGTGAATATACAGAAATGTGTTGTTTATAAAATAGTTACTTTCCTGTTTTCTGTAAAGTTACAGCAGGTTTGCTGTTGATGCTGCTGTATAACAAAGAATCTGCTGTATAATAAAGAAGTCTCCGTAATGCCAATTGACAAAACAACTTGTTAATGAACACCAATTTTTTTAACAGTACTATGAATGTAAATACGGATGAATGGATAACATCTATATAATTATGCCCATCAAAAGATTTGTTTTCAGTTTAATTCCATACACCATGGTTCGCCTAATGTCGTTATAGTTAGGGCTGTGCGTTTACGAATAATTTGGTAACCGGATATTCGGATTTGGATTTCAATCGAATATTCAATATTTGAAGGCCGCCGATTGTAAATTGCGCCACGTGATAAAACGAGCACGCACGATATGGTGGGACCACAAAATGTACTAAACATAATGTCGCCCGGACTAGGATGGACTTAATTACTCGGTGGTGACCAAATGTAGACTAGAGGATGATTGGGGAATAATGATAGAAGCGCCAATATAAAAATAATAAATTCAACAAAAACTTTTTCTTCGAATATTCGAACCGGAAAAAACAACCGGATATTCGAACCATCGATTGAATATTCGAATATTCAGTTATTCGGCACGACCCTATATAGTACTTCAATTATTAGGTATCGCCTCATATGAACATAAATTTTACATCGGTGGTGTTATTTAAACAACCCAGATTTTACAGGGCTAAGTAATATTAGATTATCCTTTGTATTTGTTATCAACATTTTGTTCCGTGAGTATGTCTTTCAAATCAAATGGAAATCTCAAGAACTTCCGAATTCAGGGTTGATTGAACGCGCAGCATACAGCAATATTGTTTGTTGTGGCCTAAAGCACTGTAAACAATTTGAACTAGGGCAGTTTAAAGCATGATTCAATAAGGACTCAGTTTGAATGAATTTCTGAAAGCCACGTTGTCTTTTTGAATGGTGCATCAATCGTGTAAGCACCCTAGGTCTAAATAAGAAGCAATTTATTTGAGGCTCTTTGTTATGAAGCCCTAATGTTGCACAAGACAATACACCTCGTTCGGGCTACGAGATACCAAAGTATTCAGTCATGTTATATAGGACTTACAATCAAGAAAATATTCTGTATGTACAGTTGACGAGTCCACAACACGGCCTTGTATAGCTCCCATGTAACGGGCATTCGAATAATCGAATAATCGAATAATTATTCGAATAATCTACTACTGAATCTCATCCCAACTATTTTAAAAATGTTCCTTCAAGACAACAACAACAATTTGCAATCTCCAGCGGCCTGTTATAGTTGTGTACCGGTACTTCATCGTCTCAGGTGACCGGTATCATATATTGAATCGTCAGTCTATTTTATCAAATCAGTTTATTGTCAGCCTTTTGTTATTAAACTATACACAGTACATGTCTTGCATGTGTGCGCCCTTTAGTGTTTTTGCGCGAAAAAGCTCATCTCTTTGCGCGTTTTTGCTGAATCAAAAATTGTATATAATATTATTGGTACTTTTGTACAAATTTCACATTTAGATGTAACGTCATTACAATACAGTGAGCTTAATTAAGGAAAATTCGGTCTAGGCTGCATGTGTATGTGAAGACCAGTGTAAACGTACTCAGAGAAAATGCTTGACATTAGGGATGGTTTCACTCAATGCCCAATTTTTGATTTTACCAATGTAATTTGTATCATTGATGTCCTCATTTTTGTGTGTGATGCATTATTATAATTTATTTATTGGGCCATGAATTTGTGCGAAATAAGGATAAAATTACGATGAAAAGTCTTACCTTATAATCGCTCAGTAACAAAACGTAGGACTACTCTCAGTCTTACACACGTTAAGTCCAATGATGTCCTTTGGAATTGTTTAGCTAAGCTAAAAGGATGTCCACATCTTAAATACCACTCCACTTTCTATAAATGCTTGTTAAAAATATCTTCACCGCTTATTATTGCCACTACAGTTGCCCTAAGCTGAATGTCAAGTGACTTCTTGACGAACAACATAACCTGCGGGATTGTCTCAAAGCATTGCTTTTAATATCTATGACGATACTCTCCCTTCAGCAAACTCATAACAATTCTTTAATTCCACCGCAGCTTTTGCTTTTTCAACCTGCTTCATGTTAATTTAATTTAGGTGCTCCTTTTTTCCTCTCTCCATTAACTCTTTACAAAGCCACAGTTCTATTGGTTTCGCATCGTGGCGTGACGTCACAGTGTCGTTTAGCGGGCACTCCGTAACGTGCACGGCAGTTCGTCTGCTGAATTAGTTACCAAAAAAAACGCGGGAAAAATACAAAAGCGGGCCTTTTGTAACAAATTGATGTCTAATTACATTCCGTGCAGGTCGATGCCCGGGAGTAAAACTATAACAAGCGATCGTGCACTCATATTTGAATACATATCCAACGATAAACTCGCCGTGTTTTTCGCTGAAGGCCATCCTTCGACGTCACCGTCACTTTCACTGATCATGGGGGATACAGCCGTTGAAATACAGACAATGAAGTGCCGATCTAGCGTCGGGCATCAGTTGCCAATTGACTGATCGCATGATTATTTTCTTCCTCCTCTCGAATTAGACTGGGAAATTTGCTGAGCATGCTTTGCTCGTTACCAGCCAAACTTTCAAATAATGAATATCCTTTTGGGGCTTATCGTGTTCTTTTTTGCTTACCAAGTTGCTTAGCAAACTTTCTATCGATTGTATACAACACGGTATTTCCATGAGATTTTTAAGCTAATAGCCTAAGCGGACTTACACAAGACCAGGGCCAATTTCACAGAGCTGTTTAGCAGATAATATTGCTTACTAGAGAAATTTGCTTAGTGGATTTCTTTGGTGACCAGCCAAACTTTCATATAACATGTATGCATTTTGGCCAGTCTTCTTAGCAGCTTGATGAAATTTGCTCCAGGGAACAAATTTATAGAGCTGCTTAGCAGAATAAAATGCTTACCAGAAATATTTGCCTAGAAGATTGTCTTGGTTACCAGCTAAACTTGCAAATAAAATGGGTGTACCTTGGCTGGTAGTCTGTTTTATAATGCTTAGCGACTATTATTACTAAGCAAAATTCTCTGCTTTGCAGCTCAATGAAACTGGCCCCAGTGATGGTTCGATTTTCTTTTGTCAGTATTATCACTGAGAAGACTTATTATTCAATGACATTTATTTCAATGTTAACAACAAACAATAATATAACAGCATTGTATCATACATGTATGATGGTACCGGTACGGTATACAAAAGTAATTATTTGAATTGTGAATAAATTATGACGTATATACTTTTGAACAGTGAATACATACAATATAAAATGTTTTAGAAAATAATGTGAACATTGGGGAAAGTTGGGAAGCCATGTGAGGTTTTTATACTCTTCTCCATTTGACAGATAAAACAAATTAACTACACTGTAAAAAAAAAATTAAAAAAACATGTAAATTTACAGCAAAATGCAGGCAACTCTATTTCTAACAATTTGCTGTATTACAATTTTACATAACAAGTGTGTTAAACTGATTTACACAATTTCTGTAAACGCTTAATAATGAAACTGCAGTACGTTTATATAGCCAGGGTTTTAAGTTGTGGGCCGAAAAAGAAAATCAGAATGGGTAAAACAAACAAATATATAATACGTGTGAATGATTGGCTATATAACACTCAATACTTGTCAATGATTGGATATATAACACTGTATACTTGTCAATGATTGGATATATAACAATACTTGTCAATGATTGGATATATAACACTGTATACTTGTCAATGATTGGATATATAACAATACTTGTCAATGATTGGATATATAACACTGTATACTTGTCAATGATTGGATATATAACACTGTATACTTGTCAATGATTGGATATATAACAATACTTGTCAATGATTGGCTATATAACACTCAATACTTGTCAATGATTGGCTATATAACACTCAATACTTGTCAATGATTGGCTATATAACAATACTTGTCAATGATTGGCTATATAACACTCAATACTTGTCAATGATTGGCTATATAACACTCAATACTTGTCAATGATTGGCTATATAACACTGTATACTTGTCAATGATTGGATATACAACAATACTTGTCAATGATTGGCTATATAACACTGTATACTTGTCAATGATTGGCTATAACACTGTATACTTGTCAATGATTGGCTATACAAGACTCAATACTTGTCTTTGATTGGCAATCAATCTCGATCCAGTTCAAATATTGCTTCTGGAAAGAGCCATTGGGCCAACGTCAATTGCGGCCACTTTTGAATACACGTCACACTCCTGTGGCATTATGTTATTGTTCTATGTTGTAACGCCCACAAAATTCGGTGAGTTTGTTAACATGACATCAGTACTTTAGCCCTCTTTTTGTCTCGATAACAAATTTATAACACATTGAAATTACTTCGGGCTATAACACCGTTGCGCTCACCCGGACGGCAGTTTCATTAAATTGTGGCAAGTCTTACGAACAAGAATATAATGACTAGACAAGTATGGCTGATGGAGACAACAAAATCATTGTGTAAAAAGCGTGAGTTACCGCACTAAAAGAAACTGGGTCCATCGCAATCAATAATTCATTGAGTACCGGTAGTAGTTGAATCAAATACATTTGTATTTGTATTTATTTTTAACCAGTGCTTTCTGCAAATAATTTTACAGTTGCTTTACAGTTATTGTCCTGTTCCTTTGTGTATAGCTATTGTTCAGGGATTTATTGTTGATACTAATGTGAAAGATGCCATATGTATTTGAGAAAGTATCAATGTAATGACATTCACAGTGGTTTTCGAGGAAGAAGAAAACGTTTAAGACTACAAGTTAATCTACATGAATTTGGTTTTGCGTATATAGGATGCGTTCGAGCATATAATTTTCGCTACTCCTGACATAACAACACCTGTTTTTCTCTGAGATGAAGGATCAAGAACACTCGTGTTGCATAGCACGAACAGCGAGAATACAACTCAATCGAGTAACGTGATCTCGAAGATGGTTTATTTGACACTTTTATACTTGTTTGTTTTTCAACAATACGGAAATACGGAATTTGACGAAATAAAGATTTCATCCATATTTCTCTAATTTCGTTAATACTGTTATTTTATTTCTGTGTTTTTTTTAAATTTAATTTCAAGGGAAGGTACAACACAGGTAATTAACAGATTATCAAATTGACCGATTATGATAAACCATCAAATCATAAATAAAAAACATGTAACATAATTTTTGTCATGTGATGAAACCTTCACAGGTCATTCGTATAATGTATTTAATGCTAAATGGTTGAAATGAACAATGAACACATTCCTGTTAATTTCGTTTTCTGCCATGCACTTTTTACAAATTCAACTATGCCTTTGAGGCCGCCATATTTTCACTTATTCTCAAGATTTTACTCCTGCTGAGTGTTAATTTTCAGTGTTAACACTCGTCAGTTGCCGTCTTGCACTTGACCTGGAGGTATACTCGTGCCCGCTCTAAGTAGCCCGCTCTAACGCACACTAATGAGAACCCCTCATAGGATAAACGCACTCAACGTTATTAGAAAAATGAGCTAATTAAGATTATTGGGAACTGAAGCTTCCATTCTTCCTGTAAAGGTTGTTGAATTGCAGTCAACAGCAGAGCATATAGATTTTCTTTTTGTATCTAGGCTTAAAGGGAATTTCTGTTTCTGTTTCCAAATCCTCCAAAATCCTCTTTGCTAAAGTGAAGGATTTTGAAGGATTGAGGTTACATGCTACATGCTCTTTGCTAAAGTGAAGGATTTTGGAGGATTGAGGTTATTAGGCATACCTGCCTTTCCATGGTACATGTACATCCATGTTTGTTGTAGTGATTGCAAGGTCAGTGCTTGGGTCAGTGGACACTGTTTACTGCTCCATGCGTGCAGGGAGGGTCCCTGGCCATGTACATGTATCACAGATTAGAAACACATGTGTGCATACATGTCATGTGCTTGCTTTACTACTGAAGGATTTTGGAAGATTCAGGTTATGTGTAAGCAAATGGGCCTAGGGAGTTAGGAAGGATTCAGGTTATGTGTAAGCAAATGGGCCTAGGGAGTTAGGGAGGATTCAGGTTATGTGTAAGCAAATGGGCCTAGGGAGTTAGGGTTTTAATCTGCAAAATACCATCAGGTTGCATCGCCGCAAATGGTCACATTGTAAATTAACTAAGAAGGTATACAACACTGGTTACCAAATTATCAAGTTAACGAATTATTTACTAACAAGTTATAAATTGGTGTAATATAGACCTACATATCAATCATCCTGCGAAATTGTTTTCATCTTAGAGAAAACAGGAATTTATATCGGTTATTTTGTAAAATAACAAAAATAAAACAAGTAACGGTAATTTTGTTTTATATTTCAAGTGAACACTTATTAATATGCAATTTTAACTGGTTAATTTTCTGAATTAAAAGTACAATGCTAAATACTGATGTTATACCTTCAGGATTGCTCAGAAATAGAAATATATTTGTAATTTCCGCGCTAATTTATATATATATATATATATATATATGTATATGTATAAATATATATATGTATATATATATATATATATATATATATATACATATATACATATATACATATATACATATATACATATATACATATATACATATATACATATATACATATACATATATATATATATATATACATATATATATATATACATATATACATATATATATATATATATATATATATATATATATATATATATATATATATATATATATATCATGTCCGTGACTAAAATATTGCCCTTTGCTCGACCACAAGAGGGCGCTTAACCGATGACATTTTTGTGATATAAATACACTGTAAGAAATATTGGGCAAACACGGTTGATATGTTGCCCAACACTGGTCAACACATCAACAGGTTACACAGTTGGTTTACCATTGGCCAATGTTGGATAATTTTTTGCCAAAATATGTGAACAGTTGTGGTAAATACTGACCAATTCTGGGAGAAATAACCTTACCCAACCCCATGTTGTCCAAAGTTTTTGCAGTGTAGGTGTACAATAATAATAATGCTATTTTTGTGTAAGAGCAAGTGTACAAAATGTTAATACATGCAGACATTTTTAAGAATCACCAGATATGTACACAAATCAATATGTGAAAGCTGAAAAGGCGCATTTAATTCCATTCTCCTGAGGACAATCAGAGCATACTGATCCAGTTGTAACCTCTAGTTCTTTTCAGAACTAATTACTACTCAATAGAGAATTTCACATGGTGTCACTGCAATTAGTCTCACTAATTCCATTGATGTTTAATTTTCATCTCAGGAAGTCAGTTGGGAAATTATTTTGCTAATAATTGTACTAAAAAGATTTCAAAGGACGTGGCTTAAAGTCGATTTATGTATTCTACTAATTCAATAACGTACCAGCTGTTTATATACACTGAAACATTCACAATTTGAGACGTGTGAGATTAGCAATTAAATTTATTTCCAAATTTGGCATACTGAAATTCATTAGGTGTTCGAGCTATAGCGCGAACACCTCTTGTTAGGTGTTCGAGCGACAGCGCGAACACCTCTTGTTATTGTTCGGTTTTTTACTTTTTTTTCTCCTTCTCAGTGAGACATATCCAGAGACAAAAACATAGTTGCAGAGTTCACAGAACCTTAAAACTTACCACATTGTTAGACCTTAACATGTAGTTGTGCCCCAAGTTGTGACGTCATGGTGAGGTCATCAGATATCGAATTACACTAAATCAAAGTTTAATATTTCAAAAATCTCATGAACTACAAAAGATATTTTCACAATCTTTGCATCATCTGAAAGATCTTGAATTATGTGATTTTTCGTACACAGACGTGACCCCAATCTGACCTCTCCTTCCGGTTGAAACCGGAAGTTTAAGTGAACAACTATTCAGAATCACTATTCTGTAAATGTATTTGTACAGCCAAAACATAGTTGCGGAGTTCAAAGAACCTTAAAACTTAACACATAGTTAGACCTTAGCATATAGTTCCAGGTAACGTTGTGACGTCATGGTGAGGTCATCTAATGAATTATTAGGTAATTAATTATAATTAAAACAATATATTTTATATCTCGTCAACCACAATAGATAATATTTTTATTCCTTCATAATCATACAGAACATGGAGGACTCGACATTTGATACACAGATATGGCCCTATTTGGCCCTTACTTCCAGTCCAAACTGGAAGTTCAAGTTTAAAAGCTCTTTATAAATTGACGCAAATCTGAAAGCGTATTCGAAAAAAGCATTCTGGGTTTATATGTTAAGTGGGATCTGCTCTTTTCAAAAATATATTTGGTGACGTCATCGCTCTTAACAGCGCCCTCTAGCGGCAGGTTTTAAAAAGTCACTTTTTGCTATCTCGAGAAAACATTAGACAGAATTTTACCAAATTTGGCACAATTGACAACCATATTATGAGGAAATATCAAGTATGAATGACGTCACATGATTGAACCGGAATTTACAGTTGGAAGAATTTAAAATTATATGAGATGACTGAACCGGAAGTTAATGTATTCAGTATAGCACATTATATGTTATTTTAATTATATTTATTGATTTAATTTTGCCCTACACCGACGTGTGTATAACACTGTATACTCAGTGCTTTCCGAGTGTCTGTAAAAAAAAACTACACAGGCGACTCGGGCGGGATTCGAACCCACGACCTCCTGCCTACCAGTGCAGACGTCTTAACCTCTCGACCACCGAGCTTGCCCGATGACAATTGGCCGGCTAGAATCCCATATAGCAGCGGGTTCCGCGATATATATAGGTTGGTGAAATTCTTGCGTTGGGAGATAAACAACTGCTTTAATTTTGCCCTATTAAATTTATCTCCCGACGCAAGAATTTCACCAACCTATAATTATATTTATTGTTCGTTTTTTTGTTGTTTTTTTTTGCTTTTTCTTCTCTTTCTCAGTGAGACATATCCAGAGAGCCTTAAAACTTAACACATAGTTAGACCTTAACATGTAATTGTATCCTAAGTTGTGACGTCATGGTGAGGTCATCAGATATCGAATTACACTAAATCAAAGTTAAATATTTCAAAAAATCATCTCTCATGAACCACAGAAGTTAAGAAGTTAAGTTTTAAGGTTCTGTGAACTCTGCAAATATGTTTTTGTCTCTGGACAAGTCTTATTGAGAAGAAGAAGAAGAAGAAGAAGAAGAAGAAGAAGAAGAAGAAGAAGAAGAAGAAGAAGAAGAAGAAGAAGAAGAAGAAGAAGAAGAAGAAGAAGAAGAAGAAGAAGAAGAAGAAGAAGAAGAAGAATATAATTTTTTGAAATATTAAACTTTAATTTAGTGTAATTCGATATCTGATGACCTCACCACGACGTCACAACTTAGGACACAACTACATGTTAAGGTCTAAGTATGTGTTAAGTTTTAAGGTGCTGTGAACTTTGCAACTATCCTTTTTTGTTGGATATGTCTCACTGAGAAGAAGAAGAAAGAAGGAGAAGAAAAGAACAATAACAAGAGGTGTTCGCGCTGCCGTTTCTACAAACTCAATACCTCTAGTTTTAGATTTGTATTAATTCCCAAAAGGTCATGCCTGAGGCGCCAGGTTATGCGTTCAAACATGGATAGTCACTGCCCGTGAAGTTGGCCGTTTTGCGTGGTGTGACCGCCGAGACTATACCGTCGGTGTACCTGAACCACTGCGGCAGTATAATTTGAGATTATTCTCGAAATAGTCTCAAAATTCAAACGAAAAAGAGGGTGAATTGAATACGGCGGGATTGCGGTAGGAACGCGTGGGAGGAAAAAGCTTTCTTTCTTGTCTTGTTTTAGTTATGTGTGGTTCTGGAGTAAAATAGATTATGTTCACCTGGTATACCCGCACACCTATTTAATTATCACTTTCCATGAATACTTATAAGTTCATGAATACTGACTAGTTCCTATGGTAATTTGTTCCTGTTTTTCCTGTTCGGGCCGGTCGTTCGTTCTTTCTTTGAGAAGGTTTAAACAGTTTGAGTTCTACAATCTCCTGTTGCTCCTTAAAGATGTATTCTTATAATATACACAGTACAATTCAAAGGAAAAATGTACCATTGGAAAATTCAATTCTTCACTTTAATAAAGATCGATAATTTATGTGTGTATATATAAAATAAATAGCCTGTGAACATTATGATGATAAACTCAAATTTTTAATACAGTCTGTCACCAAAAAACCTTTTAAACCTTCGTTTCTTAAACACGATAGCTCCTCCGGCAGAATTATATTTCAAGGTCTAGTACATCTAGTGCGTTTGATGTATTCGCACTGTACATGAACCGTTGAGGGCACATGTTGTTAGACCACTGTCTAACACTGTCTGGGCAGCAATAGTGCGTCGCGTTTGGCGTATACTGCAATACTGCTTCTCTGACCAATCTGAGCACCCTATTTGACGAAACGTGAGCGTACCGCATATTTAAGAATGCGTGTGATGCGCTCGCATAGTGTGGTATCACCACAGTAATGGCTGAAAACTCCATTCTGATTCTCTTTTGTTTGTTTTACCCATTCTGATTCTCTTTTTCGGCCCACAAAGCATATGTCCAAACAAATATGGAAACGTACTGCAGTTTCATTATTAAGCGTTTACAGAAATTGTGTAAATCAGTTTAACACACTTGTTATGTAAAATTGCAATACAGCAAATTGTTGGAAATAAAGTTGCCTACATTTTGCTATAAATTTACACGTTTTTTTTTTTACAGTGTAGGTCTACAAAGTATCATTGGCGGATCTAGGAGAGAGCAAATGAGGCATGTACTCCCTAATGTTTCACCTTTTTCATCGCCATGTGCTCCTCCCCCTTTCGAGACCGGCATGGTTATGCACTACCTTTGATGGCTGTGTGTTTTCGGTTATTTTGGGAACCGGATAGGCCTATCCGAAATTGGAAATTTATATATATAAATAACCAATATGATTACAAGTCTTGTTTTATTAACAATGAATGTGGACTTACTGTAATAATTTCCCACCCTCTATATTAAAAACGACTCGTAGCATCCCCATTCCCCACACACATTTGTGAACATAAATTAAGAAACTTCACTTTGTGTGGTTTAAATGTTCAGTCGAAATTTTTAAAAGTCGTTTACGGGTAATTGGAACCGAAAAACCGGGTAATGACAGTTTCGGTCGGGTATCCGGGTACCCGGCACAGCCTTACACATTTTAACCGATATCTGATCCCGGTGTTAAAACCCTGCGACGCGCCATGACACTTATACGAACAGCGCGGTTGCATCGCGCTAAATTTTTTAGTAGGTGTGAAGGGACGCTATAACTTCTGTTGTGTTGAACACTACCAACTCCCAATGGTTTTAACAGATGCCTAGAGGTCCTCTAGACCCTAGACAACAATTTGAAGCACACAAAAAATGTAAGGGCCCTTTAGGTTGATGTTTATTTTAGTTCTGATAACGCTTTTTTCCCCTACCCCAACTCGACATAAAATATACCCTATTATGTGTACCCATAGCAGTTATAGGAATAAACATCTCTCATCCTCTGGCTGATGGCTCCAAATGTCTGGAATCATGTTTTGGCACACCATAGTGGGTAACTGATAGCCTGTGATAAGCCGCTTAGGAGCCGAAGTCAATGGCCTTGTGTTGACAGATGGGATTAGGATTTGTACACGGTCCTATGGGACCATGCTTTTTGCAGTAGGATTTTTGGGGTCAAGGGTTCAAAGCAGGCTAATGGGAATTAACCATGCCATTTGGGTATACTTCAACAGTGAACTTACGGAATTTGAGAAATTTCGGGTAAAAATCAACGGAGTAATTAGGTTTTGTTTACAAACCTACTAACAAAAATAGCGCCATGGCACGACGCAAGGGACACTACAATGCATCAGTGGTGTTAATACTGGGTAACTCGTCCAATATGAACACCATGGCTGAAAACTGTGCACAGCACTGGTGTTTTTATAACACCCAAGTTTTTGCAAGGTAAGACAAAACAAATATACTCTGGTGTCCTCTGGTGCAAAGACTAAATCAAAATTCATTCCAAATTTAATTTTCCCAATTTCTCAGAAGCGTGAACAACACTCGAACTGAATTGGGAAAAATGTGTTTTTTATATACGCATGATATTATTGACTGCCTTTTTTCTGCTTCATGTATAAAACTGGTGGCGTCACTAAGTGGGGGGAGCTCTTGAGGCACCTGGATTTTCTGGGGCAGTTTAAGCATAAATGTTCACTAAACACAAAGGCATACTCCTTAATCCTCCTTAAAGAAAAGGGCACAACATTAGTAATGTTCATAAAACTGCCTTTATATTATTATGCTTATTTTCTTTGTATCAAGATACGGTATGCAATATATGGAAGCTGAGTCTAGTCAAGGAGATTGTGTGCAGAGGCATTCGCAATTATTACAGGAAACACTTGAATATTGCCGTTGGTAACCTTTTGTAAATGTGCCTTTCCACTGTGCTTTCTCTTGAATAAGAACACTTCAATCAGAAAAGAAAATAATTCAGGGGGATTTCTCATTCAGACAATAATTCGGTAATTTTCTAATCAGGTAATTACGAATATTGTACACTGCAAAAACTATGATGTTAAAAAGTACACCATTGGTGTTTATATTAGGCAACTCGCACAATATAAACACCATGGAAGAATAAAGTTGACACCACTCGTGTTATTTTGACACCTCAGTTTTTGCACGGTATATTACCTTTAAGTACGGTATGCATAGACATTATGACATCTGCCTAAAGTGTGTATATTCAGGCGCTAAATTCCACATGTTAAAGGGAAGTATGTGAAAATATCTGTTCGTTTCAACCCTCCAGTTTCCACACTATTAACCTGTAAACGACTATTACCCTGTAAACATTTAATTACAATATGTTTCACAATATCATTTTTTGGGCCAACAGGGAAATACGTGATACAATGTGCACGCGGGGACCAAATTACCCATATACAAAGTATGGTGGCTAAGAGAGGCCTCCCAAATCGGGGAAACGTTCATACCCCTATGTGAAAAAGTCGTTTAAAACACAGCATGGCGGATATTCAATCAATCCAGCAATTTTGGCAATTTTGGCAATTCATAGCCAAAAAAACTAATACCCATAACAACTAATACTGTACTTTCCCTTTAATTTTCACAGTGGGGGGCTTATAGTGTAGTCGACAATACCCGTAGGTTAATGCACTCTCCTAGCCCACAGCCTCAGTGATGATCCATGCAGTCTCGATTCTGTCTTGGTTGTTCCTCTCGATAGAAGATGGTTAACTTCAAGCCAAATGATTTCATTTCCGCTATACTAATGAATTAATATCTTACCGCGTGCGCCAGTTCAATATTCGCATGAATTAACGCGTATGTTTTTGAGTGTAAAGTTTCATATCTCCTCCATAAAATCCCTGCAGCATAGAGCACTGCATGTTACTATAATCAATTCCCGATTTTCAAAAAGGTTAAAATTTCGTCACTATTTTGACGTTATTCTGCGATCCTTACGCCCTATTTCATCATTTATGTTGAAAATGTATATCGGTACCGTATTCATTGCAGAATATTACAGAGTAACTTCAAAATATGTCCATGTCATCGTGTCAATAACTGCTACTGAACCCGCGAGGAGTTATCGTGAGATTTTGCGCCCATACACGTTAAATCAAATAAATATTATTCTTTGACCAGTGATGAAATCGTGGGATAACAGTGTGTGTATTTTTCATTAACTGATGTAGATGTGTAACTGATCTCCGGAGAATTAAAATATTGATATAACGTGTTTATTTTTACACGTGCCTAAAGAGCATGGACAACATTACCAGATTACCAAGAAAAAACGATTTATTATCTAAAATGTACTTTGTGAAAGGTAGAAACATGTACCAATCATTCAGATAGATCATTTCCTCTGAAGTGTTTAATTATTTGTCGAATTTACAAATTTGCCATCCATGAACGTTTTTGTAAAAACAAATAAATAAATAAAACAAAATATAGGTAAATAAAACTATAAAAACATATAATTTTTGTTCGTCGTTTCCCCAAAAAATGTAAGCACCAATTGCAGCGGGTAAGTTAAGTTTTTGTGGTACAGTAGGCTATGGGTTGTAAAAACTAGATGGTTGAAATGATATATACGTTACCAATTATGCATCTTCTTTTTAATAAGACCACTTTTTTATGTTTATGTACATAAAACACAATAAAGGGGGCCACTTTGCATCCGTCACGTTAGTAGTTTTTCCAATGGTTGTTATTTATTTTTAAGTACCTGAAACTGACCAAAATGCGTTTCAACATGTGAATGGACATGCAGGCTTATACTAGAAGTAATTTAAGTTGATTTATTTTATTTTTTTATTTTTTTATTTATTTTTTTACCCTCAAATTTCCATAAAAATTGGACGGAAAAAGTTACCTCACTTTTCCGTCCATTTGTTGATGGAAATTTTAGGGTAATTAAAAAAATAATAGTAATAATCAATTCAAATTATCTTTAGGATAAGCATGCATGTCTATTCAAATGTTGAAATTCTTTTTGGGTGGTTTCAGATATTTAAAAAAAAAAATACAACCATTAGAAAAACTGCTAACGTGACGGTAGGAAAGTGGGCCCTTTTATTGTGTTTTATGTCATTTGTATATAAATATTTTGCTTAAAGATAAAGCATTTAATTTTAAGTAATATAAAAACCAATTGGTCGAATTGTAATTTTACATTCACTTGTGTAAAGCTGATGATATTCAAGCTGTTAGCCAGGATTTAGAAACAGGGTGTCCAAATTTGCTGGAAATTTCAAAACAGGGTGTCCAAATTGTTCACTTATAATACTTTTACATGTAAATGACAGATGAAACAGGGTCTCAAAAATGGGAAATGGGTGTCTAAAAGACACCCAGACACCCATCTGGCCTAATACTATGATGATATTTATAACATTAAAGTATTTAATTTTAAGTAATATAAAAACCAAATGGTCGAATTATAATTTGAAATTTACTGTGTGTAAATTAATAACATTAATATGGGAACTAATATTCCGTACAAGTGATTTTGTCGGGGGCATTGTTATTTTTAACAAAAAGTTTAATAATTCCCACTTATGAAAGAAGAGAAGTCTGTATGTAGCGTTACACGACTGTATAGGTTACAACAACTGGTAAGATTTGAACCATGTCACATCTGATTGTATGTGTTAAATTCTAACCACTCTTATGTAGCGGTACACACTCCTGTAAGATTTGAACCAAGTCACATCTGATTGTATGTGTTAAATTCTAACCACTCTTATGTAGCGGTACACACTCCTGTAAGATTCGAGCCAAGTCACATCTGATTGTATGTGTTAAATTCTAACCACTCTTATGTAGCGGTACACACTCCTGTAAGATTCGAACCAAGTCACATCTGATTGTATGTGTTAAATTCTAACCACTCTTATGTAGCGGTACACACTCCTGTAAGATTCGAACCAAGTCACATCTGATTGTATGTGTTAAATTCTAACCACTCTTTTGTAGCGGTACACACTCATGTAAGATTTGAACCAAGTCACATCTGATTGTATGTGTTAAATTCTAACCACTCTTATGTAGCGGTACACACTCCTGTAAGATTCGAACCAAGTCACATCTGATTGTATGTGTTAAATTCTAACCACTCTTATGTAGCGGTACACACTCCTGTAAGATTTGAACCAAGTCACATCTGATTGTATGTGTTAAATTCTAACCACTCTTATGTAGCGGTACACACTCCTGTAAGATTCGAACCAAGTCACATCTGATTGTATGTGTTAAATTCTAACCACTCTTATGTAGCGGTACACACTCCTGTAAGATTTGAACCAAGTCACATCTGATTGTATGTGTTAAATTCTAACCACTCTTATGTAGCGGTACACACTCCTGTAAGATTCGAACCAAGTCACATCTGATTGTATGTGTTAAATTCTAACCACTCTTATGTAGCGGTACACACTCCTGTAAGATTTGAACCAAGTCACATCTGATTGTATGTGTTAAATTCTAACCACTCTTATGTAGCGGTACACACTCCTGTAAGATTCGAACCAAGTCACATCTGATTGTATGTGTTAAATTCTAACCACTCTTATGTAGCGGTACACACTCCTGTAAGATTCGAACCAAGTCACATCTGATTGTATGTGTTAAATTCTAACCACTCTTATGTAGCGGTACACACTCCTGTAAGATTTGAACCAAGTCACATCTGATTGTATGTGTTAAATTCTAACCACTCTTATGTAGCGGTACACACTCCTGTAAGATTTGAACCAAGTCACATCTGATTGTATGTGTTAAATTCTAACCACTCTTATGTAGCGGTACACACTCCTGTAAGATTTGAACCAAGTCACATCTGATTGTATGTGTTAAATTCTAACCACTCTTATGTAGCGGTACACACTCCTGTAAGATTTGGAACCAAGTCACATCTGATTGTATGTGTTAAATTCTAACCACTCTTATGTAGCGGTACACACTCCTGTAAGATTTGAACCAAGTCACATCTGATTGTATGTGTTAAATTCTAACCACTCTTATGTAGCGGTACACACTCCTGTAAGATTAGGAACCAAGTCACATCTGATTGTATGTGTTAAATTCTAACCACTCTTATGTAGCGGTACACACTCCTGTAAGATTCGAACCAAGTCACATCTGATTGTATGTGTTAAATTCTAACCACTCTTATGTAGCGGTACACACTCCTGTAAGATTCGAACCAAGTCACATCTGATTGTATGTGTTAAATTCTAACCACTCTTATGTAGCGGTACACACTCCTGTAAGATTCGAACCAAGTCACATCTGATTGTATGTGTTAAATTCTAACCACTCTTATGTAGCGGTACACACTCATGTAAGATTCGAACCAAGTCACATCTGATTGTATGTGTTAAATTCTAACCACTCTTATGTAGCGGTACACACTCCTGTAAGATTTGAACCATGTCACATCTGATTGTATGTGTTAAATTCTAACCACTCTTATGTAGCGGTACACACTCCTGTAAGATTCGAACCAAGTCACATCTGATTGTATGTGTTAAATTCTAACCACTCTTATGTTGCGGTACACACTCCTGTAAGATTCGAACCAAGTCACATCTGATTGTATGTGTTAAATTCTAACCACTCTTATGTAGCGGTACACACTCCTGTAAGATTTGAACCAAGTCACATCTGATTGTATGTGTTAAATTCTAACCACTCTTATGTAGCGGTACACACTCCTGTAAGATTTGAACCAAGTCACATCTGATTGTATGTGTTAAATTATAACCACACTTATGTAGCGGTACACACTCCAGTAAGATTCGAACCAAGTCACATCTGATTGTATGTGTTAAATTCTAACCACTCTTATGTAGCGGTACACACTCCAGTAAGATTTGAACCAAGTCACATCTGATTGTATGTGTTAAATTCTAACCACTCTTATGTAGCGGTACACACTCCTGTAAGATTTGAACCAAGTCACATCTGATTGTATGTGTTAAATTCTAACCACTCTTATGTAGCGGTACACACTCCTGTAAGATTCGAACCAAGTCACATCTGATTGTATGTGTTAAATTCTAACCACTCTTATGTAGCGGTAGACACTCCTGTAAGATTCGAACCAAGTCACATCTGATTGTATGTGTTAAATTCTAACCACTCTTATGTAGCGGTACACACTCCTGTAAGATTTGAACCAAGTCACATCTGATTGTATGTGTTAAATTCTAACCACTCTTATGTAGCGGTACACACTCCTGTAAGATTCGAACCAAGTCACATCTGATTGTATGTGTTAAATTCTAACCACTCTTATGTAGCGGTACACACTCCTGTAAGATTCGAACCAAGTCACATCTGATTGTATGTGTTAAATTCTAACCACTCTTATGTAGCGGTACACACTCCTGTAAGATTTGAACCAAGTCACATCTGATTGTATGTGTTAAATTCTAACCACTCTTATGTAGCGGTACACACTCCAGTAAGATTTGAACCAAGTCACATCTGATTGTATGTGTTAAATTCTAACCACTCTTATGTAGCGGTACACACTCCTGTAAGATTTGAACCAAGTCACATCTGATTGTATGTGTTAAATTCTAACCACTCTTATGTAGCGGTACACACTCCTGTAAGATTCGAACCAAGTCACATCTGATTGTATGTGTTAAATTCTAACCACTCTTATGTAGCGGTACACACTCCTGTAAGATTCGAACCAAGTCACATCTGATTGTATGTGTTAAATTCTAACCACTCTTTTGTAGCGGTACACACTCCTGTAAGATTTGAACCAAGTCACATCTGATTGTATGTGTTAAATTCTAACCACTCTTATGTAGCGGTATATACACACTCCTGTAAGATTTGAACCAAGTCACATCTGATTGTATGTGTTAAATTCTAACCACTCTTATGTAGCGGTACACACTCCTGTAAGATTCGAACCAAGTCACATCTGATTGTATGTGTTAAATTCTAACCACTCTTATGTAGCGGTACACACTCCTGTAAGATTCGAACCAAGTCACATCTGATTGTATGTGTTAAATTCTAACCACTCTTATGTAGCGGTACACACTCCTGTAAGATTTGAACCAAGTCACATCTGATTGTATGTGTTAAATTCTAACCACTCTTATGTAGCGGTACACACTCCTGTAAGATTCGAACCAAGTCACATCTGATTGTATGTGTTAAATTCTAACCACTCTTATGTAGCGGTACACACTCCTGTAAGATTCGAACCAAGTCACATCTGATTGTATGTGTTAAATTCTAACCACTCTTATGTAGCGGTACACACTCCTGTAAGATTCGAACCAAGTCACATCTGATTGTATGTGTTAAATTCTAACCACTCTTATGTAGCGGTACACACTCCTGTAAGATTCGAACCAAGTCACATCTGATTGTATGTGTTAAATTCTAACCACTCTTATGTAGCGGTACACACTCCTGTAAGATTTGAACCAAGTCACATCTGATTGTATGTGTTAAATTCTAACCACTCTTATGTTGCGGTACACACTCCTGTAAGATTTGAACCAAGTCACATCTGATTGTATGTGTTAAATTCTAACCACTCTTATGTAGCGGTACACACTCCTGTAAGATTCGAACCAAGTCACATCTGATTGTATGTGTTAAATTCTAACCACTCTTATGTAGCGGTACACACTCCTGTAAGATTCGAACCAAGTCACATCTGATTGTATGTGTTAAATTCTAACCACTCTTATGTGGCAGTACACACTCCTGTAAGATTCGAACCAAGTCACATCTGATTGTATGTGTTAAATTCTAACCACTCTTATGTAGCGGTACACACTCCTGTAAGATTCGAACCAAGTCACATCTGATTGTATGTGTTAAATTCTAACCACTCTTATGTAGCGGTACACACTCCTGTAAGATTCGAACCAAGTCACATCTGATTGTATGTGTTAAATTCTAACCACTCTTATGTAGCGGTACACACTCCTGTAAGATTCGAACCAAGTCACATCTGATTGTATGTGTTAAATTCTAACCACTCTTATGTAGCGGTACACACTCCTGTAAGATTCGAACCAAGTCACATCTGATTGTATGTGTTAAATTCTAACCACTCTTATGTAGCGGTATATACACACTCCTGTAAGATTTGAACCAAGTCACATCTGATTGTATGTGTTAAATTCTAACCACTCTTATGTAGCGGTACACTCCTGTAAGATTTGAACCAAGTCACATCTGATTGTATGTGTTAAATTCTAACCACTCTTATGTTGCGGTACACACTCCTGTAAGATTTGAACCAAGTCACATCTGATTGTATGTGTTAAATTCTAACCACTCTTATGTAGCGGTACACACTCCTGTAAGATTCGAACCAAGTCACATCTGATTGTATGTGTTAAATTCTAACCACTCTTATGTAGCGGTACACACTCCTGTAAGATTCGAACCAAGTCACATCTGATTGTATGTGTTAAATTCTAACCACTCTTATGTAGCGGTACACACTCCTGTAAGATTCGAACCAAGTCACATCTGATTGTATGTGTTAAATTCTAACCACTCTTATGTAGCGGTACACACTCCTGTAAGATTCGAACCAAGTCACATCTGATTGTATGTGTTAAATTCTAACCACTCTTATGTAGCGGTACACACTCCTGTAAGATTCGAACCAAGTCACATCTGATTGTATGTGTTAAATTCTAACCACTCTTATGTAGCGGTACACACTCCTGTAAGATTCGAACCAAGTCACATCTGATTGTATGTGTTAAATTCTAACCACTCTTATGTAGCGGTACACACTCCTGTAAGATTCGGAACCAAGTCACATCTGATTGTATGTGTTAAATTCTAACCACTCTTATGTAGCGGTATATACACACTCCTGTAAGATTTGAACCAAGTCACATCTGATTGTATGTGTTAAATTCTAACCACTCTTATGTAGCGGTACACACTCCTGTAAGATTTGAACCAAGTCACATCTGATTGTATGTGTTAAATTCTAACCACTCTTATGTTGCGGTACACACTCCTGTAAGATTTGAACCAAGTCACATCTGATTGTATGTGTTAAATTCTAACCACTCTTATGTAGCGGTACACACTCCTGTAAGATTCGAACCAAGTCACATCTGATTGTATGTGTTAAATTCTAACCACTCTTATGTAGCGGTACACACTCCTGTAAGATTCGAACCAAGTCACATCTGATTGTATGTGTTAAATTCTAACCACTCTTATGTAGCGGTACACACTCCTGTAAGATTCGGAACCAAGTCACATCTGATTGTATGTGTTAAATTCTAACCACTCTTATGTAGCGGTACACACTCCTGTAAGATTCGAACCAAGTCACATCTGATTGTATGTGTTAAATTCTAACCACTCTTATGTAGCGGTACACACTCCTGTAAGATTCGAACCAAGTCACATCTGATTGTATGTGTTAAATTCTAACCACTCTTATGTAGCGGTACACACTCCTGTAAGATTCGAACCAAGTCACATCTGATTGTATGTGTTAAATTCTAACCACTCTTATGTAGCGGTACACACTCCTGTAAGATTCGAACCAAGTCACATCTGATTGTATGTGTTAAATTCTAACCACTCTTATGTAGCGGTATATACACACTCCTGTAAGATTTGAACCAAGTCACATCTGATTGTATGTGTTAAATTCTAACCACTCTTATGTAGCGGTACACACTCCTGTAAGATTCGAACCAAGTCACATCTGATTGTATGTGTTAAATTCTAACCACTCTTATGTAGCGGTACACACTCCTGTAAGATTCGAACCAAGTCACATCTGATTGTATGTGTTAAATTCTAACCACTCTTATGTAGCGGTACACACTCCTGTAAGATTCGAACCAAGTCACATCTGATTGTATGTGTTAAATTCTAACCACTCTTATGTAGCGGTACACACTCCTGTAAGATTCGAACCAAGTCACATCTGATTGTATGTGTTAAATTCTAACCACTCTTATGTAGCGGTACACACTCCTGTAAGATTCGAACCAAGTCACATCTGATTGTATGTGTTAAATTCTAACCACTCTTATGTAGCGGTATATACACACTCCTGTAAGATTTGAACCAAGTCACATCTGATTGTATGTGTTAAATTATAACCACACTTATGTAGCGGTACACACTCCTGTAAGATTTGAACCAAGTCACATCTGATTGTATGTGTTAAATTCTAACCACTCTTATGTAGCGGTACACACTCCTGTAAGATTTGAACCAAGTCACATCTGATTGTATGTGTTAAATTCTAACCACTCTTATGTAGCGGTACACACTCCTGTAAGATTTGAACCAAGTCACATCTGATTGTATGTGTTAAATTCTAACCACTCTTATGTAGCGGTACACACTCATGTAAGATTCGAACCAAGTCACATCTGATTGTATGTGTTAAATTATAACCACACTTATGTAGCGGTACACACTCCAGTAAGATTCGAACCAAGTCACATCTGATTGTATGTGTTAAATTCTAACCACTCTTATGTAGCGGTACACACTCCTGTAAGATTCGAACCAAGTCACATCTGATTGTATGTGTTAAATTCTAACCACTCTTATGTAGCGGTACACACTCCTGTAAGATTCGAACCAAGTCACATCTGATTGTATGTGTTAAATTCTAACCACTCTTATGTAGCGGTACACACTCCTGTAAGGTTGGAACAAAGTCACATCTGATTGTATGTGTTAAATTCTAACCACTCTTATGTAGCGGTACACACTCCTGTAAGATTCGAACCAAGTCACATCTGATTGTATGTGTTAAATTCTAACCACTCTTATGTAGCGGTACACACTCCTGTAAGATTCGAACCAAGTCACATCTGATTGTATGTGTTAAATTCTAACCACTCTTATGTAGCGGTACACACTCCTGTAAGATTCGAACCAAGTCACATCTGATTGTATGTGTTAAATTCTAACCACTCTTTTGTAGCGGTAGACACTCCTGTAAGATTCGAACCAAGTCACATCTGATTGTATGTGTTAAATTCTAACCACTCTTATGTAGCGGTACACACTCCTGTAAGATTCGAACCAAGTCACATCTGATTGTATGTGTTAAATTCCAACCACTCTTATGTAGCGGTACACACTCCTGTAAACCTACAAACCTTCTAATTATAAATAGCGCGTTATAATCAATCAATATAATGTACGGCGACCACTGCTTTATATGAACACATATCATTATATCTTATATCATATTATATCTGAAAGTTAAAATCAATAAACTCTCATATTCCCCTCTCCCCCCCCAAAAAAATAAAAACAAAAACAAAGAAACAAAACAACAACATACAATTGCATTGATTTGAAAACCTATATCGTTAAATTTAACACTGCTGGCTGCAGTACTGCGCATACATTTTAACGATAGGTTTGCATGGACGAAGAGGTTGTATTCTGTCAATGACCGTTGACTTTCAATTAGAACGATTAATACCGGACCATTTCAGGCAAATTGGGCTTCGTAGTTCTCGACGGTAGAGCTGCGGCCGCGTGAGGTGGTTTTTAAGCATGGCAATCCGATGCTGACGGCTCGCCGCTCTACTGCGGCTGCAGTTAATGCCTCGGAGGTTTGCTGGGCACACTAGCGCGATATATTAAAGATGCAGGCCTATCGTCGCCCGTGTTTGTTTATATTAAAATAGCAATTTCAGGAAACGGTAATTTTTTATATGAACATGGCTGTTTGACTTGAAGAAGGGAAAACAAATGTTTTAAAATAATATATTTCTCAAATTAACAATGAGAAGCATGGTTTTACAATAAATATGTATTGTAAAAATGTCAAAATTAATTCAATATCCCGTTATTTTGTCTCTTTTCTACTATTAAACCAAGCTTCTGAGAACTATTGTGTTAAACATCTTTGTTATCATTAATGTTCAAAGGATTTGATTTTCCTTTCAAAAGGAAACTTTTGTTCTAATCGATGTTCTAATGGAAACAAAAACAAATCGGAAATTGCCGGTAAAACAAAATTGCCGGTGTAGAATTGGTAATTTATACACAAAATATTTATTTTAAATTTCAAATATTAATCTTCGACTCATTTGGTTCAAAAAAAACGAAAAACTGAAATTATTGCTAATGATTATCAGTATTTTCCAGTTTGAATTTAGGACAGAAGAATCCACTCCTAAATTCCACATAGGATGAGTACACAAATCTGAATGCATCGTCACTAAATTCTAATCAACGACAAAAGTAAAAAAATAATAATAATAATAATAATAATAATAATAATAATAATAATAATAATAATAATAATAATAATAATAATAATAATAATAATAATAATAATAATAATAATAATAATAATAATAATAATAATAATAATAATAATAATAATAATAATAATAATAATAATAATAATAATAATAATAATAATAATAATAATAATAATAATAATAATAATAATAATAATAATAATAATAATAATAATAATAATAATAATAATAATAATAATAATAATAATAATAATAATAATAATAATAATAATAATAATAATAATAATAATAATAATAATAATAATAATAAAAATGGGTAGGCCTGGGTCTCCCTTTGGTCTAGATGACAAAGCCCCTGAACCTCCTGGATGTTTAATTTTTGAAGGATTTACAGACTCTCCACATCCCCACAAACAATGAACACAATACAGACTACTTCTTTTTTTCCTTGGTGGCTATTTCTCTTCTTTTAAGAAAATGTTGAGGCAAAGGGATATTTTTAAAATAAATCCTGAAGTCAGGACAAATCCGGAGAAATCACAGGCCCGTGTTTATTTTATTTGTTAAAAATCCTGAGAAATTACAGGCGCGTAAACAGCATTAAATTTAATTTTCATTATATAATTTCCATAATCTGTACGAGACTGTTAAATTAAGTTGGTCATATAAGCACAATTATATACTCGTAGTAGCATGCTTTACTTTCTCATATATCTTATGCCGTACCTTTACGATGATGCAACACTGAGGATAAAATACTACATCATATTCGATTTAAAATCTTCTCGACTGTTGCCAGGGAAACGAGAATTAGCCTTCAGTCCGCCAGAGGGCATATGGGTAATACTTGTCAGATGTCATTAGATATCAACTGTGGGTGGTAAACAGCATTTTATTTTAAAATAATAATAAAAATAAGATACACGTTAAAATTTTCAGCGGTGACAGAACTGGGGCCAAGTTCATTTAGAAAATTTCGATTAGTAAATATACTTGCTGGGCAAAAATTTAAAGACAACCAGCCAAAGTGAACCAATTTTTGCATGTAGGTTTCGCTGGTAATCAAAAAAACCTGCTTAGCAAAAATTGTTGACAGGATTTTGTGTCTTCTGCTAAGCAGCTCTCTAGAAAATTTACTCCTGGTCATGATTTAATCCTAACTTTGTTATATAGACGATGTGATCTATGAAACATCAAATCTGATATTTTGAGATATCAGCAGAAACCACTTAATTTGATTTATTTTTAATAAGGCACTAACATCTCAAATCTTATTCATCTAAAAATTAAATTGATTTTTGATGTTATGTGAAGAAGCATAAAATGTACAAACTCGGCATACAAAAAAAATACAAATACACACACTGTTACCCAGCGGGAAATCGCATTGTACTCTAAAAGTCATGTAAATTGTAAACAAGTTACAGCAAGTGAAAGTAGGCCTATACGGTAATTGCCCTTTGTAGTATATCTTCTGAAGTGTAAACATGTAGTCGTGCAGTCGTGATTATTTCACAGGCCAATTTCATAGAGCTACTAAGCAGAGAATTTTGCTGAGCATTACGAAACAGACAACCAGCCAAAGTGTATACAATTTGCATGAATGTTTGGCTGGTAACCAGAGAAAAATGCTTAGCCATTTTCCGTTTGCAGACCATGGGCCAATTTCTTTTAGCTTTTAAGCACACGGATTTGCTAAAAGATATGCATACAGAAAAAAACAGGTTACCGGCTAAATTGTCACGTAATGAGTAATGCCTCTGGCAGGTACTCAGCTAATTCCTGCTAAGCAGATAAATTTAGCTCTTTGAAATTGGGGCCCACTCGCACTCACACTCGCTTCCTGTTGGAGCTTCTTGTGTCTACAACATGTATCTCAATGGCAGGTGCAGTTTTGATATTATGCACACTTTTTGATCTTCACATCAAATCTTTTATGCAAAAAAAAAAAAAAGTCTCCGCGGTTTCTGGTCATCAGTCACCTTCAAAATCGGTGCGGTGATACGCTTTTTTCCGGCCATCTGAAGCGACACGCTCGGAAACCAGAAACTGCGATATCCTTTTAGCAAAACTAGTGAAATTTCTGTTATCAGAAAAATATCTGTCATCCAATGATTCACTGGAATAAATAATGAGCAATGCGAATGCATTTTCACTGTTTTCTTGTGATATTATAACGGATGCATTTGTTGCAGACATTTTATCAAAAGTGTAAACATGCTTTAAGATGTAGTGTCTTAATTAATATTACCAACATAACGAAAATATGCAGGCATCTCATTATAGTATCTTTCCAATGATGCTTGCCTTTGCTTACAATACAGCTTTTGTCAGCGTGGGAAGACAATGAGGGCTTTTTTTGAGGAAGTGAAGCCATGCGTCGTATAATCTATAATACGTGAATACCACAGAATGTACATTATAGTCATAATAAATTTACACAATACATCATTTACGCATGTTGTCAACGGATGCATGATGCTTAAATTAAGGGAAGGGGTCAAGATCGTTTACGTTGGCGAAGCTACTTCTACTGATAATTATTATGCGTACTTTCTTAAAATCACTGTAGCCTACACATTGAATAACTAACCTTTGAATTTGAAAGATTCAGCTTATTGCGTTGTGTCGATCACGTGACCAAAAAAGTGAAATGCATTTAGATTTGGTGCATTCATTAATAGGAATTTAGGAATTTAGGCAAAAATTACTCTTCCTTAATTTCGAACAGGAAATTATTTTCCTTTTCATAAAAATGACAGCACCTAAATTATTTCATGGGAAGATTGACACCATCGTTAGCTTTACACTAAGTAAGTTTTCAAATTAAAATTGTATACATTTGTTAATTTGTAATTACCAACCCTTATCTTTTAGACGCTGGCGGATCCAGGGAGCAAACAGCCTTCCATACTAAACAGCCATCACATGTCACAAAGCTTAGCTTTTGTAGTTTTTTCACAGACACTCGGAAAGCATCGAGTATACAGTGCTATACACACGTCGGTGTACGGAAAAATTTAATCAATTGTTTATCTCCCGACGCAAGAATTTCACCAAGCTATATATATCGCGGAACCCGGTGCTATAATGGATTCTAGCCGGCCAATTGTCATCGGGCAAGCTCGGTGGTCGAGAGGTTAAGACGTCTGCACTAGTAAGCAGGGGGTCGTGGGTTTCCTGTCCGAATCGCCTGTGTAGTTTTTTCACAGACACTCGGAAAACACTGAGTATACAGTGCTACACGTCGGTGTGGGGCAAAATTAAATCAAAAGCTTAGCTTGCTTAGCTTTTTGACACCTGTTTATATGGTTTTTAGCATTCAAACACAAATCACAGAAAAAAAGCACAATCTAAACATGTTTTATGCCAAACATGTGAAAAAGTGGGTACAAGCTAAGTGTGTAGAAATGTGTTTAAATTCTAAACACCATTTTTATTGTGTACCGGCCCCACCCCTTCAATCACACCGCCCGTATCTATTTTCTGCCCCCTTTTTAACTTGTATACTCCCCTTTCTCCGGACCTTTGTTCCGCCCCTGATTTTTGTAAAATATTTATAAATGCATCCATATTAAAAAAAAAATCAAGAAAGTTTCATTTGCATTTATATTGGTCAATTCACCCACTATTAAAGGGACAGTATCGTCACGATCAACAGGGCATGGAAACGGGGTGCTAGTTTTAGATTAACTCAGTGACTGGAAATAATACCCCACATGATAAGGTCATATTACCGTTGCTGCTGCATAAATGAGCCAGTAAATTCCAGTCACTATATTCATCTTGAACAAGGACACCGATTGCATGCCCTGTTGAAAATCTGCTCTGATCATGACACCGTGGATAAATACCACCATAACACCGTGGATAAATACCACCATAACACCGTGGATAAATACCACCATAACACCGTAGATAAATACCACCATAACACCGTGAATAAATACCACCATAACACCGTGGATAAATACCACCATAACACCGTGGATAAATACCACCATAACACCGTGGATAAATACCACCATAACACCGTGGATAAATACCACCATAACACCGTGGATAAATACCACCATAACACCGTGGATAAATACCACCATAACACCGTGGATAAATACCACCATAACACCGTGGATAAATACCACCATAACACCGTGGATAAATACCACCATAACACCGTGGATAAATACCACCATAACACCGTGGATAAATACCACCATAACACCGTGGATAAATACCGCCATAACACCGTGGATAAATACCACCATAACACCGTGGATAAATACCGCCATAACACCGTGGATAAATACCGCCATAACACCGTGGATAAATACCGCCATAACACCGTGGATAAATACCGCCATAACACCGTGGATAAATACCGCCATAACACCGTGGATAAATACCGCCATAACACCGTGGATAAATACCGCCATAACACCGTGGATAAATACCGCCATAACACCGTGGATAAATACCGCCATAACACCGTGGATAAATACGGCCATAACACCGTGGATAAATACCGCCATAACACCGTGGATAAATACGGCCATAACACCGTGGATAAATACGGCCATAACACCGTGGATAAATACGGCCATAACACCGTGGATAAATAGCGCCATAACACCGTGGATAAATACGGCCATAACACCGTGGATAAATACGGCCATAACACCGTGGATAAATACCGCCATAACACCGTGGATAAATACGGCCATAACACCGTGGATAAATACCGCCATAACACCGTGGATAAATACCGCCATAACACCGTGGATAAATACGGCCATAACACCGTGGATAAATACCGCCATAACACCGTGGATAAATACCGCCATAACACCGTGGATAAATACGGCCATAACACCGTGGATAAATACCGCCATAACACCGTGGATAAATACCGCCATAACACCGTGGATAAATACCGCCATAACACCGTGGATAAATACCGCCATAACACCGTGGATAAATACCGCCATAACACCGTGGATAAATACCACCATAACACCATGGATAAATAAAGTATACAACACCGGTGTTAAGTATTATTCGTAGCTTTGCATGTGAAATTCTCAATTGAGTAGTAATCAGTCATAACAACCAGTTCTTTTCAGAACTAATTACTAATCACTTGAGAAATTCACCTGGTGTCACCGAAAACAGGCTTTACTTTACACTGGTGTTATTGTAACGCCACAGGGTTGCTGCAGGGCAGTGTCTTCAAGCAACCGAAATCAAGTCGGGTGAGATTTGTAGGCCTTACGTTCATGAGGGGGAAACATGATGTAAGTAAGACTGATTGCGGTGACACCATGTGGAATCTCAATTGAGTAGTAATTAGTTCTGAAAAGAACTGGTGGTACAACTCGACGTTTCGATCAGTATGCTCTGATCGTCCTCAGGAGAATGGAGTACTTATGCTGTCAACGAATGTCCCATGATACGAACATGTCGTCAAATGCTTAGATCGTTTATCACCAGATTGTTTCCTATTTCCATTATTTCCTTTGAGAAATAATGAAAACAACACTCTTATATTATGGGACCATTCTTTATAATATTGCACATTTATAACTGAAGAAAATCCGAATAATCACTGTCCATTATCATCGGGTGAATAATTATGTGACTTGCCCCACCAAAAAGGAAAAAAAATACATAAAAATAATTAATTTAATGAGATGTTCCTATTTCTGAATTCAGTTGAATAAGAGCTTTCCACTTTGGCTTGCTCTTCTCACTAAAATTTCTTGTAGCTTGAAAAGTCATACATTCTATTCTGATAAATGTTTAATTTTAAAGGCCATAACGTCTATGCGGCTTTATGTTCATTTTTAGGAGTCACCAGGTAAGGTCACATGCTCTGTTAGCGAAGCGCATACCCCCAAAACCAAAAGCATTCTTAACTAGAAAATCACTCTTAATTCGCAAAACTCCGCCATAGAGCTGGGCAGAATTTCAGAGAAAAAAATCTTAGAAGTCGTCAATTACCCTATTTGATAATGCTTTTCTCGTAAATAAATTTTGTAAAAAAAGTATTAATAATAATAGTAATAGACATTCTCCAGGAATCGAACCGGGGTCTCGGACGTGATAGCAGTATATCTAACCCGCTGAGCCAACAACGATTCTTGAAACGAAAACATTGGGTCATAAGTAAATAGGTCATTTGTGCGCCCGGCATATCTGTTCTACTTATTAACTTACTGATCCGTGATAACGTTAGATATGGTCCTAAAAATACGCTTTCCTGAAATTGGATCTTCATCAAAATCTAACCGAATGGATCGTGCAGCAAACTCAACATATTCATATAAATTTCATCCGAATCCGTGGAGAACTTTTGAGATATCTTGTACAGAATTACACACACACACACCCAAACACAGACAAAGGGGTAATTACATTACCTACGGACACCTTCGGTAGCGGAGGTAATAAGAGCTGTAACGTGATTTCTAAATAATTTCAAGTAAGTTCGTTTGCACATCAATCTATTTATATGCCCTATTATAAAATGGTTGGCGTGACCCATCGACAGAGGGCGCCGTTCACATTTGTATGCAGTCATAAACAAACGGAGGTGTCAATGTTGATGAATATTAAAGAAAGGTACAACATTCACTTTCGTAAATCCGTGATGAAAAGTGGGGGATGATTTTAAAATTTGGGTGCACGGTATAGCTTGAAGTTCTGCATGTGTATTGTTATTATATATTTTTTGTCAATGCATGGAAAATTCTTTGGGATGATCCTATGGACCATCCCCGGGTCCAAAAAGTGGGTGGATATATCCCCCCCCATCCCCCGGGATTTACGCCCGTGACAACATTTAAACATAACCGAATTTTTATCCGAACTTGATGGGAAATTTGTAACATCCTGAAAAAAGGGATTTCGGCAGAAGTTCTCTCATTTCAGGGAAGACACGAAAGCAAAATTTGAAAGTGTTGTCTGTAAAGTGTGTATTAAAATAATTGTTGTTCACTATTTTTTTACAAGATTTCGAAGCTGAAGCTGATTTGCCGAAATTACTAACGGTGTACCTTATCCCTTTATTGTGATTTCAATTACAATTGAATGGTTTTAGTCTAACATGGCTGACCTTAAAGCAAATAAGTCCCGTACAGTAAAATTCACAAAAGGATACAGCGTTCTAACTACAGTCAGCAGTTTCTATTTGTTTCATCGATTGATTAGATGCTAAAGGCTACGCCAGGTGTGTACATCAAAATGAATAATCTTGTGGGTTAGAACTGTCAGCTATTATGAGACTGGATATGAATGATAAACAGAGGTATTATTATGTATGACAATTAAGATGTCTTTCACACACAATATAAATAAACATTTCAGGGAGATTTAAACTGTTCCAAATGGCGATCTTGCTATCTATTTCATTAACAAAATCAATTTTAAAGATCATACTAGAAAAGAACTGTCAGCTACCATAATAATTACTGGGGTGTCGTGGCCGAGCGGTCTAGCTTACCGGATTCAAGTTCTGGTGTTAGCAACATAATGTGGGTTCGAATCACGGCCGTGACACTTGTGTCCTTGAGCAAGACAGTTAATCATAATTGCTTCTCTCCACCCAGGGGTTAAATGGGTACCTGTGAAGGCAGAGTTGGTTTGCTCTATATGCGCTAGAAATGGCAGCAATTGAGCTGTATACTCCCCAGGGAGCTGAGATGGTTTTAGGAATGATTTATGAGCCTTATGAGCCTTATGAGCAGGGATAATAATATAATGCGCCTTGAGCACCACTTAGTTGGTGGATACGTGCGCTATATAAATCCACACATTATTATTATTATTATTATATTCCATATGAATAATAAACAGAGTTATTATTATGTATGACAATTAAGATGTCATACAATTATCAATAAACATTTCAGGTAAATTTAAACATAGTTCCGAATAGGCGATCTCTTTCACAAACAAAATAAATTTTAAAAATCATAATAGAAAAGAAATAAACTACAAATAAACTATACTGACTAGGCACACAAATTTGTTTTAAGGTGGACAAAATAATTAATCTTTGCTCATTCAAACAATTATTTAATTGTTCGTTTTTTTAATGTTTGCTTTCTTTCGGAATCGCTGAGCTGACAAGAACTATGTCATTTCTATTTCATTTGATTCGGTCCATTTGTATTATAAATTTAACACTTCCAAACATTATTGATGGTACTACTGTTGAAGAGGGGCTGTTAGCAAATATTAATAATATTTTCCCCATTTTTTCAGAGTGGTTATATCATAAGCAAATACCCAAATGTTTTATTATATCTAAAACCACAGTAAAATATTGTCACGAATTCAGAAAAAGCCTGAGATGCTGTTCATGTATGTACATATACATATACGTGTGTGTGGATTAAAACAAAACGACCCTCTTGTAACCCCTTTGGTATTCTGGTTAGGAACCTTCCTGAATCCTCCAAAATCCATCAGTGCACTTTTGGAAACATGCCCTTATCTTCAAAATGCATCATGCATGTTCGTTGATCTTTCACATTCAGCACTTATGGCCTGTACTTCTTGCCAGGTAGTAATTTTGCCCCATTTGAAGAGGTTTTCAACAGTGCTGAATTTTTCCCAAAAAGTGCCCCTTGGAGGATTTTGATGGATTTGGGGTGGTTAGGGTTAAAGAAAATCGCCTTCCTGATGATAAACTTGCAATGTCTGTGGACAAGATCGCCACAATATTGCCAAACAATTTTGTCAAAAAAAAGTTTAAAAAAAAAAAAAAAAAATGTTGCTGCTGCTGTACGTAAGAGAAGCAATGTGTTCTCCCCAGAGTACATTGTAAGCTGTTCTGAATTCGAGACAAAAGTGTTTTGGACACAATTTTTTTTTTTTTAAATAATATTTTACCTTGGGTTTGTAAGATAAAACACATATTGTTTCGTTTCCTTTTTGATATCTAAAAATGGAGAATATGAATGGTTGATATTTGCTAAGAGCCCCTGTTTTAAACCGTTCACGTATGCTATTTTATTCAAAGCAATGGATTGATCACGTGCATCATCTACTCATATAATTGCTTTTTCTATTTTTGGTGAAGTCGTCACTTGTTTGAATGTAAGCCTATTTTCTTTCTATTCTGTATCTTTAACTATCATTGTTGGCCACGATGCATGATTAAAATGCCGAACAATGGACTACTGGTACGGATACTGTCAATGTGTATAAATTCCCCAGCCATCATGAACCATTAAAAAAGACGGTAATCGCAGATGGTGCCGGCGGCGTCATTTTCATTTAGCACGAAACAAATCATCATCCAATATTTACAGCTTTTTCTCCCAGGCATTTATAAACACCGGCGCCAGACGATTAGAACTGTAGAATTTTTGTAATAATTGCATTATGGAATTTGTTCACATTCATTTCAAGAAGGCTATAGTTGGAGTGAAATTAAAGGGGAGTGTGTAATACTGTTAGGTCTATTGGTAACGTTATTTTCATTTTCCTATATCCTCTAGTTTTTCTTTTAAATATTTTTTAAAACTAGTCTGTGACAGTTTTTGAAACACTACTAAAATTGTTTTTTTCGTTTTGACATAATGTTTTACAAAAAGTTGCCAAAATTCGACAAAATTATAATAATTCCTGTTTTCTCTAAGATAAGATATGTTTGCATGGTGAAAAGGATAAGTAAAGCTTGTTTGTGGTGACACGATGTGAAATTCTCCAATGAGTAGTAATTAGTTCTGAAAAGAACTAGTGGTTACAACTCGACGTTTCGATCAGTATGCTCTGATCGTTTTCAGGAGAATGCCAAACTCTGGGAGTGTGGTAACGCTGGACGCTGATGAGGGATTAGTGTCTTGTACCATGCATACGAGGGCTGTGCCGGGTATCCGGGTATCCGGATACCCGACCGAAACAGTCATTACCCGGTTCCATTTTTCGGTTCCGATTACCCGTAAACGACTTTTTAAAATTCGGACTGAATATTTGAGCGGTGCGAACAGAAATCTTTGACTCTTGAACAATGTAATGTTTACACTTTTACAGACAATTATCTTTAAATTCAAGAGATTACACTCCAATAAAGAAAAGATCAATTTAAGCATGGTATCCTCTGTATTATAAAAGTCAATTTGTTACCATTTACAGTACATGTATTTGTACACCACCGGGGGTATGTTTTCAACAAAAATGAAAACGGGTATCCGGGTATCCGAAGTTTTCTAATTTCGGGTATCCGGTTCCAAAAATATCCGAAAACGCACAGCCCTAAACTCAAATGATTTCTCTAAGATTACAGCACTCCAGACGGTTACCTTCTCAGGATGAGACTAAGGTTTCAGATAATAACCAATGTTGTACAAAACGTTTTAAAACCCCTGCTGATAAATACGCATGTGAGCCGATCAGTGAAAGTCAATGCTCAAATGGTTCCTCCTTTTGGGAGAAACCTGGGGTTATGTATGACCAACCCCTGCCGGGTGGGTTCCCACCGCGAACCTCGCCTTTCCCTCACCAGCCAGTACTGGCTGAGGTATATATACCCGGCACCTGGTGACAAGAATCGGAACATGTATGGCATGCCTTATGCAACATGTATGGCATGCCTTATGCAACATGTATGGCATGCCTTATGTTCACTCAAAATAATTATGCCTGATTTCCTTCATTTATTTCATATATGAACTTTAGTGTAAGGTTTGAGATAATACTTTGTCATTTTGATAATCTTGTAACTACCAATGTTGCATCTACCCTTTAACACCCCATCTGATAAATATGCAATCCGTGGAAGATTCAACTAAATTGGTTCTCCCACGTTTAGGAGAAAACTGGGGTAATTCAATTGCGAATGGATTTCCAAGTTAGTCACACAGGTCAATACTGAAATTCAAAACAAAGTACATCTCATGATAAGACAATGGACACTAGAAATTGTACAATCGTGCCAAATAAAACTTCTTTTTTTTCGTGGAGTTGTCCTATATAAAACGCAATGCCAAGACTTTGCGAGTATACAAAACCTCCAGGTACCGTGCACACGAGCTTGGGACACTGCCCCCCATTACAAAGTTTGCGCTACATTGTCTAATTTAACTTTCTTGGAGTGTCGTGGCCGAGTGGTCTAGCTTACCGGACTCAAGTTCTGGTGTTAGCAGCAGAATGTGGGTTCGAATCCCGGCCGTGACACTTGTGTCCTTGAGCAAGACACTTAACCATAATTGCTTCTCTCCACCCAGGGGTTAAATGGGTACCTGTGAGGGCAGAGTTGGTTGATTAGCCCTATATGCGCTGTAATGGCAGCAATTGAGCTGTATACTCCCCAGGGAGCTGAGATGGTTTCAGGAATGATTTATGAGCCTTATGAGCCTTATGAGCAGGGGTAATGATATAATGCGCCTTGAGCACCACTTAGTTGGTGGATACGTGCGCTATATAAGTCCACACATTATTATTATTATTATTATTATTATTATGCTGGGGAAAACACATATCAATGACATTGGAAATGACGCAGACGACAGCATTGAGCATTTACACGTCAACATTGTTTTTTGTTTGTTTGTTGTTGTTTTTTTTTGGGGGGGGGTGGACAGGGGACTGGTCTAACCTATATCATCTTAATGAAGTGGTTTGATTTGTGAAATGTGAGGACGCTTTTTAATTTATAACATATTGCGGAATTTTGAATTAATGACCCAAATTACAATTTTATATATATTTTATTAATTTTATTAAATTATAGCACCTCAGACAGACATGTTTTAAGAAAGTTATGTTAGATACCATCATTAACTTATACCACAAGTATAATTTTGTTTTATGAAATTATATATTATACACTCACTGGCCAAAAGTATTGCAACATGCTCAAAATAGCACTTTACAGTAACAGGTGAGATGATCATTTAATCCGATTTCATCGATCGTGTATTACATAATTTCCGAGCAAGAACAGTAAAAAAGAACATTGACTTCAAAACACAGGCACTTTCAAGAAGTCTTAAGTAGTGTAAATCAAATCAAATAAATTATTGTAACACAACGGCGGATCCAGGGGGGGGCCAACGGGGGCCATGGCCCCCCCAAAAAAAACCGAAGCTGTACGCCCCCCCCCCCCAAAAAAAAAAAAAAAAGAAAGAAAAGAAAAGAAGAAAAAAGGGGAAAAGAGAGACAAAACAAACCCCCACAACTTTCCGCCCCCTCCTTGTGCCGCTAAGTCTTGCTTATACGTTCAGCTTTTGTTAAAGTATGCAAATTACAACACACTGATTGGCTACATGAATGTGTTCATAATCCTACTCACGATCCAACATTGCCACAACATTTGCAATGGTAGTTTGTGCAGTTGCCAAGCTGCATTAGACGAGGCGTACACGGTGATTGTATGCATGGCTTATGCACACGCGACTGGTTGTGTGGGGTTTCTGGATATTAGGTGAGCCATGCAACGTCCGCAATGTAGGCCTACGTTTAGACTTGGCGCGAACATCGCGTGCATAAAACGCATTTCAATCTTGTGAGTACGAGCAGGAGCAGTGACTTGAAAGATTCGTCTTCCATCGTCATATGAGCAGTAAGTATCAACGTAAAATACAGTGGGCTGTTTTGCAGCACTGTGTGTAGATTACACAATAATGTATGTACATACCATAACACTCTGGGGACTCCATGCGGGCACCAGCCTAACCCAGATGAGTGGCCATATCTTAAAACATGTCAATGATTGTTTTTCTGAAAATCCACCCTTTTGTAGAAAGGATCAATTTTGATCAATAATAACTGCCGTTAATTCCAGAGTTCTGTGTCATCAATGGATTATTTCAGGCGGCTTTATTTAAACAGAGCAACCAGAAGCTAAGCATTTCCGGAAACCCTGCATTAGTCAAGTGGTTAGACCGCAGGACCTAGCCTACAATCACAAGGTTGCGGGTTCAAATCCAAAGCTTATCACTGAAATTTCATACTAAATCAAGTATTGTCGTCTAGACCCACAAAACAAACAAACCCCACCAAATACGCCCCTCCACTGAGCATTTGGCCCCCCCTAAACTTTGGGCCTAGATCCGCCGTTGTTGTAACACAGTTCTCCAAACTGAACTTTGGTGTGTGTTGCAATACTTATGGCCAGTGAGTGTATTTAAAGGTTTTAAAATGGAAATATTACTGACGCGCGATGTCAGAATATATATCATGTCTAGTAAACTACCTGATGTAGTCGTTCATGCCTCGTATGATTTTACAATGTTTTGTGTAAAACAAACCTCTTATTATCCCGATATAGCATTCATGATACGTCAAAGCAATATATTGTTCATATTTCAAGTGTCATCTTTCAAATCTTTCTCATCGAGGGATACGAAAGCTGAGTGACAGAACCCCATGTGTGCAAATTGGGTACATGTACTCGATAGCACGATTACCCTCAAAACCTCTTCACAAGATGTCCCTGATCAAATACGACAATATACCACAGGGACATCAGTAAAGGTTCTCACTTACCGATTATTGATGACAACGGTTCATATAATACACTGGTCTACAGGTAATACATTAACGACTCTTGCTCAAGTTTCTTTGAGGGAATTATTTGTAACCCAAAACAAATAAAGACCGTTATCACGTTGCTGTCATCTATTGAAGATGTATAACCGGTTTTTTGCACTATTTTGACGGCAATTTACAATTTCTTTCCCCATCAGAGCATACCATTATACCCAAGGAAACAAATGCTTTAATATTACAAATAATCACGAGGAACATGGTTTAACCGTATGGCCCTCAATGAATTTATGAATTGGTGGGTCCCTTCATGAATTAATCTTGGCACTTTTGTATTATTATACCAAGCTTTTGACAACTATTCAAAGTACATGTATCCGATTTCTTTTCTAAAATTAAAATTATCAATGTATCCACCGAAATATTTCGGAAATTAGCAGTTAAATACGTGCGATGAATCTAAAATAATTATGTGTCTTTTAATTTCCTTCAAAACAAAATATACCAAACCGAAGTGTAGCTTCCACCTGCGTTCAAAGATGGGTGCAATTCTATCGAATCAAGGTATATCAATTGGATTGGATTTATCACGAGAGTAGTGACACCAGGCACGCATCGATTGCTTTGTGAAACTAATTATGATACTGTTATGATACTGAAATAGAAAGTCAATGAACAGGGATGTCCTTCACTGACGCCATAATGTGCCACCATAATCCTGCATACATGTAGTTGAACAGATCATGCACGTGGGTTCCAATACATTAGAAATTTAACATGTTGCATTCGCAGTGGTCCAATGTAATCCCATTTGTTTTCCCAACACGAATACGAACACATTAATTGGTGCATTTGAGTACAACGAAATACTATTCGGCCCCAGGATATACAAATCTGTCAAACATGGCGGCTGGATGGTGACCGATCGAATGTTGTGACGTCACTAGATGGAAGCTTAATAGACCATGTCGCTTCCCACGCCAAACGCCGGGCAACAAAAATACTGAACAGGTTCACGCATGTTCTCAATGAAAACAAAGAGCAGTTGCAATTCTTAGACTCGAGCCCTGTCCAAGCCAGGTAGGCCTACTATGCGATAACATGGTAGGTTGTTTTTAATAATACCACCGTGATAATAACAACAACTTTTGCCATCCCTAAGTATTATTTTATATGGGATGTAGTACAGTGCTTACAATCCTGTGCGTAATCCAGTTCAATCCTGTTCAAGTTCAATCCAGTTCAATCCTGTGCTTACAATCCAGTTCATGAAACTGGACCAAATTCATAGGGCTGCTTGGCAGATAAGACTGCTTACCAGAAAAATTTGCTTAGCAGATTTCTTTGGTTACCAGCCAAACTTACATATTAAATGTATGCATTTTGGCTGGTACTCTGTTTTATATTGCTTAGCAAAATTATCTGCTTAGAAGTTCTATGAAATTGGCCTGTGGAAGTAATGTTCTGGGGCCGATTTCAAGGAGACATTTTTTTCTAAGCAAATAATTGCTAATGCCCCGTTCCCACTATCACGATTCGCGCCACGATTGAAATCGTGGTCTTAATCGTGGAGTAATCGTGGTGATCCTATCAGATCTTATCAGATCTTGAGGTCAGTCGTGGCAATCGTGTTGATCGTAGAACATGTTTGGACGGTTCAAAAAATTTCTACGATCAACACGATTAATTTTTAATCGTGATCATCGCATGAGATCGTATTGGATCGTAACAAAGCGCGACAGATCGCATCTAATAGTGCTTCGAAATCGTGGTGATCGGGATCAACCTTGGACAAGACAAACACCACGCTCTGTTGAGATGCGCTGCGATCTCCCACGATCTGTCACGATCTGTTACGCTCTGTCGGGTACCATATCGCTCACGACCTGACATGATTGACTCACGATTTGATACGAGTTGATACGAGTAGATGCGAGTAGATGCGATTAGTAATACTGCAAATGTCACGTTGTCATCATCCTCAACTCCTGCCATCATCAATGATTGTGGGTTGTAGTCTTCACTCTGTAGAAGTTCAAGAAACAATGAAGTCCATGGTCAGTCGGGCTGTATATGTACCCGCCGGGGTTCAATCGTGGCTCCAATCGTGATCACTCTCCATCCCGATCGTGAAAGACATCGCCACCACAATCGTATCCGATCGCAAAAGAGCGCATCGGTTCGTGATGATCGTATCGGAACGTATCCGAACGTATCTGCACGTATCAGATCGTCCAAAATCGGGGACCCCGATCGTGATGATCGTGTCAGATCGGGACACAATCGTGGACTCAATCGGGACAATCCTATCGGAACGTATCTGATCGTATCTGAACGGGAGACCAGATCGTGACAGATCGTGTCATCTGAAATTGACCAATCGTGCCTATATCGCATCCAAGCGCACCAAATCGTACCAGAACGTATCGACTCGCATCAACTCGCATCCAAACGTGAAATTTCAGAAAAGGAAACAAAAATTCCACGATCAGCTACGAATGGCCAATCGTGGCGTTCGTAACGGATCGCACGACAGTGGGAACCTAGCATAAGCAAACATGTTCAGACAACCAGCTGAAGTGTATATATTCTTCAGGAAAGTCTGGCTGGTACACACATTTTTCGGCCAGGAATTATTCTTTTCCCTACTAAAGCAGCCGTATGAAAAAACGGCCCTTTTTTGTGAATAAAATACACCCAGGTGGCACATTGCGTCAATAGACCAAATAGTTATAGAACCACTATCTTTGCGATAGTTGAGATCCAAACCACATGATGTTACCGCAAACCAAAACCATCAAGATATTCTCATTATCCACCATCGGAACATTTTTTTTCTTCAAAATATCAGTCGCTATAGCCCTCCTAACGGAAAATGTTCCTCTCACTGGTCGATACCATCATCAGGTTTAGCCTTCAGACCAGTGGCGCACCCAGGATTTGATTGGGGGGGGGGGGGGCTCAAAAAATTTTTATTTGAAATCCAATATGGGGGAGAGACATGGCTGACCCAAACCATAACCGCTCGCGCGGCTGCAGCCATGTCCCTAGTCGTGCTCGTCAGTGAACCTACGGCACATGTTAAATGTTTCCTGGTGGTTTCTAGTCATAAAAAGAAGACATTATGGCATGATTCGGACTCGTAGGGTTTTACCTTCCATATAATTTCCTCCTCTTGATGTAAAGAACTTGAGCTTGTTTCGTCTGCAAGATTTCTATAGTTAAATACTTTCATTGCGTGGACGTAAAGTTTGTGATCATTCCGGGCGGAGCTAAATTTTTTCAAACACGAATTTGGCGGCAAAACCAAATCCCAATATTATTCAATCGGTGTTTGCTAAAAGAGTGTCACATAATCTTTGTAAATTAAAACCCAATCCTGGGCCATTGTGTACAAACTGGAAAGGAGTTGATTATAATGCGGGCGTGTTTAAATTTTACGAGTAACCTCAACGACAGTCAACGACCTCAACAGAAAATGAAAATAAAATTAAGTAAAGCTGCTCCCTGATCAGGGTGCACCATGGCAGGGGGGGGGGAGAATGTGTAAAAATGCTTGTTATATATACTGGTGGCCCTTCAAGCTTACATGCACATGCATACGCAACGCCGTAAAATATAATAGTGAGTGGAATAAATGGAAAACTTTTGGAGGGGAGCTTGAGTCTCCTGAGTCCCCATCCCTTGTACCACTGCCCTATACTCCTTGCCGAACTCCTCTGTAGACAAGACTTGGGCTCAGATTTTGCTCTCTTTCCTGGCTCCTTCTTTAAAAAAAACCAAAAAACATCAGCGGGCCCTTGGGGCTCGAGCCCCCCAAGCCCCCCCCCCCCTTGGGTGCGCCACTGCTTCAGACCATCAAGATTGGATTAGATTTATCGAGAAAGAGTGGGGTTTAATTTACCCCTGTTCCACTGGTTCGATATTATAAACAAACCCCCACTACGGACGTCATTGGAAAAAAAACAAGGAAGCCTGCAAGGTGTACTGAAGGTACGCCATATGAAAAATTAAATAATAACCTGTTCTGGTCTTGGCCGACACTTGGTTAAATATGGTGGGGCAACATGTGAAAGAGACTTTAGTTGTGTAGAACGTTCTAGTTTATGAGAAAACAAAACAGTTGGGCTGCAACATCTGCCCTGATTTATTATTTATTTTTTAAACAGTTTTCACAATGGGCTTAGTTTATAGGAAAGCTCGATTATGATGGTTTCGTGAAATATATTTTAGTAATATAATTTCATGATATTTTGTCAGAAAATTATACAGCAAAACAAAAGCTATAGGTACGATAATCATTCCAATGATTTAAGCAATATTCATGCGGCTGTGGTTTCAAACGACAGCATTATGTTTCATTATACATGACAAACATAATTGTATACATTCTGCACTATAATCAGGGAGCCATTGCTCTATGACCTTGATCGACAGTCAGCGTTGACTGTCGACTCACATGGTACATTGGGGGATTCAAAATGGCTGCCGGTGACTTCAGTGAGTTGAGTAACCAATACAGTTAGTACAGAGGTCAGTGCTTCCAATCGATTAACAGACCTGAGGGTCGATGGTTAGACTATTGACCTTTATCACGGCGCAGTCATCTTGTTTTTCTTCAATACAAATCCACGTTACCAAACCGAGGCTGGATGGGGAAATAGTCTGGTTCCTTTTCACGCATTCAGAGTTTGCCCTGTAATCTTACTTGCGTATATTGGGAACCCGTGTGATAAAAGTCTATAGTCTGTGGTTGGTATCCATGCGCCTGTACGGAATGTGAACGTGAAGTAATGATACTTGCAAACCCTAATGCAGTTAGTTCACTTTGATTTGTTTATATCGATGGTGTCAGTGACACTTAAGTTAAATCACACAGCACACATTGTCATTTTTGCGATCACTAATGAACGCCACTACATGGGTAGGATTTCCCGGGCGACTTCAACGATGCGCAGGGCATTGGTTCAGAAATTGCGTCTCCTTCCGTAACTTGAATTGTATTCGCCCAACCTGCGGGCACGCATATCGACGTCTATACAGGAAACACATTACCGGACGAGACCAGCCAGCTTGTTACCAGCGTTTGGACCGCTAGGACCCTTGAGATTGCAGACAAAGCAAGTACAATGGCAAGCACACGGAAACGAAATCTCATGATACATAATATATCATTTTGTTGAACTATTTTTACATGCAGTAGACTTAACGGATTGCCGTAGGTCTCCCGAGAGAACAACGTGTATTTAGTATAATGCAGTTTTCAAACTATAACAAAATAAGCATTCGAGATTTGAGTGTCTGGAACGGTCAAAGGGTTGCCCCTTTCAAAGACAACTGGAATACAAATTATAAATAAGGTTTATTTTAACCGTAGTATGTTGATGTTCAGTATATAATATTTTAGATTTATTTCCATACAAACATAGTCAATACACGTGTGTAATACAAAAATTGTGTAGGCCTATGGAGGAACAGTCCATATAAGCTAAGGCTTGTATTGGAATAACTTATAAAACATAGAACAGAACACAAGGGAAGTTACTTTCTCACTTAAACGGACTAACAAAAGGGACATACACTAGTTAGACAATTTTGTCATACAGCTCAACAAAGTAATGGCACATTTTCACCTGTTGCTTGATTGTTTGTTTCGGATTTATAATACGTTTTAATTTTTGAGAATTGAGATTACGGGTATAGCCACCATGCCAAAAAGCCGTGGCCAACCACGGACAGCATAGTTTAGTGCGCGGTGGCTGAAAATATATTATAGTATTTGTCAAATGTACAAAGGTTTCAAACATGGCGTCCTCCTGTTTCATTTTCACAAGCCATGTTTTTATAACACACACAACTGTGAAACATATGCTTAATGCATGATTATAAAAAAGTTACAACCATCCACACGGGTTTTCCACATGGGGCTGATTATATCGCTTCCCTATGATTGGCGCGCCGTTCAGTTGGATCCAAGGATTTTGCAACGAAACAGTGCCGAGTCAAAATACATCTTCTGTATATAATGATGTGACAAACACTGTGCACTGCTGCCGTTACAATGTGCACAACATTTGTCCGGAAATTGGGTTCGGACAAATGAGGTTAATAACGATCAATGCTGTTGTAGACACGGCTCTGAAATATTGATAATACGTCTTGGCACATTAGGCGCTATGCAGGAATCATGTTCGATGTAAGAAAAGCCTACTGGTATATCACATGGGAAGCATATTAAAACACTTCTTGGCTCTATGCCCGATTCATGTTTAATATTGTACAGGAAAACTAAACTGTAAAAACAGGGTCGTTAAAACCTAATACCATAATGGGCTAAACTCAACTAATATGAACAGCATTGGAAAATGAAAATGACGCCACTTGTGTGTTAATACCCCCCTTGCGTTTCAGGGCAAGATCGTGTTCTTAATGGGGACCATAAATCGTTTTTGACTGATGGAACAGCGAATTGACTAAGAGACCAAGTTGTAGTTAAGTACCAATAATATAGAACTTTCTTCCAAAGACTACAGCGTGCTACACTGTAAAAAATTGCCTGTAAAAATTACAGTAAGTTACTGGCAACTCAGCTGCCAGTAACTTACTGTAAAGTTTTACATTAATAACTGTAAATAAATTACTGTAAAAATTACAGTAAGTTACTGGCAGCTGGTTGCCAGTAACTTACTGTAATTTTTACAGGCAATTTTTTACAGTGTAGTCGCAACATAGACCTACATACAGAACCAACCATAATCTCACTTCGCGATAGTGGACTGAGATCCAAACCATATAGTGTTAACGCAAACCGAAGCCGATTAGTCCAAAAATATGATATATTGTGAAGACCCAACGTATTCCAAGGACTATTACGTCCATTAAAGGCGGCAACCTACAGAGGAAAATGTCATGAATCAATTTTAAAAATGCACTACTACCCGAAAACAAATTAGAACAACGGGCCTTTTCTCCTTTCGAATTAATCAATATGGTGTAAGTTATACTTTCATTGCCGCCGGAAAATCGGATATCACAGGTCACCGAGACATGTTAATTTTATTCCATTGACACGAACATGTTATGGATTAATTATAAATGCTGGTTATTATTATAGTAACAGCGAAATGCGAGTGGACTAAGGCAGATCTAGATGTTGCTGACAGGAAAACGAGGAAAGTGATGACGATATACGGTATGTTACATCCACGGTCGAATGTCAGCAGACTCTATCTACCGAGGTCAGAGGGCGGAAGAGGGTTACTTAGTGTATCAGACAGTGTTAACATCGAGAGAAGGAGCTTGCAGTGTCATGTAAGAAGTACTCGGGAAAAGTTGTTGAAGGTTGCGCAGAAATACATGAAGGCAGACGAATTAGGTCCAAAGGAGTATAAGAATCAAAGAAGAGAAGAAAGAACACGAGATTGGCAGGAAAAACCACTTCACGGCCGATTCCTGAGATGTACTGAAGAAGTGGCAAGTAGCAAGACTTGGGAATGGTTGAGGAGAGGAGAGCTAAAGAAAGAAACTGAGGGTCTGATTACTGCAGCGCAAGACCAGTCTCTGCCGACGAATGTGATGAAGGCAAGGATCGAGAAGTCAGATGTCTCTTCTATGTGCAGAATGTGCAATGCGGCGGAGGAGATCTGTATTTCACATTGTCAGCGAATGCAGAGTGCATGCTCAGACAGAGTACAAAGGCAGACACGACAAGTTGGCCAAGGTGATCCATTGGGATCTGTGTAAGAAGTACGGAGTCAAGGTGCAATCGAAGTGGTACGACCATGTGCCGGAAAAGGTTGAAGAAACGGATCATGTCAAGATTCTCTGGGACTTCAACATCCAGACAGATCATGTTATACAACATAGACGGCCGGATGTTGTTGTCTTGGATAAGCATGCAAAGATGTGTCATCTTATTGATATAGCCGTGCCGGGTGATAGTAGAGTAGCTTCGAAGGAGAAGGAGAAGGTACAGAAATACCAGGATTTAGCGAGAGAACTCCGCAAGCTGTGGCAAGTCAAGGTCAAGGTTATTCCTGTGGTAGTGGGAGCACTGGGTACAATCCCGAAGGCGTTGGAGAAACATCTCAAGGAGATAGGAACATCTGTTAGAGTAGAATTACTACAGAAGGCGGCACTCTTAGGGACAGCAAGGATTCTGCGAAAGACACTCGAGATCTAAGGCTACGGGACGTAGCTTGACTCGAGGTGTAACCGGCAGAAAGGAAAACAAGATCTTTCTTTTCATGCTGTGCTAACGCGAAATAATAATAATAATAATAATAATAATAATAATAATAATAATAATAATAATAATAATAATAATAATAATAATAATAATAATAATAATAATAATAATAATAATAATAATAATAATAATAATAATAATAATACAGAAGATTTATGATGCGCACATATCCACCAAGAAGTGCTCAAGGCGCTTTACAGTAAACAAGAAATCATACAATAGCATAACAATACAATAGCAAATGCAATATAATACTAAACAAAATATTTTAAAAATGCATAAATGAATGTTAGTAGTCCTTATAGGCAATACACATAAGATGAGTTTTTAAGTTTTTCTTGAAGGAGTAAACAGTTTGAGATTCACGAATGTACAGAGGCAAATCATTCCAAAGGCGTGGAGCCACAACTTCAAAAGATCTGTCACCCCAAGAATGTTTAGACTTTTGTTCAACCAGCAGAAATTTTGCACTGGAACGTAACTTGCGAGAGGGGGCATAACATTTCAACAAGTCAGATAATAATAATAATAATAATAATAATAATAATAATAATAATAATAATCATTCAAAGATTGACATAACATATAATTACTTGATTGGGCATACAAAATAGCCCCACGGTCAAACGGCAAAAGCTACACAGTAGTGAATGGAAGATTATCATTAAATCTTCTAATTTGAAATTAATGTCAGCAGAAAATACCCCGATACTCCACATCTGTGTCAGCAGGTAACAACTGACGAATTACTTAACGAGATTAATTGTAATCCAGATTACCAGATCATAAGCTGAGCTTGTTAATAGCGAGACAACAGTGATAGCTTTGAGACGTAACATACCGGTAATGGTACTTGGAGTATCGGGTGCAACATATTTTGGCGTTTTGGGGGTTTATTTTTTAATGTTAGGTTAGACACTAAATCTAAAATGTTGATGTTACATTTATGTGGCGACCAGTGTACAAAATGTTAAAACTGCATATAAATGCATTCACACTTCGTGCTGTTAAATCTCCCGTGTGCTCTCAAGGACAAGCTGAATGTAAACATGTGACATGGTCTATAAATAGATCCAATCAAAGGGTTTTATTGATTTCCGATTAGAGTCGAAAATGGGGAGTTTCAAGGCGAATGTCGCCGCATCACGTACATACATTGACCGTAAAGAAAAACCTAAATGAACATGTAAATTACTTGTAATCCGCGTATATATGGATGCACCGCGACTGCACGTATTTATCTTCTAATTCACATCAAGTAAGCCCTTAATAATAATACTAGCAATAATAATATACTACTCAAAACAATTTAGGGAACACGGGAATAATCTCAGTTAAAGCAAGATCATTTATTTCAGATAAACACAGTGTTTCACAGAATTGATGAGAAACAACTGCACAATGAAACAGATGATAAAGGATGCATGTAATGATTACACATTTCATGACATGACTACTGAAAAAGAGAGGGGGTTGCAAATGAAAATCCCGGTTCATGGAACATTTCAAACCTATTTGATGTTAAAAATCCGGTGTTCCCTAAATTGTTTTGAGTAGTATATTTAGATTTATAAAGCGTCTCACGCTATAAAAACCCCAAAGTGCTGAAACATGATCAAAAAGTTAAAATTCATCCAAACAAATTAAGTTGAAATAATAAATAACAGTGTGTATCCTGCCACTACGCTACCCTGGTTCGGCCTCTCGATCTAATCTTTCTTTTACCATCTTCGTCAGGATGCCTCTTGGGGGAAAAAATCAATATTATACGGGCCAATATAGGTTTATATCTAACTAAAAATGTTAGATATGCATTGTTTTGTACTGCGATATACTCTGTAGACTGACATGGAAGGAAAGCTATATTTAAATCATATTAGCATAGCCTATATTACATCAAGGGAAATATTTGATATTGCGATTCTATGCAGACATGGCTGGAAAGATCTATTAAAAATATTTCTGCCAAACCAGTAGATCATTATAGTGGTCTGACGTTTCGAAAATAGCAGTCTTTCTCATAAATTAGCATGAAAACATAAGGTCACAAACACTCATGGGCGGATCCAGGGTTTAAAAGGGGAACATTTAAAATGTACAGTAAATTTGCATACACGGCGATAAAAAGGGGAACACTACCTCCCTCAATCCGCCAGTGCAAACAATCATTCAAGACAAAATTAAAGCCGCAAGAATCAGTCAAATATTTTATATCACAGTTAATCATATGCTGTGGTATATGCCTACTCCTTCATGTCTTATGGGTCTACCACGACTGTCTGCCCAATACAAGACAGTAAAATGTTATCTCACACACTCATATACTTTGATAGATGCCTACTACTTCATGTCTTACCGGTATACCACGACTGTCTGCCCAATACAAGACAGTTTAAAAATAGGTAAAGTTGTACCCATATACAAAAATGGTAGCAAACACGATTTTTGTAATCACAGACCTATTTCGATATTACCTGTGTTATCTAAAGTATTTGAAAAAAAATTGTTTATACTCGTTTAATTTGCTTCATAAATAAGTATGGGTTGTTATCAGAATCGCAATATGGATTCAGAGAACAACGCTCCACTGAGTTAGCAATTACGAGTGTACTTAATAAAATTCTTAATGCCATTGAAAACAAGCAAATATCAATCGGTATTTTCCTGGACCTGTCCAAGGCTTTTGATACTGTTAATCATGATATACTTCTTCATAAATTGGAACATATTGGTGTTCGCGGAATAGCCTTGGACTGGTTCAGGAGTTACTTATCACAAAGAAAACAATTTGTCTCATATAATTCATCAAATTCATTACATAACTCAATTTCCTGTGGAGTTCCTCAAGGTTCTGTACTGGGTCCTTTATTGTTCATTATTTATGTTAATGATATATGTAATTCGACTGATATGGTTTCATTTTGTTTGTTTGCAGATGATACAAATCTATTATATAACCACCACAATGTAGACATTGCTATTAATAATTTGAATATTGAACTTGTTAAGATAAGCGAATGGCTGTAAATCGGTAAATCTACTTAAGACCAATTATATAGTTTTTAGTACACGACAGAGCAAATACAACCGCAATGCCAATATACGCAGAAAGGGTACTACATTTAACCAAGTAAAGAGTACAAAATTCTTAGGAATTGTTATTGATGAGAATCTTTCTTGGAATAAACATATAGATATGTTCACCGGCAAAATCTCCAAAAACATTGGTGTCATGAACAGATTGAAATTTTTTCTACCTCAACATATTCATTTAACGTTATATAATTCCCTCATTCTTCCATATATAAATTATGCTATATTAAATTGGGGTAGCTAAACTTCGCACTGTAATCAACTTTTTCTTCTACAGAAGAAAGCTGTTCGAATTATTACAAAAAGTGGGTACTTAGAACATACAGCTGCGTTGTTTGCAGAGTTAAAAGTTCTTAAATTCAATGACCTATACAATCTAAATCTAGGCAAATTCATGTTTAAGTATAAAAATGACCTTCTTCCTACTGATTTCAAAGATTTTTGCACGCTATCTTCATCGGTACATACATATGGCACCCGTGGTGCATCGAAGGGTAATCTTTACATGAATTATAACAGAACGTCATTATATAAAAACAGTGTGTTTTGTCATGGTATTATATTTTGGAATCATCTTAATCCGGATCTTTAAAAAAACTCTTACGCTTGGTTCATTCTCAAAAAACTTAAACAATACTTTTTAAATATGTATATGCAGTAAAATAAACAAACTTGATTCAAATTATTATCAAAATGTTATTATTGTTATGAATTATTTATTAGTCAGGTCTCACATGCCTGTTTCATGTCCTTGTCATGTCTAAGTCTTTGTCTGTCATAGGGGAAGATTTAAAAGCATTATGCTGCCAAGTTTCAATGTATATATCCTGTCAAACTGTAATTTACACTTAACATATTGTCAACTGTGCTTAATATTAATAATCTGTAGTGTACTATTGTACTCAATATGGATTAAGTTGTTGCCAACATGGTAATAAATGTGTGACATTGCATTGTCACGACGAACTTGAAAATCTTACACAGTTAATCATAATATACTTTGATACTTCCATGTCACGACTGTCTGCCGAATATTATAAGACAGTAAAATATTATCTCACACAGTTAATCATATACTTTGATATATGCCTACTACTTCATGTCTTATACCACGACTGTCTGCCGAATATAAGACAGTAAAATATTATCTCACACAGTTAATCATATACTTTGATATATGCCTACTACTTCATGTCTTATACCACGACTGTCTGCCGAATATAAGACAGTAAAATATTATCTTACACAGTTAATCATATACTTTGATATATGCCTACTACTTCATGTCTTATACGACGATTGTCGGCCCAATACAAGGCTGATGACCCATTTTCAAAAGAAACAATATATTTCTTTATTTTATGTAGCGCAATTCATATTGATAGCATTCTCTCGCCAAGGAATTTTTGGTATAAATCTTTGACAATACAGTGCTTAATACATATATATACGTCATAGAGTGGAGGGCAAACATCAAATCAATTGTTCATAATGATTGGCTATTGCAAACATGCTCGGTAGTTAATTATATTTTTTGTATTTACCTTGGAAAACCGATCTCCTTAACGTTTGTGGACAATGCCAATTTAGTACTACACAGTGGCCTTCCGGGTTTGAGGACAAATAATCAATTCAGAGTCACAATACGCATGTGACTTCATGCTCATTGCTATATTTATAACAGCTCAAAGCTTGGCTATCTCTCCTGTGGAAAGTATACTGGTAATGTTAAAATTGCTTCTAATGATGTGTATGCTTACTTTCTGTAAAACAAGATATACATCAATCAAGAAACAACCTGTGATAGTTTTTTTTTTCAATCGACAACAAATTCATTTCGCATTCATTCTGACGGGAATTTTTTAATTGATCAAGACGCAATTCAGTCAGACATAACCACTGGTAAAAATATGTCTGTAAATGAATCCATATCGTATAACTTTATCAAGAGAATTGTGTAAAAAAAAACTAACCTGTTAAGGTTTCAGGAAAATCAGCTGAAATATTCGTAAATATTTTACAAAAGAGACCTGGGATTGAATTTTAGGCCTACGGATGGTATTCGAACTCTTTTCTAATAGGAAGTCCATGTGATCGTCCATGTGATCGTCCATGTGATCGTCCTCCAATACAATTCAGTATTACCAATGTCTGTGTACTTGTGGTGTAAACTGCCTCATATGCATGCAATCATCCCTGCTAAAGGGAATGTGCAATATTAGCATTACCACAAGTCTATTACTTACAGTGTGCCAGTGTAGCAAGTAACCACATTTTTTGTGCGTGCACGCATTTTGGAGCTAGTACAATGCCGTGGTATGGATTACAGCAGGCTGGCACACTTAATGTATTTACCTACCAATGTGAATTATTTCTTTCTAGACCTTTATCGCTCTACGACCATCTTTGTCTGGTTCCCTTTATGCACTAGTTAGATTAGAGCGCTAACTCTCAATGCATACAAGGTACCATACTATTTTCCCGTCCAGCCTCGGTTTGGTCATATGGTTTTGTATTGAAGAAAAACATGATGGCTGCGCTGTGTTAAATTTAAGGTCAATAGGGCCTTCCTATAGGGCCCACATTAAATAAAATAACCAACCTGTGAATATTTTAGCTCAATATGGAGTTTAAGTCATGAGAAAATCGTGAAAAGCATTCATAGTTTTAACGGTTACACTTGGATCAAAACGTTGCCTTATCACAACCTTTTGATAGAAAATTGTTTTAAGAAAGAATGGCTCCTTTACCAACTTCACATCAAATTAACTTCCAGGTGATACTTTGGTAATTTTGTGATCAGTTAATAACCAATATTGTACCGCCCCTTTAATTTGAAGGGTGGAATTAAATTAATTCCATTTTTTAACCATGAATTCCTGTAATAAATACCGCAAGCTGATTAGCCCTGATAATCCGTATAATCTCGTTGCATGTGCATAGCAAAATACGTACGTAAAGGGATTGAACACCGTTGGTAAAATTTCTGTAGGCTAAATGCACCCATACATTATAATAAGGAAGGGATACCGGTATGTATAGAAACCAACCTGTGAAAGTTTATATCAGTGTGTCATTAATGAGAAATAAAGTGTCTAGCTCTCTATTTGAAGATTACAATCCCCTCCGTGTCAAGGACATTAATGTGCATCAGTACAATTGACACCTAGTTCCGTTTAACCGCTGGAATATGTTTGTTTGTTTACTTGTTTGTCCAGTCGTTGACTGTCTGTAAAGACTAACCTCCCACAAGCTTATGCTCTTCTGGTTGTGACCCCATTTCCACTCATGTATTTGTAACAATCTGACTTTGACTGTACAAACTGTTACTTACTGACTATGTTTGATTGTAGTTGCCTTATTAAATGGAAATAAATGTTCTGAAATTAATGAATGTGGAGATGAGGTCCAAAAAAGTATTTCCATATAGGAACACTAACCAGATTATGGACCTTTCAGTCACCCTGTGGCCATCTTTGATAGTTTCTCTGAACATAAGACAATGATTATTCCCAACACAACAACTAAAGGCAGCCTATTTTTGCTCCAAGCGTCGGTTTGGTATCATGGAGTAGTTAGGAAGAAAATGGCTTCTGCTTGTACTTGCTTTACAGGGGTGTGATTTGACAAAAGTAAAAAATCCTGAAAAATGGGTAGCGGGCCTGGGTCTCACTTTGGTCTAGAGGACAAAACCTCCTGATCCTCCTGGATGTTTAATTTTGGAGGATTTACAGACTCTGTACATCACCACAAGAAACAAGAGGTTTGGACACAATGCAGGGGTACTGTACTTATTTCTTTCCTTGGTGGATACTTCTCTTCTTTCACGAAACGTTTGAGGCAAAGGGAGATTTGAAAAAAAATCCTGAAATCAGGAAAAATTCTCATATATCGTAGGCCTGGCTTTAATGTGAACGGGCAACACAAAATGAGAAGTTACCAGGTGTAATTTGCAAGTTCAAAAGGGTGAATGAAAATGTATTCAGATTTGTGTTGTATGTATTCTGAAGTAGAACAAATGGATCACGACGCTGCTACATTTCGAATGTGTCATACATTTCACGATTTCTTAAAAATAACAGCGCTGAAGACGGAATAATTTCTCACCGTCACCAACTTCACATCAAACATGTTTTTCAGATTAAAATTCAGTTATTTTGTAATTGGGTAATTACCGAAGATGTACACTCACTTTGAAAGGTTAAACGATTTACCATACAAAATTCACAATGTGCTTGCACACATCGAGTGCTTGGAACACAAACACGTTAAGTGTATTTTATTTTATTTAGTTACTTTTGAGAAAAACGCGATTCAAGGTTTGGACCACAGTGAAAAATCCGGTTTCTGTTCATGTGCAAATTGAAATCTGCACTTATTTCTCATGCAATTTTCACTACCAGTACATGTCATAACATTATGCTAACACCCCAAAATCGCCAAAAAAGCACTTAACATGTTTGTACTTCAAGCATTCGACATGGAAATATTGACAAACATAATCTGAGGAACATCTTAGCTGATGATGGCTCTCGCTTTGTTATAATTGTTAATTTGTATTTATTTATTTCCATAAGATCACAATTCACAAGCAGAATAAAATAAGGCTGTGTACCTTCATGAAAATGAGAGTTGAAATGAAATGAAGGTTACCAAATAACAACGGTCTCACCAAATAACAACGGTCTCACCAAATAACAACGGTCTCACCAAATAACAACGGTCTCGGGCATACCTTTCTTTATATACGTTTGTTTTTCACTGGAAGGTTACTATAACTTAAGGCACGCTACCATACTGAACAATATAGGAATGCACCCAAAATACTGTGTCCTATACAGAAAAACCATTATTATAGATGTGACAAGACTTTGCGAGATTTCTACGACTGCGTAGGCCTATATATACGACACAAGTATAATACGTGAGTTCAAAACTAATGAACGAGCGAGAAAAACAGGAAATGAATAAAGAGGCAGCATACTTGACATAATACATTGGTAGATTTAATAGCGTGCTTTAAACGGACAGTATCGTCACGATCACAGCAGACTGGGCATGGTGTTCTAGTTTAAGATGAACACAGTGACTGAAAATAACTGGCTGAAAATAACTGTGCAGCAGTAACGGTAATGTGACCTTGTGGGGGTATTATTTTCAGTCACTAAAACTAGCACTCCAATTCCATGTACTGCTGATCGTGAAGATATTCATTGGCGGATCCAGGGCTGTTGAGCCGCCCCCCCCCCAAAAAAAAATCGTAAACAATTTTTTTTTTTTAAAGAACAGAATCAGATACAAACGGTAAGGTATTCCCCTCATGTTTCCCCGCATTCTCCCTCACTGTGCTTTGTTTTCCTCTCCCTTTGATTATTTCATTGTAATTTTTGTAGTACTGAAAAATCATTCTTGATTCTCAGCCCCCCCCCCCTGAAAAATATTCTGGATCCGCCCATGATATTGTCCCTTTAAAGGGAAGATACGTCACTGGTAATGTTGGCAAAACACATGTACGCTTACCGTACTCTCCTTAAAGCAAGATATACAATTAAAGGGACAATATCGTCACGATCACAGTAGATTTGTAATGGAATCGGTGTCCCAGTTTAAGGCCAAAAAAGTCTCCGGTTGTTGGTCTCCGTGCGCGTCGCCCCAGACCCGCGCATCGGCAATTCACAATCTTTGCACCATTGTACAGATCGTTAATTGTCAAAACAATTTTATACAAAGGTGACCCCAATTTGACCTTTACTTCCTGTCCAAACCGGAAGTCAAAGTTTAATATTTAAAAAAAAATCATCCACAAGACGTAAATTCACAATCTTTGCACCATTGTACAGATCGTTAATTGTCAAAAAATATTTAAACAAAGTTGACCCCAATTTGACCTTTACTTCCTCCCGAACACCTAGTGTTTGTCAATACAAACACCAATCTCTAGTTTTTTGGGGGGTTTTTGTTGTTGTTTTTTTGCTATGAAACGATGTCCAATTGCAGCTAAAATTGCTGGATAGATTGGAATTATGCGGTGCTGTGTTTTAAACTACTTTTTCACATAGGGGTATGAATGTTTGCAACCATACTTTGTATATGGGAAATTTGGTCGCCACGCAGGAAAAAAGATCACCAAAATTTGAAGTCGACCGATGATCAGAAACCATAGGTGAACACAGTGACTGAAAATTACTGGCTCATTTATGCAGCAGCAACGTATGACCTTATCATGTAAGGTATTATTTTCAGTCACTGAGTTAATCTAAAAAGTAGCACTCCGATTCCATACCCTGATGATCGTGACGATAGTGTCAACACCATTTTAAAGATGCAGTGTATTTAACAAACAAATACTGAAAATTCATTCAGATATGTTACTCCTAATGTGGAATTTAGGGAAGAGTAATCTATCCCTAAATTGTAACTGGATACTATTTAACTTTCATACAAAATTGTGTCTAAAAGCAATGTCTAGGGAATATATAGGTTGATGACATTCTTGCGTCGGGTGATAAACAATTGATTTATTTTTGCCCTACACCGACGTGTGTACAGCTATACACACGTCGGTGTAGGGCAAAACTAAATCAATATGTCTGGAGAATATTATACCATCATGCTGTACATTAATATTTAACCATTTGGTTATTTTTGAGTTACCAATTATATACCTTACCTATTCCAAAAACGGATGAAGTTGATGATGATATCAACCAGCCCTTTAAATATTTCTGTTTGAGGTACTCATTTAAAAAAAAACATTTTCATTATTCTTGACTGAATACAATTCTGACGACAGATCAAACTTTCATGCTAGAACGAGTATGAAATTCGTGTTTGCCAACTCGAAAATGTGCGTGCATTTTTCTAAACAGGACTTTTCTTTATTTAAATACACTGAAGTCAGGGATTAAAGAAGAATGCCGACGTTTCATGTACCCTGAAGAGGATCAGTGGAACTGAATTTTGATTAAATTTGCTCATACTTAAAATAAATTAGTATTACACAACTTAAGTGAAGACTGTTTACGGTGACACTATGTGAACATTCTCTTTTGAGTAGTAAATAGTCCTGAAAAGAACCGGTGGTTACAACTCATCAGTATGCTCTGATCGTCTTCATGAGACTTATCCTTTTTGACCATGCAAAGCTACAAATCTTAATTACACAACGTACACCTCTGTATATGTAAACATCGTAATCTGGACAAGCCTATCAGAAACATTTGGAATTGTCACATTAACGAGAGATGGCAAACCAATTCGTCTATCGTATTCAATCTATGCTACATATGTGCTTGCGAACAATAGCACGATAGCCTCGGACCACCTGCGCAAGAGCTTCCCCCTCCAAAAAAAACGTAGGCAGTAAGTAAGAAATGTTATAAATGTGATTTGAAGCTTTGCGCGGTTGATTGGATAAGAAAGACTAGATTTACGGGTAACATTATGTGTAATAATCTCTTCGTTGAGGAAGTGGTGGTTCTGAAAAGAACATGTACAAATTGAGGAAAGCAATCATGTGCCTACTCCTTATCATTAAATTCAATTACATTCAACAAATTTACGTAAAATAGCATATAAATTTACACTATCTAGCTACCACTTTTGGGTTTTTTTATTTTTAAAAACATTTAAAAACACAAATAAAAACATGCAACAACATTGAATAAGCTGTTATAATGTTATACAAAGTCAACATGCATGTAAAAGGCAAGAGCAGAAATGTTGTAACTTTCTCCTAGGACGGAACAATACAGTGACATTATGACTTTATACAAATCAGAAAATATTAACAAACAAAACATGAGTAAGCATGTTATATCTGGGGAAGAACCTATATAGAGAGAATTACAGAAAAAGGACATTCGAAATGTCACACTACTGTACTTGAGCGTTGTGTCCCCCACCCCGCCCCGCCCCACCCCGCCCCGCCCCGCCCCGCCCCGCCCCGCTCAGAATAGTAAGGCTGTGCGTTTTCAGTTATTTCGGGAACCGGATACCCAAAATTAGATATCTTCGGATACCCGGGTACCCGTACAATGTAAAAACACGTAAGCCTAAATACTCCCAAATGTATGAAATAACCAATACAAACACAAGTTTCTCTTGTTTTATTAGAGTCACAATAAATGTGGACTTACTGTAATAATTTCCGGCCTCTATATTAAAAACGACTCGTAGCATCCCCATTCCTCACAACTGTCTGTGAATGGCTGCCGGCAAATGTTACATCTGAAGCCTTTATGTGAGTTAATTTTTGTTGATTTTTTATAGTTTTTTGTTTTTTGGGGTTTTTTTTAAATCGGAGACTTCCATTTGTTCAGTCGGAGTTTTAAAAAGTCAAAACCGAAAAACGGAACCGGGTAATGACAGTTTCAGTGGGGTATCCGGGTACCCAGATACCGGTACCCGGCACAGCCTTACTGCTTCCGTTTTCCATTTTTAATTTTTAATTATGGTGACTCTGACTGGGCCTGTTTGGGGATCCCCCTCCATGAATCTGCTAGTGGACTGCGTCAAAGGAAACAAGATAAAGAGGAACATTAACCATGTACTTTTTTTATATGAAAAACGATTAAAATAGACTCTTTTATCACACAGATTCCATCTCGTTTTTAATCGATTCAAATCCACATGTTCAAACCGAGGCTGGATGGACAAATAGTCTGATCCCTTGTATGTATTATGTTTCACCTTCGTACTTGCGTAAGGGGAAGGTGACAAAGATAGCCACCGCATGATTAAAGGGAAAATATCGTCACGATCAACAAGGAATGGAATCGGAGTGCTAGTTTTAGATTAACTCGTGCATTTATGCAACTGCTCCTAAACTTTGGAATGACTTGCCAGTAGAACTTCGCAGTTGCAGTTCAATCAATGTTTTCAAGAACAATTTAAAGACTCATTTATTTAAGACTGCTTACTGTGCTTGATTTTTTGGATTATGCACATGTATACATGTAATGTTTTGCTTGATTTTTGTTTTACATATATCTTTAGTTAATATGTGTATATATCATATGTATATGCGTGTATATGTATATGGTACAGGCCTATATGTGTGTACATGTGTATGTGTGTATAATTTATGTATGTACTTTCTATAATGTTCATACTTTTGCTGTGTTAATTGTTGTGCCTCGGAATAGGCATGCCTAGATAGATGGCGCATTATTATTATTATTATTATTAGTATTATTATTAGCAGCAGCAGCAGCAGCAGAAGCAGCAACAACAACAACAACAACAACAACAACAACAACAACAGCAACAACAACAACAGCAACAACAACAACAACAACAACAACAACAACAACAGCAGCAGCAGCAGAAGTAGTAGTAGTAGTAGTAGTACTAGTAGTAGTATTATTATAACTCAGTGACTGAAAGTCACACCCACATGATAAGGTCATGTTACCGTTGCTGCTGCATAAACGAGCCAGTAATTTTCAGTCACTGTGTTCATCTTAAACTAGGACAGCGATTCCATGCCCTGTTAAAAGTCTGCTCTGATCGTGACGATACTGTCCCTTTAAGTGCTTGTCTCGTCATGCTCTCCTTTAATTCAGTGGTGTTTACAAACGGTCTGCAAGGTTTATCTACTCTAATTACCTCATCATAAATAGCTTATCATCATTAACGCCCGATCTCTTCATTAATGAATTACTGTCCTCCCCACAAACAAAAGCGGGTTTGCGTCTGATGTCATTATGATGAGCAATCACTTATTCAATGTTAGAAACTGCTAATGGCTTGTGAGAATTCTGACAGATGGATTAGTTTTTGTCATTCTTGTCACCGCGATGACAGATTGCATTTGCTTTAATCTATTTGCAGTTATCAAATTGATAATAATGTGTGTGAGACATGTCATCGAAGAGGGGCAATTTAGAGCTAGATTAACCTCGCTGTACGTGAAAGGTGAATCCAGATGGACATGTCTGTTAATTGGACATGACTAGATCATCAAATAATAAACTAATATCTCCAAATTTGAGACAAGTGTCAATCATCCTGGTAAATTATGCATTCTGAAGTGCTTTCATCTCAGAGAAAAAGAGCCTATTTTGTCGAATTTTGCTGGGCAAAACATCAACACATAAAAACCATAAAAATCAGTCTGTCGTTGGTTTCTCACAAACGTGAGCACCTATTATGATGGCATTGCCACAGTTTTATGACATATTATTTCGTGAAAGTATCAGAATATAATGAACATACACAACCAAATACCAGTGTTGAACCTTCCCTTGAACAACTATAGCGAATGAAATAATTTTATGTTAAAAGACTGTACTTCCATTATTCCAGCATGCATGTGTTGTTTTGAGTAGTTATCCCATGTGAAAGTGCAGTTGATTGTCTAAATTGTACTATTATACATTAGCATTAAGTGGGTTTTGCATGTTGCATGAGATTACCTATCTATATATCTTACAAAGAAGACGTTTCAATTTACCATTCTTCACCAAATTTATACTGCAAATAACTGCTCGGCTATTCAGATACAATGTATTTACTTGTTCACGACAGACCTAAGCGACATGCAGTAAAGTGGAACAAAATATCGTTGAGGTATTATTTACAAAAAAAGGAATACAATGCCTTAAAAGGACAGACGCATAAAGAAGGGGCTGATCACGAAAAATAAAAAAATCCTTATCTCCCAGACCGTAATGGCAATATGATGACGTCTATCAATTCAAGTTTCACAATCTATCATCCATCCAGCAAGATGCAGGAATTGAGACGTTCCATGGGACCGCACATCCTCATCAACCACAGACAACGACACATTCTCTTGGCGTTTCTCGTAGCCTCCTGCATTGCTCTCGCTCAATATCCATACAAAATCGAATCGAGACGTATAAAAGCTTGGAACCGTACAACTCGTCATAATTAGATTTTAGGGCAGCATTGATTAATTTCCCCAAGCAACTAGACGAGGAGTTCGATGCAGTTTATAGGGCTTCTTGAAAAGCAATGCTAGATTGCCGTTCGTCATTTTCTTGCATATAAAGGGGATTTTTATTTGTTCCTGTTATTAATAATCATTTTTTCTATTCTGGTTGGTAACTTAAAGGGAGTGTACCCTTCAAGTAAAATGTATGTAAATTAGAAATTAGAATACAGATTTAAAGCAACCTGTTATAAAATACATTTTCATGTAAACTTAATAGGTACCATTGGATAAGTATTTGTAAAATGTGATTATTTTAATTTCATCGTTTAAATGTTTAATTAATCAGGTCTCTGTCGTCATCTTGTCTTTGTATTTATTTATCGTCTCATGTCCTGTTTAAGTTTTTGTCCGTCCACGGGGAAAAGTACAAAAGCACTATGTCTCACTTATTTTCCTATACATGTTGACAAAATATTTTCAACATACAACATATTTGTGTAAAGCAATTATTATTGCTGTATTGTTGTGTACATGTTCTTATTGCTGTCAGCATGAAATAAATGTTTCCAAATTAATCAAATCATATATAATAAGAATCAAGAGAGATTTACAGAAACCATCATGTGAAGGTTTTATCTTATGCCAAAAAAGTCTCCGGTTTCTGGTCTCCGCGCGTGTCTCGTCAGACTGCGCGTCGGCATTTTTAGCCGTTTCTTTTTTCTTTTCTTTTTTTCTTTTTTAATGAAACGATGTCCAATTGCTGGATCGACTGTAATTTTGCCGTGCTGTGTTTTAAACGTGCTGTGTTGATGTTGAATAGTTGTTCACACTTTTCTCCGAATTGAGTTGAAACTTTCCCATCAATGTGTATTTTGATTTTTTTTTTTAAACACCCATAGAAAAAGTTTGGCCAACATAGCAATTACCGTGCACCTTTCCATCAAGGGACACAAACTGTCTAAGGATGTGATTTTTTTACTGCATGCAACATGTTCAAAAGTATTTTTACTTAATCATAAGTCCACTTTTCCTAATTTTTATAAAATAAATTTTCATTTTAATGAAAAAAAAATTAATTTCATAATTTTTATGAAAGAAATGATCATTTTATTGCAATTTTTCTAAATTCGACTTTATTTACCAAAATCTTTTTCATAAAAAATAGGAAAAGTGGACTTATGATTAAGTCAAAATACTTTTGAACATGTTATGCAAAAAGTGTAGTGCGCCCAATTTATTTCATCCATTTTCATGAGTCGTTGCAAACAACATGCAGTTAGCCACTTGCGCAGTAAAGGTTAAGAAAGCATACAGTAAAATCTCCAGAGAAAAAAGATAAACATCCTACCGGACTTGGTGAGGTACAGATTTGGAATCAAGATACACTAGTTAAGTGTGAATCTAGGTAAATTGCGCACCACGTGCTGTAGTGTTATCTTAATGTATGCATCAAGATATTACCATTAAATGAATTGTAAACCATTCGCCACAAAATATATAAATACATCCATTTTTAATGTTTAAATAAACAAAGTTTAAGCGAGATGACTTATTTCAAATGTGTAACATTTCACGTTTTCTCCAAAACAAAAATGTATATCAGACGGAATGATTTCTCAGGATGTTTGGTACCATCACGAAGTTCAATTCAAGTCATTTTTTCAGATTATAATTCAGTATTTTCTAATTAGGAAATAACCAAATTTTCTAATTAGGAAATAACCAAATAAGGTAAGTTTTTACAGTTAAAATTTTCGACATAGGATGTAAAATCTACGTAAAGGGCCGATGGTAATATCAATCATCCGTCCCTGAAAATAATTTTTTCTGAGGTGCTGGACTTTTTAAGAAAAGTTAAATTATTGCCTTTTTCTTTAAGTTAAAATTTCAGACTGGGTTCCGAGTCCTAAATTCAGCACTGTCTACTCTTGAAATAAAACAAAACCTTTGTTGACAAATTTATTCAAATTTGAACAAAATAAATGTTTCAAATTTTCTAAAAAACGTATGGACTGATTTAGCTAAACAAACACGGGTTGTTTGTTTAATTCTTGACTAAAATAAAATTACAGGTACTCTCGCAAGCAGTTTATCAAACATTGCCAATGCTATAAAAGCTAACTTACCTCTGAGTGTAAACCCCACAAGTAAAAAATAATATATCAAATGTTTTGTGGCTCATACAATTATTAAGGGATTGTGGAAATATGCCCGACATCATTGCAATAGCTGTTACTTTTGCTCTTTAAAGAAAAAATCCTATTTGGCTGAAAAAGAGGAGGTATTTACAAAATGGCCGTGTCTAGGACATCGCATTTGTGTGGAGGTGGTTCGTTCTGGGTTTGCATACCTCAAGATTTCATCGGCTAAGCAACTAAACATTAAAAAAGGAAAGATTTCGATTTGGGCAATGATGTTCTCTAATGTGTGTTATAGCGGACAGATTCAGGAAAACGCTTTAACTTGTGCCCCAGGACTTGGGTGATATTACACTCTTGTCAATGGGAGCTTATAGTTGTGATATGCACCCTAACGCAGCGACAGTCAGGTCGACAAAACATAACACAACTTGAATAAGTCATGACGTACTAGAGGTTTATGGGTCACTATTTTCCGTCAAGATTTGAGGGGATACATTACTAACCAAGGCAGTTGACAAGTGGAAACATTTTACGATAGCGCCAACACTGTATAATCTGACACCACTCATAATAAAATGCGTACTAGTAGCTCAAGAGCTTGTCACAGGGTTTGCTTTTTTTGGTTTAATATATGACGATGTAATCAGAGAAAACCTTCGAATAGAAAATCAAAATGCCATAGGGCCTTTTCGAGTTTTGGTTTCAATGCGGTATGGGAATTGTTCATTAGTGTTACATAGCCATATATGTCGAGTAAACGTTAATTGCCAGAACTATCTTCTATTAGGCTATTTCCATGGCAATTTGATTGTGTTTTGGTTATCTCTACAAAGAAAAATCATAGTTGCATAATCACAATGTACTCTATCTACTACAACTAAAGAGTTGGAGTACCCATACTCGTACTGGTACTCTTACTTGAATACATTTTCTGTACAAGTATTCGTACTCAAGTAATTTTTCCTGTAATTTGTTTTCGACTACAACCTATATCCATAGTATTAGCCAGGGGGGTATCTGGGTATCTGGGTGTCTGGGTGTCTTTCAATTTTGGACACCCTATTTCATCTGTCAGTTACATGTAAAAATATTGTAAGTGAACAATTTGGACACCCTGTTTTGAAATTTCCAGCAAATTTTGGACACCATATTTCTAAATCCTGGCTAACACCTTGCCTATATCTATCGCGGAACCCGCTGCTATATAGGATTCTAGCCGGCCAATTGTCATCGGGCAAGCTCAGTGGTCGAGAGGTTAAGACGTCTGCACTAGTAAGCAGGAGGTCACTGGTTTGAAGCCCGCCCGAGTCGCCTGTGAATTTTTTGTTCACAGACACTCGGAAAGCACTGAGTATGCAGTGCTATACACACGTCGGTGAGCTATTGAGCAACATGTTCTTGCTGAGATCATACTGAGATCATACTGAGATCATACTGAGATCATACTGAGATCATGCTGAGATCATGCTGAATGTTTTCTGCGTATTTTTATTTCATTTTTTTCACTAGACCATCGGACTACCCAAACCCCAGCAGCTAGTAGTTCTACTGCTAAAACCACTAGCCTTGAACTAGCAGACTAGTGTTAATGTCGACCCCTGCAATGTGATCTCACTGTGAGTGTGACCATATCGCACGTCATGTTCAAAATCACATAATGAGATAAGGTGTTCATTTTTTATTTAGAAAGGTCAACAGAATGAGCAGATATTATAGAGCGGTTAACAGCTTCCCAGAATTCATCGTATGTTGTGTAGCGCTTCTTCGATATTTTATACACATTCGTTTAAATGGAAATATCATCACGACCAACAGGGCATGGAATCAGAGTGCTAGTTTTAGATTTAGTGACTGACAATAATACCCCACATGATAAGGTCATGTTACCGTTGCTGCTGCATTAATGAGCCAGTCATTTCCAGTCACTGTGTTCATTTTAAACTTGGGCACCGATTCCATGCCCTGTTGAAAGTCTGCTCTGATCGTGACGATATTTTATATTCATTATTGTTTAAAGATGATAACGTGTATTTCCCTCTTCTACCTGCAAGTTTCCTGCAATTTACCGATACTTCTAAATCAGACCATTGCTATTTTACTTTGTGTTTATTGTGGTAAGGAAAACAAAATGAATTATGGTGGGTCCCGTCATAAATAATTGCCTTTCATTCGAAAAGTAAATTTTCCGGAAATTTACGGTAAAATAGCAAAAATCAATAAATAATAATAAATAAATAAATTTCATTCGAATGAGTAATTTTTCCGGAAAGTTACTGTAAAATAGCAAAAATGAATAAATAATTTAAAAAAATATATATATATAAACACGGACTATAACCCATTCGCCATCCCTATCGTCCCTCAATCAAACAAGGTCGTGCAGTAAATAATGTATCGATGCTGAGTTGAAAATAAAAGCATGATATTACTGATTTTATATTATTAATTTCTCGTGCATAATTATGTATGGGAAAGTAGAGTCAAGGTCAGTATGTATAAACCCCTGGTGGCTAGCTTTATATACATAACAGCAAAAGAAACGTCACCCCTAAAAATATTTATTATTTTCATTTTATAATTAATATAATTTGTTTAATGAAGAATATGAAGAGTATGGAGTGTAACACGAACACAATGTTGCAAATTTGGTTGACCTCAAAATTCGTCATGCATGACGTCTGAGGACACATAAGCTAAACATGTTCTCATACTTATCAAAATTTAGGGGGTGACGTTTCTTTTGCTGTTATGTATATTTACCTTTTGACTCCACATAGAAAATACCTTTTGGACGCTACTGACTTCTACGTCAGCTTCGCGAATTGAAAATAAGGGGTTATTGAATTAAGTTCAGGGAAATTTAAAAGAATTCATCTGAATAACAAACAGCAGTACCTGAACACTTTCAAGCCACCGACGTGAAAACTCACAAAGCAACTGTTCATCTCTGCCGCTGTCTATCATCACTCGTGGAGTGTCGTGGCCGAGCGGTCTAGCTTACCGGACTCAAGTTCTGGTGTTAGCAGCAGAATGTGGGTTCGAATCCTGGCCGTGACACTTGTGTCCTTGAGCAAGACACTTAACCATAATTGCTTCTCTCCACCCAGGGGTTAAATGGGTACCTGTGAGGGCAGAGTTGGTTGATTAGCCCTATATGCGCTGTAATGGCAGCAATTGAGCTGTATACTCCCCAGGGAGCTGAGATGGTTTCAGGAATGATTTATGAGCCTTATGAGCAGGGGTAATAATATGCGCCTTGAGCACCACTCAGTTGGTGGATACGTGCGCTATATAAGTATTATTATTATTATTATTATTATTATTATTATTATTATTATTATTATTATTATTATTATTATTATTATTATTATTATTATTATTATTATTATTATTATTATTATTATTATTATTATTATTATTATTATTATTATTATTATTATTATTATTATTATTATTATTATTATTATTATTATTATTATTATTATTATTATTATTATTATTATTATTATTATTATTATTATTATTATTATTATTATTATTATTATTATTATTATTATTATTATTATTATTAGTATTATTATTATTATTATTATTATTATTATTATTATTATTATTATTATAATACTACGCTATATTATTATTATTATTATTATTATTATTATTATTATTATTATTATTATTATTATTATTATTATTATTATTATTATTATTATTATTATTATTATTATTATTATTATTATTATTATTATTATTATTATTATTATTATTATTATTATTATTATTATTATTATTATTATTATTATTATAATACTACGCTATATTAATGATTATGATTTTGCCCTACTCTTCCGTGATGAGATAACTTTCCCATGTTTGAATCCTCCAGGTTGCAGAGCGCACTATGTTAACAACGACACATATGCATCATGCATATGCATCGTAGACCAAAGTAATTATTTTGCTTTTGAATAACTTAACAATATATTATCTTGTACATTATACACTCACTGACTATAAGTATTGCAACATCCCCAAAGTTCAGTTTGGAGAACTGTGTTACAATAATTTATTTTATTTTATTTACACTACTTAAGACTTCTTGAATGTGCCTGTGTTTTGAAGTCAATGTTCTTTTTTACTGTTCTTGCTCGGAAATTATGTAATACACGATCGATGAAATCGGATTAAATGATCATCTCACCTGTTACTTGTAAAGTGCTATTTTGAGCATGTTTCAATACTTTTGGCCAGTGAGTGTAGTTTAACATGTGTACATGTTTCCAAGTCATTATGATACAATAAACTTTCAGTAGGCACTGTGCCAATTGGATAAACGCATTTCTTTAACCGTGAGATCCATTTGGTTGCTATTGTTACGCCAGTCGTACAACACTTTCCTAAAAGGAATTTTTTACGCCATCCCAAAAAATTGAATCTCTTACCACATCATATCACATCATATCACACAAATTGAAGATAAACAGAAATTCAAAGTAGAAGCAAGGAAGTACGTCACAAAAGTCGACAAGAAATAAGCAACCAACCAAATCAAACTATCAACCACATCTGTGCACCACACCCTGCCCGTGTTGCCCCTTTTAGGGGTGTTGGGCAGTATATGATCCAGGGTATAAAAGTAACAATTGAAATATACCGTAACAATTATACCTTAATCTTGAGACGACACCCCAAACGGAGTGGGTAACAATATAACTACTGAAATATGCCGTAACAATAGCCACTTTTGAGCAAATGTATCTAGCCACGAGATATTATTATATCTTTATGCTGAGACATTAGCTATTATTGCATTGCATTAAAACACTAATTATATAAGAGAACGTAATGGCCTTACCTTTTGATGTCACTGACTGTATACACGTCCATCCATGCATTGGTTTTAGCCTATACTCCGTCGTGCAGATTTTGACTGAGGGAAGATCGGCCAAATGTTTCTTACACTCCGTAGGTTTTCAACAACCCCAAAAAATGCAGCAATCACCACCAATCTCATACGACAAGACAGACAGATGATTTCGTGATTGGATTTGGCCGTTGGTTGTCTACAAGTGTATCCATCCCCGTTATATGGATCCTGAGTAGTCCACGGTTATGATGAGTAGTCTGCCAGGCATTGCAGTCTGTGGTGCGTGCAGTTCGAGCTCTGAAGGGAGCTAGAATAACCAATTTCATTCCAGGCACCCGTCTGTGGCCGTGGAACACCAGCTGCAACCCAAAAAAAATAGCACATTCGAAAGCACATGCTTAGTAGAATAACATTGAAGTCGGAAATGGAAAACGAAATTTAAAAACATGTGGTCCATTGATCGTCGTGGTCATTAGATGAAGAGGAATAGCCCTAATGTTGTTTTAAGGAAATTACATTCAATGGGATTATTCTATAAATATAGCACTGTGTTGCTTTTACGATTTTTGCAATCAAGGTTAAAAAATAAACATGGGTACATTTGTTTATTTAGTGATGTATATAGCCTGGAGGTGTGGAAGCCAAATTGCCGACTGAAATCAGTGGCAAACATTTTTTGTGTGTAAATTTACCAACACAACACTAATACGACCAGTGCGTAGAAACACGATAGGCCTACATTTGCAGTCGGCAAACTGGTACCTTTGATACTTCATTTGAGGCGCTAAATGCCGACAGAGGAAAATTATTGGGGGTGTCACACCCCCACGCCCAGCTCGCTACGACCCTGGTCATATTGACAACACGATCCATGGGGAAAAAAACTCAGACATAGCTAATTCATGTAATAGATTACAGACATAATTACAGTCCTACAATGTATTGTTACATGTGCTTTAAATCAAGATTGTAAGAATGAATGCGGCACCGTTTTATCCGCGCAATTTACGCGCCGCGTGCGCGCCGCCGTTCAAATCTGATTGGTCAATTTTGATCGACAGCTGTCGATTAACCAATCCTACTGAACCTTAACATGGCTCATGTGTGCAATTACTGTCATAAAAAGAGAAAAAAGGATTGTCACAAATCGTAGCTGTTCGGTAAGCACATGTATTTACAAGAAATCTTACATAATTATTCCAGTTGATGTCACCATAACAAGTGATACAAACGGGATGCGAGCTTTCCCCCAGCTTAAGATAAATTAAGCAGATAAACTCAGTCACGCAGGGAAACCCAATTGTTGAACAGACACTCAAACTCGTAATAACATGACGATGCATATTTTATAGGGCCTATAACAATAGTTGTTTATAATATTTAAGGTTTTGCATGGTGGAGTATTGATATCGTTTCGGTTTGCGGTAACACCATGTGTTTATTTCAACTATCGCTATTAGTGAGGTATAGGGTTCTGAAAAGAACCTTATCGGGCAACTTGTAACTCAAATGTCGCTAAGTGAGATTACGGTTCAGAGGAGATCCAATATCGGGCAATTCGTTTCTCATCTATCGATATAAGTGAGATATTGGTTCTCCCCTGAACCATAATCTCACTTAGCGGCAGTTAAGATACGAGTTGTGCGACATGGTTCTTTTCAGAACCTGTACCTCAGCTTCGCTATAGCTGAGATAAACACATGGTGTTACCGAAAACCGAAACGATAATAATTGTTTAATTAAAAATTGTAGGCCTAGTATTTAAATCAAACGGAATTTTATTCCTCGTTTGTGTCTCTTTTTACGGCGTAATATACAATTTTTTTCCAAACATATAGGCCTATTTACTCGCGAATGGACATTCATGGATAATGTTGAAAAAAGTGAGGTCAGGCTGGAAAGAGTGTTTTGCCCTGGAGGTGCAATTCGCACCCCTCGGCACTGGGTCAGGGTTACTCCTATATAGCGTGAAAGCTTAATTTATTGCGTTCGCCCCGGACCCAGCCCACACCAACATTTGATTTAGTGTGAAAAGGCCCTCTTTGGCGCTGAAATGATAATTTCAGTTCAATGCGGAATAGTGAGTTGGCTATTCGGCAAGTACGCAACCTGCAAAACCTAATATTAAGATCACAGTAACAAGATTTACGGATAAACGCATGGGGTGACTTGAATCACAATGACATGGCCATTTACCTGCAAAGGTCTGCACTGACGTTTCTGTAAGAAATAAAATATCTAAAAATAAAAAAAGTCTAACAACCTGTAATGCTCTAATGCTGATGATTATGCTCTAAGACTAAATACCTGTATATATGCAGAGAACTCAATCAATAATAATCTTGAAAATCGCTAGGAGACATATAACTGACGTAATGCAAACAGCATCGATTTGTTGTCGTTATCGAGGTAGTTCATCAGCTGATGATCAGTAGTATTACATCCGTATGCGAAGGGTTCACATAGGCCTATAATCTTTAAATAGCCAGAAAATATATTCATAATAAGTATATTAACCAAAATGCATCACTATTTCATTGCTATCCAAGTTGTTCTCACATTCTCATCACGGTGTGATAGTATAGATCATTATACCTTTCACAAGTGAACCAGACAATGTATAACTCCAGAAGTTTATTTGGCAAACGGCATCGCGATTCCATTTCCATTACAACACTGCAACGATCCACACGCAAACATTCTATTTTTATAAGACGTTTTGTAACAAGTAGTTCCTTTGAATAACTCCATACATTTGTCGTTACCCAGGTAGTTCATCAGCCGCTGATCATTGGTATCTACAGTTTTAGCAAGAAGCATCCGCAAAAAGGGTTCACTAAAGGTCAACTCTAAAAAAAGATAAACAATTGACGTTCATTACGTGTAGTTAATTATCAAGTCACCAACATCACACAATTATTATGATCTGTTATGATGCACAATGAATTCCGAATACGTCATCATCACGCCATCATTTTATACATTTTTCAAAGAGGAAAAAGCGTCGATCGAAGAAGTCAAATCACAATAAGTATCCGCTACTCCTGTTCCAATCTCAAAACTGAGGCTGTGACACATATACACAGTCAGAATGGGTCAACGATGTCTTGTATACGCAGATATTGGATATAATGTAGAGTGTTGTGGACACGATCTGATCAGTGATCCCACTCATCTGTGTGACATCGAGCGCAAGTAGACAGGTATACATGCAGTTTGAGTTACCTCGCAAAGCAAGGCTATTATAATACAATGTGTGCACTCGTCTCGACAACGCGGGTCCGCGTGCGTCCGTTGTAACATTCTACTGAGATGCCACGGCCGAATGCGACCGGCGATGATGATGGAGACCTCCAACGCCCGTTACGGTTGAAGTCACGACCATGAAGTATTAATCAAATTGTCTGGGTCAAAGAATTTGATGGCTTCTCCTCTCTATCTTTGCCTGCTTAAGTAAGTACATCCTTAGTGGAACAAAGCAATAGTCTAAAAGGGATCTGCTATAGGGTCGTTTCACTAGTCATTAACGCGTACTGTGTTACAATAGGTGGGATGCCTGAAGTCTGCCGACTTGAAGGAAACAATAGCATCCTTTGGGAGATATCATTCACATTCTGTTTGTCAAGAAGCAAAAGGAATAGAAAGAGCTCAAACTTATTAATGCATTTGGCAATGAACGTCTTATTTGCTTCCACCGTAAATCTATTGTGAATTACATGTTAGTCTCTAGGCCTATAGGCCTGCAGTGGAAATCAACCGCCAAATAATTATAACAACCAGATGCCGTATATCTAATTGAACTACAACCATTTCCCTAAAAAACTTTTAATATTCACTCGAATCTACTATTAATAATTATAGGTATTATGATGAATACTACTCCACTATGAAATGTATCCCACTCAGATATTTGTACACATAACGGGCAATTATCATAGGACAACTCCGCCCACAGATAAGACACCTAGATTATGCGCCTACAATGTAAGAAATATTGGGCAAACACGGTTGATATGTTGCCCAACACTGGTCAACACATTAACAGGTTACACAGTTGGTTTACCATTGCCCAATGTTGGAAACAAATTGCCAAAATATGCGAACAGTTGTGGTAAATACTGACCAATTCTGGGAGAAATAACCTTACCCAACCCCATGTTGCCCAACGTTTTTACAGTGTAGTTCAGACTATAATAAATATACTGATACCGAAACCCCCAAAAAGGTCATTATAATATAATAATATGATGACAACCCTGCTTCAATTTGAGACGATACATCCCTGGTGTCGATCTCAGGTCATCTTGGGGGAGACACATGACGCAGATAGAAACACGGCGATGAGACAAAATAGATGTTGTCGGTCATTTTTGTAACCCGATTACAGCACAAGCCTCTTCTCACCGTATAATATCCGAGATGATAAAGAATAGGTTAAAGGGACTGTACACGATATAGGTAAAATGTCTGTTAATGCATGAACACTTCATATAAGAACCAAGAGATGTGTACATATAGAAACCAACATGTAATAGTCCCAGCTTATTTCGCTGTATATTATCCGAAAGCTAACTTGATGCGAGGAAGAACAAGCACATTGTCAAACAATTTCCATTGTGGATGCTTGTTCACACTTTTGTCATAACTAACACCCTGTATTGAGCTTAAACATTCACAGGTTGTTTAATGTATTTCATTATCAAAACAAGTATAGCATACCTGTAAAGCCACCTGAATACCTGTGTCACCGCAATTAGTCTTACTTATCATCCTCACCATGCAAAGCTACAAGTTTTACCTACCTGTAAAGCAGTTTTGATAATTACCGTTGTACGCCTTCCCTTTTACGAAAGCATATTGAAAATGCATCAGAATTGTGTATCCATGTTAATATGGACGAGGTGGTTCATCGGCCGGTGATTCATTTCAGATTTGAATTTTAATTCACGTTTTCTGGAAAATTACACCATCAGAGAGAATAACTTAATATCTTAACAACCAAGTAAGATTTTAGATAACAATATAGACCTTTATCATGGTGGCAGCCATTTTGTTTTTCTTCCATTCAAATCAATGTAACCAAATCGAGGCTGGAAGGAAAAATAGTCTGGCACCTTTTAATGAAATGGGAATTAGTACTATCATTGTCAATGTGTATGCAGGGCAGACGACAAAGATGGCCGCAGTGTGATAAAGGTCTATTCGATCAGTAATTACCAATGGTGCACTTCCTTTAATTGCAATGTTTAAAGGTAGCCCAATACAAAGTGCATTGGCTAATAAGAACTGTGCTTCCATACACAATTGTTTTTTTCATTTTATATTGTATTGGCTACCCTTGTATGGAAATAAATGTAAGGTTGAATTAATTTGAAATAAGCAAGGGTGACATTATCTCACCTATAAGATAGCTTGTTTTTATAGCATAGCATTCGCTTCTTGAGTCCAGCTTCAGATATCAATCAGCAAACAAACAGTTAAAAGCACCTGCGCTCCTCTCAAAATTATTTATTAAAACCCTTGGGAATTAGGGTTCATTTTACCTAAACAAACTGAAGTCAAATAATGCTCTTTTTTAGAGTTTACGATATCGTGTTTTCCTTCCAAGATAGGATTACAACCTCGAACACTTCCGTCGTTTGGAAGCGTTTCCATCGCATGCAGGTTAAGTACAATGGTATTGATGACATCATCTGGATGACTCAAGGTGTGCCGTGAGTCTGCTCTTACAAGGCGGATTCTTGATTTTGTTTTTGTTTTTGTTCTTTGTTTTATTTTTTTTTTTAAATCACTCTCAGATGGATTGATATGGGAGATGCCATATACACCTGGATCGATGCAGTGTAAATATTTATGATGTTTTCTCGATATTCCTTGAACTGTCCACACAATGTTGGTTCTTGAGACGTTTATGTGGACTTACACACGTCCACACAAGGTTTTCACGAATTAGAAAAACTCAATTTTCTATTTAAAAAAATAATAATAAAAAATAAAATAAAAAAAATATAAAAATATTTATCAGTCGCAAATTGGAGTAGATTATTCATGGGAAAGACTGAGACAAAATCCGCTCCAAAAAGAATCTTCAGTGTAAATGTCAATGGTTTGAAGAATAGAAGAATAGAAGAATAGAAGAAAATAGAAGAAAAAATAAGGTATGTAACGCAAACATGGGTAGATTTTGGAATGTATTTTCCTTTAAAGTACCTACACATTATTGGTAATATTGAAATACAAATGATCACAGATATAGCCCCACCCTTCGGGGCCGTTGATTATTATTATTACTTACTTAATATTTTACCCCAGTGTTGGCCCTTAAAACGGGGGTAGTTGTTCTGTGACCTCAATCAAAATATTTTCTGAGCGAAAAATTTCAAGGAGCTGCTTTTTCGACGCCTCTACCTTGGCAGATTTCTGACAACACGCCTGACAAAATCACTGATGGATATAGCTAGATCTCTGTTTGATAGCACATGCGTTCAGGGTTCTGCTTCTAATAGAATTTAAAATGGGGTTAATGATGAAAGGTTAAGTACGAATTTAAATACACCGGGCATTTGCAAAGACCCAGTGTAGGCAACTTGGGAGGCAACTAAACCGATTCGATTAGGTTACTCTAACTTGATTTTCTACATGAATTGTAGGGCCTGTGCAATGCTAAACACTATAGGTAGACATCTCAGTGACGTCACAAAACCAGTTGATAAGTCGCACACACACACGCAAAGTTATGCCCAAAAATATGAAGTCAAAACTTATTAAATAACATCTCAGGTTTCATAAACACAATGTTCATGAAATTTCACAATCCTAATACACAATATCTTGAGTGACTACTGCCGAAAAAGTAGCTCAAACGAAAACATATTTTGTTAGTTAAGACGAAAAATGCAAAGCAGTGTCAGGGAAAAACTGCCTGCACAGCGCCGGAAACATGTCCGATCATGCGTGGTATGCGCCTTTCGGCATGAGCTCGGCTTTTGTCGGATTATCTTTCGGGATTTCATTGCTCATACGGAGCTCATGTGGCATGCTAACGAGGCATGATCAGTATTTTTCAATAAAAGAAGAGTCCCTTTCCTTGCACGCTGTGTTTCTAAGAAATCGGTCCAGCCGATTGCCAACGATACGAGAAAACATTTTTGACATCGATATTTCTCCTGCAAGTTCACCTTCTTTCTCTTAGAAACAAGGTCAGCAGGTATGACATACATATTTCTCTATGATTGTAAAGTTTTTCAAATTTTGGTCAAGAAACGGCTTCCATATTCGTACTTTTTGTTGGACCCCTTTTTCAGTTTTTCACACCGACTTACGAGTTTATCATAAGTAGACTGGTTACTTTACGACCTTTTTCTGTACGTGGTCCGGAGCAAGGTTGGGTACCCAACTGAGTTACGGAACATGTAAATGTTGTTGTAGTCGCAATTATTAACCGCAATTTTACTCCCTTAAACTCATTTATGTTTTTAAACACATTTACACATAAATGAAAAGAGAGTCAAGGAATAAACAGTGGTTTTTGTTACGGAAAACTATCGTTTGACCCCCTTTTTTGCTTGCAAAAGAGGATACTATTGGTGTCTCTATTTCATGAAAAATTGTTTCGTGACAAAACCTTTTATTATTATTTTTTTTATAAACAGACTGTTTGTTCGAATTAAAGCCATCAAATTATCAATGTACAAAATATGTACAAAATGTACAAAATATGAATAACAATTTTCATTAAGGGATTTTTTGTGGTAAAGTTTGAATGAACTGATGAAAACTTGACTCTTAAAATAAAAAAATAAAAAAATAACTTGATAATTAACTGTTAATTGTTACTCCTATAGATGCCTCACATGAAAATATGGAAACAACAGATGACTCTGAGCTACATGGACCAGTGCAACCACCCAGCCATGATTCAACATGCAGTTCACAAACCGCCAGCTTCACAAGATGTGGATCAGAGGAAAAGTAACAGGCATCGGTTCACACAAGCCTGACACTTTGAAAACACTTTTTTTTTAGTTTTTGTGTGCATACGTCTTTACTAGTGAGCTTTACTCAAGCTGAAGTAGATGGAGTGGTCCATAATCGAGTTCATTAGTTTTTTGTAACAATTTAATGATCAATTTAATAACTTCAGAAATAAATATGCATTGCCAAAAATATATAAATATTAATCATAACATCTTAAATTAAAGATGATACCGTACAGTTAGTATGTAGAGGAATGACTTTATAGGGACACTGTCATCATAAGAGCAGACTTTCAATAGGGCATGGAATCAGTGTCCTTGTTTGAGATGAACACAATGACTGCAAATTACTGGCTCATTTATACAGCAGCAACGGTAATAATTATGACCTTATCATATGGAGTATTATTTTCAGTCACTGAGTTAATCTAAAACTAGCACTCTGATTCCATGCCCTGTTGATCGTGAAGATATTTTCCCTTTAACGGTAAGGTATAAGATTGGTAATTCATAAATAAAAAAAATTATCAAATTTTACCATACTACTTACTTGGTTGTTAACCTTATGATGCTACAAATTTCCTCAATTTTATCAGAAGTAAATTATTGCTTGTTTGGATTTCGGAAATAGTATACATGACTTTTCATGACTTTTTTATGGTGACAATATTGTCCTAATTGATATGTAAATCAATGAAGATGGAGAACACTGTGTCTTAGACTGGTCCCCTGTATCCTCAAGAATAAAGACATCGCGCACCATTCAAGGGATCCCAGCAACAGAGCGGGAGTATACCGGTACCGGATCCCTTGTGAGTGTGGCAAAGTCTACATCGGGGAAACATGACGGAATCTCCCAATGAGACTGAAGGAACACCGAACACACGGCCACAGAGGAGATTTTGAGAAGTCAGCCATTGTGAAGCACTCTCACATCAAGGACCACCAAATTGACTGGCAAGCAGCTCAACTCATCACATCCCAGACGCATCAGAGAGGCCAGCGAGATCTTCAAGCATAAGTGTTCCATAGTTTCTACATCAGCGACATTTGGAAACCACCACTACGGAATGAAGGATCTTCTATATCCAAAGTCAACATCCCACCCATACTGAGGGGATCTCCTACATACTAAGTCATCCACCCTCCCTCCCCCTGTGTTTGCCAACAACAGCGTCAGAGGCTTGCCTTTCTCTAATTAAAATGCTGACATTAGGGCATGACTAAGAAAAATCATATCACACTATTCTTTCATCAAAACGTCTAATTTGAATGCGTATTTGTATGCCCTAATGTATCTTTTCAGCGATGTATATAGGGGCCTATATGTATAATTATTTTGAAAAGACAGGCGTCCAATACCGCCCTATATCGCCCAATAAAGGCATTTTGTTACTCCGACTACACAATGGTCCCAATTTGTTGATTTTAAAAAAAAATCAAATCAAAAATGATAATGAAGAAAAGAAATTCTTTGCAATTTGGTTAAACCCAATCAACTGACTCTACTGACTTTTCATTGTAACAATAGGCGCCCCAATAAAGAAGGGAAATTCTGCATTTAAAAAAATTCCCAATCATCTACTTCAAGCAAACGGTTTCCCAAGAAATCTTAGGAGCGACAACTGTGAAACGACACGACGTAACATACATTTATCACGCCACATCCACAGTGTAAGTTTCCCATTGTACGTACAGGGTGTCCCCATAAAAAGTATACCGAGATAAAAATTACTGTAATGGCAAAACTACTTTATATATGGGAAAGAGAAATATATCTCTAGAAAGGGCAGAATGTCCTCTTTGCAATGGTATACAGCTTGTGATGTTATTGACACAGATGAGTGAACAAATTAGACAGATTTGGAAGATTAGACAGATTAGACAAATTAGACAGATTAGACAGCAGGACTGTGACAAGTTTGCATATTTGAATAACAAAGGTCCAAAAAACATTTTTTTAAACCTGCACATTAAACTTTTGAGGTAAGTAGCGAAAACAAAGCAGATTACATTGTTTTAGGTACAATCCTTGTTTTCAAGAATGTGTTGAAAAAACAAAGGCATTTGGTATTCTGCACACTTGCATGGTTGAGATTTGTTATTCAAATATGCAAACTTGTCACAGTCCTGCTTTCAGTACTCTTAACATCTGTCTAATTTGTTCACTCATCTGTGTCAATAACATCACAAGCTGTATACCATTGCAAAGAGGACATTCTGCCCTTTCTAGAGATATATTTCTCTTTCCCATATATAAAGTAGTTTTGCCATTACAGTAATTTTTATCTCGGTATACTTTTTATGGGGACACCCTGTATAGGCCTATATACGATTATAGCACTGATTATCAATATATAACAGGGGCCAGACTATTTCTCTTCTAGCCTCGGTTTGATCACATGGCGAGTCCACTTCAGCTTTTTGAACTCTGAGGGATTGCACTTTTCTGTGATTAATGTCTGGACTCAAACATTTAAATCGCCTACACGTTGATGATTTAATAGTCTGCCAAACAGCAGAACCCTCGGGAAAGATTAAGGGATGAGTTACTACTGATGTCATCTCCCCATTTCTTTTATGTTTCGTACTGTACAAGCACGAGTACGAGTACGTCAATTCTAGAATTGTAGTCGAGTACTTTTCATGAGTACGAACACAACAAAATTACTCGAGTACGAGTACAAGACTAGTATGAGTACTCCAATTCTAGAGTTGTGGTCCAGTACTTTTCATGAGTACGAGTACGGATACATAAAATTGATACATTCGAGTACGAGTACGAGTACTCCTTTGTAGAGTTGAAGTCGAATACTTTGTTATGAGTACGAGTATGAGTAAAGAAAATTTTCATAGGGCCTACATGAGGATTCTCCCCTATATAATGTCCACATAATTTATGCGTCATGATCACAAAATTCATAGTTTACCAATGTCATAGCACCTTCAATATCTCGCAAAAACATTACATACCCATTAGGCATAGTGTCGCAAAAACAAGAGCGCGAGCTCGAACGTGTTTAATCCGTCCGCTTGGTCACGTAGACAGGATACGAACCAAGCGTTTCCTCTGTTTAATGCTATTTTCCCCGCCAAACACAACCGGGCGCGCAAATTTTACAACTATAACAAAATGGATGTGGATTTTTACCCTGAGAACCTACAAACACTCACCGCGGTCCGCCGTCGTTTAAGAAAACAACTTGAGTGAGGTTTTTTGCCCTTGAATAAACTGGATAGACATGGGGCCTTTTTTCGCAAATGATTGCTGGGGAAACGTAAACACGCCATGAGTAGAACTGTTACGAATCGCTGGTGGCGCGGTGAGGTGTATTATTAAGCGGACAAGACCACGGTGCATACGAAAGGGGCAACAATCGAATATATTGACCGATTTCAACATGTTTGTTTATATTAATCGAGATAGTCGTATTTCGAATAATTAAGATTTGTGTCCGCTTGCATAGTCTTGAGAGATTTACTCGATTAAATTTGCTGACGTGAAAAGGACGCATAGGGATGAGCTATCAGATAGGGTGTAGGAGATTAACATTTCGCATGATGGGGTAAGCTTACGCGTTTATTTATTTAATTATTTTGAAAAGACAGGCGCCCAATATCGCCCTATGTTGCCCAATAAAGGCGTTTTGTTACTCCAAAGACACAATGGGCCCAATTTGTTGATTTATGTCCAAAAAACTATTTTTAAAAACAATCAAATGACTCTACTGACTTTATCTTTGGAATCTTGTAACAATAGGCGTCCAAATACCGCCCAACGAAGGCGTTGTGTTTTAAATCTGAAGATACAAATGATATGAAATAAGGGACAATACCCAATCATCTGACTCTACTTCAAGGACACGGGGTAGGGGTTTAACATTTCGAATGATGGGGGTAAGCTTACACGTGGCACATCTGATGACACTCTAAAAAACGAAGTGCTGAATATAGCACCTCAAGTGCAGTCACTATACAAGCTCCTAAAAAGTGCTAAAATTAGCTATATTCAGCACTTCGACCGTACTTTCTATATGCATTCTAGAAACGAAGTGATGAATATAGCACCTCAAGTGCTAATTTTAGCACTTTTTAGGAGCACTTCGTTTTTTAGAGTGCATGATGAAAGCTCCTTTTGAAGATGTATCGCCCGTGTTTGGCCGATTTGACAGTATAGATTTAAATGTTTAATTGCTATTTTTCTGGGGTTGCGGAAGTTATAAGCTTTCATTTGAGACATTGAACGAAAACATCCGTCCACAATTAGTGACAGTTGATTAAAAATACAAATTAATAAAATGATGGGTCAATTCTCAGCTTGCACGAGGGTGTGCGTAGTCTCCCAATTGGCCAGCGTGGCTGTCAATCAGAATTAAGCGCGTTTTAAATATCGCTTTTATACAGTTTCTGACATCCGAATTTCATAATTGTTTTGTTCGTTTAATAACGATATTATCTTTCAAAATTCTATATTGTGTCTCTTGAGCCAAACATGGGCGATATAATCTTTAATCGCAATTTCACATAAGAATTGCTGTCGGACAGCATAATTCCCGTAATTACCAATGTTGTGCCTATCCTTTAATATAAAACCGCAAAGTGCTTTACTTTGAAATATATTATTTATTAAACGTTAATAGCTACTTAAATCGAACCCACTTGAATAAATAACAGATTGATACAGGGGAAATCTCCGAGGCGCATTCACAATCACGAAATACAATTTGCATCTTAATTGCAAACTCAGCATAAGGCAAACATCTGTGCAAATAAATAATTTGTTCTCACGGAATGTAATTCTAAAAAAAAGTGCATGGCAACAGGCGAATCACCAATGAACCAAAGTAAACCCTGATGTTGAAATTGTCATCGAATGAGAAAATATTGATTAAAAGCAATTTATGTCAGTTCCCTCTGCTGATGTAGCATAATTATTCGCCTAAGGAAGAGTAAAACAATTCAAAGGGAAGGTACAAAAATGTTAATCCACATTATCAAATTCACGAATTATAATGAAAACTAATTTCGTGTAAAATTTTAAATAAGCATTAATTATCCAGATAAATAATTTGATCTTCAAGATTCAAGATTCAAGATTCAAGATTTTATTTATTGTCATGCAAAAAATCACATGAAAATTGATTTCCCAGTGTACACTGATTTAAAAATACAATACATTTAAAAAGATCAAGATGAAAAAACAAATTATTTACTTACAAAACAATCATAAAAAACTAAGGAAGCAATAGGGATTCAGGGCAATGGGGTGACTAGGGAAGGAAATGAGGGAAAAGGAAACGGGTAAGGCAGGGGAGGATATGGGGAGGGGGAAGGTTGGGTTAAAGCACAGCAAGGGAAAGGGATAAAACTATCTGGTGAAGGTTGAGTTAAAAATCTGAATGGCCCATGGTAAAAATGAACATTTAAAGATATACCAACCGTGTTTGGCTAATATGACCCACAAAATAGAATTTATAAAGCGAACGAATTGTGATAGATAATATCGTTAAACGAAAAAACTTAAACTGTGAAACTGTAGACAGAAGCGATATTTCAAACGCGCTTGATTCTGATTGACAGCCGCACTGGCCAATTGGAAGACTGCACACGCCCTCAACTTGTTACAATAAATTGTGTGGTCACGTGAAAGCTGAGGATTCAAACAGTGAGCCAGCATTTTATTAATTTGAGTTTTTATTTTATTGTTACTAATCCTTGACGGATTTTTCATTCAATGTCTCAAATGAAAGCCTGTAACTTCCTTATTTTTACACGGGCGATGAATCTTTAAAAACACGGGCGATATTTAACTGCTTTCATCTTAGAGAAAAAATTTATTTTGTTTAATTCACAAAACGTTGCTGTCCAGCAACCTTTTGAAAAACATAAAAAAATACAGTTTTCGTCGTTTTCTCAAAAACGTGAGCACATTTTTGTGATGAATTATATTACTAATGGTTGAAATGAACGTACGTTAACAAATACCAATGTTATATTTCCATTTTAGCACTAAAACTGCCATATCTTTTAAGAGGGCATATATTTTATGAAATGTAATTTTCAGTAAATTGTACATAGACCTATTTGAGCAAATTTCTGTGTTTCTGGATGGACAGTCATGTCATTTATATTTTATATATGCCCCTTTAAGTCGTGGATACAGACTTTGGATGTGCCCTTTTGGTCTAAAGGGACAATGTCGTCACGATCAGAGCAGACTTTCAACGGGGCATGGAATCGGTGTCTTAGTTTAAGATGAATACAGTGACTGGAAATTACTGGCTCATTTATGCAGCAGCAATGGTAACATGGCCTTATCATGTGGGGTATTATTTTCAGTCACCGAGTTAATCTAAAACTAGCACTCCGATTTCATGCCCTGTTGGTCGTTAATAATATTGTCCCTTTAAGTATAAATGTATGCCTCACCAGAATGCTTTTCGCCCGGCAAATATTCTTGCAAGCGGGGGATGGTGTTGGAAACCGGGACGGGATCCCACGTACGCATCAAACTAGGATCACTGTACATACATGCGATGACATAATACTAGAGATATCTGTATTTCTAATAGAGATATCTCTATTTTAATAGCAATTATAGCTTTATCTTGGGATTAAATGTTAACTTTGTACGCTATACAAACCACCCCCTTGTTTTTTTCCTAGCTATAAAAATGAGCTTTAAAAGAACATAAAGGCCCAATATTAAGAAAGATTTCATGGTGTCTTTTTGCCTTTCAGTGTCATAGCTAGCCTGAAGATCTGACGTCACACTTCGAGGTTCGTGAATTACGCCCACTGATTTCTATACTAACTGGATAGGAGATGGACGCTGATTGGCCTATAAAAAGTTGAAGTAACCGGCTGCCATGTTGGTTCCCCCAAAAGGTCAAGAGTCAAATGTCATGTTGCATACAGACAACATTTGGTTCAGCAGCACTCGGCATTGTCGTCGGTCGGGTAGCAGTAAACCTGTCCGGCCGTCACGCATGCGCCTTCTTTCTTGGGGAACAAAGATGGCGAATAACGAGCTTCAGCCAATCGGCGCGATCTCCTATCCAGTTAGTATAGACATAGGCGTACGAGGCGGGGGGGCAGGGGGGCACTCGCCCTCCCAATTCGGGCAAAAACAGTTGATCCATTCGGGCAAAATGAGACAGCCAAAATGAATAAATGTTGCCATTAATATTCGGTCAATTGGTCTGACTACTACTTTCTGAGTCTATCTCTCTTCTGAGAAATAGACAATAGAAAATGTATCACACAACAGGTATAGCTAGCTTGTTTAGAACTGGCCTTGCCAATTTTCCCAGTGCCCTCATTTATCCTCATCCCAGTATACCAGTTTTACTTTTATAGACTACGCTCGTATACCGTGTTATCTGTACGCTTGTCAGGAGATTATTTTTTTATGGACACCGAAACTTCACTACCGCATCAACACGTTCTATCGCAGCTTGGATAAGGTGATGGCTGAAATGAAATGTCGCTTCGAAGGTAATGATCAAAATATCTTGTGCTCATTGGGAGACTGAATGATTCGCCTTCAAACGAGAGCTTCGAAGCGGTATCACAGTTTTATGACATCGATAGGGACTTACTACAAATCGAAACAAACATTTATATGAACTCAATTGAAGAGAGGGGAGATTCTCATCCGACAACGGGAGAAAATGTCGTTTCAAATATGTACCTCAACTGACTGAAAGACATACTTCCTGTCTTATACGAAGCAGTGGCGCACCCAGGATTTGATTGGGGGCTCAAAAATATGTTTATTTGAAATCCAATATGGGGAGAGACATGGCTGACCCAAACCATAACCGCTGGCGCGGCTGCAGCCATGTCCCTAGTCGTGCTCGTCAGTGAACCTACGGCACATGTTAAATGTTTCCTGGTGGTTTCTAGTCATAAAAGAAGACATTATGGCATGATTCGGACTCGTAGGGTTTTACCTTCCATATAATTTCCTCCTCTTGATGTAAAGAACTTGAGCTTGTTTCGTCTGCAAGATTTCTATAGTTAAATACTTTCATTGCGTGGACGTAAAGTTTGTGATCATTCCAGGCGGAGCTAAATTTTTCAAACACGAATTTGGCGGCAAAACCAAATCCCAATATTATCCAATCGGTGTTTGCTAAAAGAGTGTCACATAATCTTTGTAAATTAAAACCCAATCCTGGGCCATTGTGTACAAACTGGAAAGGAGTTGATTATAATGCGGGCGTGTTTAAATTTTACGAGTAACCTCAACGACAGTCAACGACCTCAACAAGAGAAACGGACAACAGAAAATGAAAATAAAATTAAGTAAAGCTGCTCCCTGATCAGGGTGCACCATGGCAGGGGGGGGGGGAGAATGTGTAAAAATGCTTGTTATATATACTGGTGGCCCTTCAAGCTTACATGCACATGCATACGCAACGCCGTAAAATATAATAGTGAGTGGAATAAATGGAAAACTTTTGGAGGGGAGCTTGAGTCTCCTGAGTCCCCATCCCTTGTACCACTGCCCTATACTCCTTGCCGAACTCCTCTGTAGACAAGACTTGGGCTCAGATTTTGCTCTCTTTCCTGGCTCCTTTAAAGGCACCTGGCAATAGGTTTTTTATTGATTTAAACAATAAAGTATATGTGTATTAACAATAAACAAATTGTTTGAGTGATTATTTGTCAGGATTTATATGTTTAAAAACAATATGAAGTTGTTTGGAGGGTGACTCCGCCCATCCCTTTTTGTGACGTCATTCGAGGAAGGATTCGCCGCTGATGGAACATCGACCCCCCTCGACGCCCTCGAGAATTGCCTGTGTTTACACACGTGTGGTTTGGTTTGTTATAAAAAAAGGCATTTTTCCGGCATTTTCCCAGCAATGCCGACCAGGTGTATTGCTGCTGGATGCAACAAAACAACTAAAGATGGGGTCAGCCTGCATCTGTTTCCAGCTGATCCCAAATATAGGCGGTTATGGGCAGCGAAAGTCAGGATAACGAGGGCAAAGTGGTCCGTTCCGAGTCGTTTTCAGCGCTATGCAGTGACCACTTCGAGCCGTCGTGTTTCGAATCCGGGATGTACCACACATTTGACATGACAAAAAGTAATTCTGAAACATGACGCCATCCCAACCATATTCCCAGTTAGTGGGAAATCTAAGAAGCAACCCGAAAGACGTGACAAACCTACAGGAGCATTTGCCAAACGTGAAAAAATCCATGTGCATGTTGTGTTCTCTTTATACATGTACATGTAACGTTATAGTCAGTAGGTACCGTTTTCGTAGCACTAGCGGCATTGCTGCACCTATATCGTGAAAACTTGCATGCTTCCCATTGGGCCTTGTTTTACGTTGTCGTTTCATCTGAAACTAGGTTACAGGTTAGGCATACATTTTGTAAGTATGTGTGCTGGCAGTTCATGACAGACTTGACAGTTGTGTATAGACTATAGTGCAATGACCAATGTGTCAGACTACATTTTCTCTTCAAATATCCCTGCCTCGAATGACGTCACGAACAGCGCCACCATGTGTCAATGTAAAGGGGGGGCCTATTCTAAAGTCGTAAATACAATAAAACCACTATTTCTGTAACCTTAGTTACTTGTTTATTCACATTCCACTCATAAAAATGTATATATTTATGACAAAAGCTACATTTGGACAAAATACCAGTGCCAGGTGCCTTTAAAAAAAAAAAAAAACATCAGCGGGCCCTTGGGGGCTCGAGCCCCAAACCCCCTTGGTGCGCCACTGATACGAAGCAGCGACAGCATTCGCAACTATTCCCGCTACTTCGTGTTCGGCCGAAAGGTCGTTCAGTGGATTACGTCGAATGAAAACATATCTTCGCTCTACTATGGGACAGGAGCGGCTCAACAGTATGGCTTTGATAAACATCGAACGGCCATATTCAAACAGGTGCATCGCAGCCAATATGGTTCGAATTATCGATACCTTCGGACGAAGGAAGGGACGGGAATCCTATTTTTTCTGAGCCTGTACAGATAGGTAAGTCACTAACCTCACTATGGTTTGATCAAAACGACTTATTAAACGACTGCTAAGGCAGTATGAAAATTCGGGCAAATCAGTTACAATTACAATATTCGGGCAAAAATTGATCTTGCCCCCCCAGAAATATTGACCCCCGTACGCCTATGAGTATAGAGATCTGTGATTATGCCAGATACTGGCTACGGCCGCCATGTTTACCCCGAGATTTAACTTTGACCTTGGCTGGTGTAGCTAGCACGCGAGCCTCGAAGCATGACGTCAGATCTTCAGCACAACGTATCCAATGAAATCCCTTGAATAGTGCGCCTGGAGCCTGTCTTTATCCTTGAGGTCTATGTCATAGTTTGACCTTGGTATTATTTTGTAAACGAGTGATGTCATGTGTCACATTGACGAGAGAATGCTTCGCGGCTGAGTGTCAACCACGCGATACGCTGTGTTAGTTGCTCAGTGGCCTTGGTGAAATTCAGTCAACTTCATTATCCTCTTGCCAAAGGGTTAGGCTATTTTTTTTTATTGAAGTAATAAAGTCAACGCACCAAAGGGATTATCGAGACGTTATTGTTTGTAATTGCTATTGTGTTTGTTCAGGAGAAATTTCCTGCACTGACGTTTCATCCTGAGCCATGAAATGAGGAAAATAACTACAAGGGGATTTATAAATCGATTCGATCTTTTCAAAATAAGCAAGGTTCTATATCAGAATATATTAACTGTGAAACAATAATAGTGCTCACTCTCTTATCGTGGCCTAGAATCACTTAGGCCTAGCGCGGAGGAAGGAAGATTGAGCTGGGAATTTTGGGGGGTTCAATAGAAAAATATTTTCTAACCAAAGGTATTTTCTAACTAAAGGAGTTTTTCTATTAAAAGCATAAGTTTTGCCTCTGGTGTTTATTAAATAATTGAAATCAACTGACGGCTGAATGTAAGCTTTAGTTAACACGACCATAATCAGCTGAGTTCAGTAGGCAACTTGGGGGAGACGGGAACTAGAATTTTCGTAAGGGAACTAAAACAACACTTTTACAGACCCTTACCGGTATATTTTTCTAAGGGATCCGAATTCCGAGCTGGGGCACTCGGTGCAATAGGCTTCAGACTGAGGGGGAGTGGTAATTTTAAAATGTCTGTTTCCCAACCTTAGCTCTAGAATAGGGAATTTAATGTTCAAATGTAAGGTTTATTCATTCCGTGCACACCGTGTCCCTCTAGCGGTGAAAAGAAACACAGTGTCTTGATGGAAGGACACTTTGTCGCCAAAAGTGAACTTTATTTTGTATTAGGCTATTGTACTATTTATTTCTACCAGCCATTATGTTCATACATAAATTGCAAACTGCGATGCACTACTGTTGCCCTGTCTTTCAGTGTTGATATGAAAACATGCGCCCTCAACAGCTTATGCATGGAGCGGACAACGTTACCGGTAACTACACTGAGATAGGAAGAGGGGGGTCATTCATATAGTATTAAAACAATATCTATAAATATACATTGGTCTTGGTAAATAAAGTGTCGAGGAAGGTAAGGAAAACTACCGATCCAGATCCAACACGGTGACGTATAAACAAATGGGGATATTGAATGACGGATAATTTGTCTCCCGCTCGAAGCCTGTGTGTCCCCATCGCCTCTTAACAATTAATGTATTTGTAACAAAAAAGCTTGCGAGGCCACTGTCTAGGCAGAAACGCTCTTTGTAGCTTGTTCAACCATAGGGAGATCGAGGAATAGCAAGATTGAACTCAACTATAAAATATATCGCTCAACTGTCATAAATGATGGCGTGCATTGTGCAGTCAATTCCCTGGCTGTCATAAACGTACGTAACAAAATGACATTACAATAATGCCAACCTGACTTCCACCTTAAAGGGAAGGTTTGCCTTTCATCAAGTCGCACGCGGCAACACGGCACGCAACAACGCCTGGTTGTTCAGTGTATTTATTTTGATTCCAAGAAAGCAAGCATCGCGCTTAGCCAGAGATTTTTCATGGGGGTGTATTTTTATTTTCCCCAAAAACGGGGAGGGGGTGGATGTTAGATAAGCCAATTATATTTGTGAGCTCAATTTTGCACGCATTCCCAGGTGGGGATAACTTCCCCCACCCCAAACACCGCTTTGAACAACACTTTATACGTTATGTACCATTTTATCTTCTCCCTTTTTCTTTTTTTTTCTTCTGAAGATGTTTGCCACTATCCAATAACACTGGGTCATCAAACCAGTCGCATGCAAACGGGATAACCAATAACTTTATATTTACAACTTGAAGACTGGGTTCGAATAAATCAAAGTGGCTTGTGTTACTACTTCATTTTACGGGAGGCTACAACATAAAGACTAATCCGGCGACCACTGTTTTCCACCATTACTGCCGTGGTACCACACACTGCATGCGCGTATCACACGCATTCTTTAATACGCGGTACGCTCGCGTTTCGTCAAATAGAGTGCATAGATTGGTCAAAGAAGCACTGGACTGGGTAGAAAACGAACGCTTGGCGCAGAATGTAGGTACCACCGCAGTTATGGCGGCGCCCAGTGAACTGGTCGACGGATTAGTCTATATTTCGTCGCATCAGTGCAACAAGGTGGTATCTGTCACATCCTGACCCAGTTCTTTAAATGTCTTTTTAGTGTATTTTCTTTCAAGGGCCATGATTGCATACTAATTGTTTGTCACAACTAAAAATTTATCGGTTCTTTTAATTTACAGTAGATCTCAATTGTACTTTTGTATGGGGGAGTTTTTTGGTATGCAGCAGCGTGCTTGAGTGATTTGGATAATTAATTAATGAATAATTTGAATATATATATTCATGGTTTATTATTATTATTATTATTATTATTATTTAAAAACATTTTCCATAGCAGCCAGGAGCTGAATTAGGGAAAAATATACAATGGTTCAAAAGAAGTTATATATATATATATATATATATATATAAAATTTTAAAATAGAAGCAATAAGATATTCACAAAATCAAAGGTATCAAAAAATTAGGAGTTTACAGAAACTTAACTTAAAACTTAAATTGGAAAAAAAAAGGCTCTTGAAAAAAAATATTAGTAGATAAATAAATAAATAAATATAGACAAAAGTCATAAAAAAGGTGCAAAATCAAAGACAACAACAAGTTAGACAGTTTACTATAAACTAAACTAAAAACATAGACAGAAAGAAAAAAAGCACTTGAATGGAAAATGGAAAAAAAGAATGGAATAACTGAATTGTACAAGAATATAAAGAACTAATTTGTAAATAAATTTTAATTCATGTAATATATTTTCTGGATTTCTTTGTGCTGATTTATTTATGCAGTGTTCTTGCTTCCAATGTCACCGCGTGGAACCCTCAAGGGTTAGCGGTGACAGTATCTAAAAAATGCAACAAGGTCGTATGACCAAGGTAGTAATAGTGCATAAATTTGCATACGTTAAAACAATTGAGTGCAACAACGTCGTATCCGTTCATTTCAACCTTCTAGAGTTCAAAAAAATATACCATAAAACTAATCTGTGGAAATTTCATTTCAAAAGGTGCTCCTGTTTCTTTTAGAAAACCTATTTTTCTGATTTAACATTAGACAAAAAATTGCAGTATGGCAATGTTCTACATTACATTTCGTCTGCTCAGAGCAGTAAGGACTTATACACACTTGATGACAATTTGTTTAATGACAAAAGGTCTTATAAGATTAATTAAGTGTAATTACCCAATTAAGTACAAGATAATGGGTCTTGATTGCTAAATATAAATTGTGAGTACTCCCATTGTTAAATAAAACATAAATCCAATAATGAAGTTTTCTTAACATAATGGAATTGCACAAAATTTATAGGCCTTATAAGTTCTTTCTGCTCACACATTGCATGTATAAATCTTATAAGTCCTTTCTGCTCTGACCCGACGATTTACTGTTTTCTGCAGGAAAGCACTTCAGATGAAATAAATTATCAGGATGCTTAATACGTGTGCCAACTTTTACAACAAGTTTTGTTGATAATAATTCAATAATTTTATAATAATAACCAAAGTTGTAACTACCATTTAACGCATATCACAGTGGTCATTGTTAAGCCATCCCATAGCCCCATTCTAGGGCCAATACACTGGACTCCCTCCGTATCCTTGTCCCTTGGCCCTAGCACCACATGCTAATTATTACAACCTAAAACATAGTGATTAGGTAACGTTGCCCAGGCAGACAATTTTGGCATAAAATCTGTTATTCTGGGATATCTCATTTTCATGAAATTTTCGAAACATTTTTGAAATTAAAAAAATAATAATAATAACATTAAAATTTCACCAAAATTACTGATCTCACAATAGCAAACTTCATGCCAACAGTGTCTGCTTGGGCAAGCTTACCTAATTTTAGGTTGTAACAATTAGCAGATCAAAAGTTGTAAAATCACTCCTTTTTTGTACATGTGGCGCTAGGACCAAGGATACGGAGGGAGTCCAGTGTATTGGCCCTAGAATGGGGCTAGCCATCCCATAGCCTAAAAAATATTTATACGACCGGAGTAACATTGGCCATGGCCCAAAAATAAAATATTCCGAGCTTAAAAATTGTCAAAAAAGTTTGCTGGCATTTTTAAGAAAAACAAATGGTTTGTGATCCTTGGCAAAACACGACCAAAAGAATGTTGGAAAACAAGATCAAACGAACCTCATGTAAAGACAACATTTCTCTTTAATAAACCAACTGGTTCGTACTCGAATAAAACAACACATTCTTTGCTCTGATGTTAATGCATCACCATTATACACACACACAGAATACTTACTGTCCAAAGGCAAGAAAGGGTAGTTTACTAACCTTAAAATCTCGTCAATATTTCCACATTTGCAAGAGAAAAGGGAGTTCGTTCCTTGTACAGCCTCAAGCACCGGGTGAAAAGGACCGTTAATGGCTGAAACAACGGCGGTGAAAGTAAAATCAATACGCACTACTTAACGTGTTCGTTTCCGACGAAGATGTGGGATATGTTGACTTATGAAATTCGAGTGTGATTTATTGTCGTCTGCGAGTTGCCGTCCCGCGTTAAATTAAACACGCTGGTCTGAACTGAACAAACCACCAAATGAGACACACATTTCATGTGCACTACGGTTGGAGTAACAACCAAAATGATTGGACGCAAGTCAATACCTGTTTAACGGTTGGGCGTGTCTTAGGTCGCAGAGAGTCAATTGATTGGATGGAAGTCATGATGTGTTATTAGACAGGCGTGGATGAAATGAACAGGTGGTTTCCAGACATTATCTTTGTCATTCGGATTTGGGGGAAGAATTGTGAGCTAGGGGTCGCTGACTTGTCGTCAGTCATACTATCCTGATCGAGAGATACTTGTCCCCTGACTGGGAGATACTTCCTGATTGGAACCTTTCCACTTCGTGCACATCGTAGCCCTCTCGTGATGAAATGCTTTTCTGCTCAGAGTTTATAGTTTACAGTTTATAGCTTTTGAAATAGACTGGTCCCCTGTCTTTATCCTCAGGAATAAAGACAGGCTCCTGGCGCACCATTCAAATGATTTCATTGGACACGTTGTGTTGAAGATCTGTTATGTCACGCTTCGAGGATCGCGCTAGCTACCAACCAAGGTCAAAGTTGAATCTCCGGGAAACAAACATGGCGGCTGCGCGGCCAGCATATCTGGCGTAATTCACAAGCCTCAAAGCGTGACGTCAGATCTTCAGGCTACTTTTGAAATTGTTGGAGTTTTTATTATTATTAGGTGTTGGTTTGCGTTTGTAAGATATTCAAACAAATGTTCTTAAAAAACTTAGTTTTCGTAAAGTTGTGGTTAGAGTTAATATAAGTAGGCAACAACGAAAACTTTCTTATCCTGATGGTTTGCTTTTGTAAAATATTTTGTTTTCTTACGGTTAGGGTTTGGGATATTTTAAACTTAAAATAAAAGATTATTTGTTGGAATATTTTACAAAACGAACCAGCAGGATTGAAAAAAAAAATGTTTCGTTGTGGCCTAAAAAATGTGTATTTGCTGCAGTAGCAGGCTCATAATCCGCACCAAAACAGAATATTAATATTAATACTAGCCCTCACCCTCACCCTCACTGTTCCGTCATACAAAAATAAACATATTATATTGGATGGTTTACAGAAGCATTTGATGTTCGATATGCGGCAGAGTGCACCCCCTCCCATTGTCTTCATTGTGTTCCAGGAATCTTAGGAATTCTTTAGAGGAATTTTTGGGGGTGAGGTCCGTTAACAATAGAACAACAGTGTGTTAGTGTATATGGACATTTGGGGGTGGCAGTCTGCCGCATATCGAGCATGGTATATACAAAAGCTAAACAATAAGGATAAACAAGATTGCACTGTGAACTTAAAGTTGCAAGATCATATTCTTTAACTCTTCCATAACCCTAACCCTAACCCTAGATACATTATTTCAATGTTTTACTAAAGCAAACCAACAGGGTAGAAAAAGGTTTCGTTGTGAAATTTTAAAAAAATATTAATTCTGTAGCATGGTACAAATTTATAACCCAAACAGAATACTAACCCTACTCTCTTATGTAAAAGAGTGAAAACCACTCTTTTAAAGAGCTATATGGCGGACAAGTCTTTTTGGAGTGAAACCCACTCTGATTCGATTGAAAAATACAGTAAAAGGCTACCAATTCACTCTGTGTACACTACTAATGTTACTCTTTATCCACTCAAAAAAGACTTGTCCGCCATATAGCTCTTTGAAAGAGTGGTTTTCACTTAGTATTACCCTATTCCCAACTCTTACCCTAACTCTTAGCGTAAGAAAACCAAATATTTTTTTGAAATTCTTAAATGTTTTAGAAAAGCAAACCAATAGAATTGAAAAGGTTTCTTTATGGCTGCAAACCTATTATTCAAAAGCAGGATTATACTCCCTAACCCAACCCTATCCCTACCCTAAACCTAACCGTTAGAGAGAAAAACCTCTATTAATCTACTATAGCTGCACTTTTGTGGGAAATAGCAATAGAGGTCAAAACCAGTCAACTGCCTGTTTTGACCCAAATGTGTACCCTGAACAATACCAGACAATACTTTTACCAGTCAAAAACGGTCGACTCATTTTGACCTGTAAATGTACTTACTACACGTAAGGTTTGACAGTGTTTGGCTTTCAAGCGCACTAGATATACCTTGGCAAGTATATCAACATTTTGACCCTTGCAGTAGTAGAAGGGTTAAGTGCACTAGATATACCTTGGCAAGTATATCAACATTTTGACTGATTTTGACCCTTGCAGTAGTAGAAGGGTTAAGTGCACTAGATATACCTTGGCAAGTATATCAACATTTTGACTGATTTTGACCCTTGTAGTAGTAGAAGGGTTAAGTGCACTAGGTATACCTTGGCAAGTATATCAACATTTTGACTGATTTTGACCCTTGTAGTAGTCGGAGGGTTAAGTGCACTAGATATACCTTGGCAAGTATATCAACATTTTGACCCTTGCAGTAGTAGAAGGGTTAAGTGCACTAGGTATACATTTGCAAGTATATCAACATTTTGACTGATTTTGACCCTTGTAGTAGTAGAAGAGTTAAGTGCCCTAGATATACCTTGGCAAGTATATCAACATTTTGACTGATTTTGACCCTTGTAGTAGTAGAAGAGTTAAGTGCCCTAGATATACCTTGGCAAGTATATCAACATTTTGACTGATTTTGACCCTTGTAGTAGTCGGAGGGTTAAGTGTACTAGATATACCTTGGCAAGTATATCAACATTTTTACTGATTTTGACCCTTGTAGTAGTAGAAGGGTTAAGTGCACTAGATATACCTTGGCAAGTATATCAACATTTTGACTGATTTTGACCCTTGTAGTAGTCGGAGGGTTAAGTGCACTAGATATACCTTGGCAAGTATATCAACATTTTTACTGATTTTGACCCTTGTAGTAGTAGAGGGGTTAAGAAATGTTTGAATGTTTTATACAAGTGTCGTTGTGGTATAACAATATTAATTCAGTAGCAGGATCCTAGTCCATTTACCCTAACCCTAACCCAAACCATAAGAAGGAAACATATTGAAGAAGAAGTGTATTAAACTGGTTATCAATTTAAAGAATTAAGCCAAACGTGTTTAAAATTTCTTGTAAAAAATAGTAAATTATTTTTATTAGATCGTTTTTACATCATTATACTTTACACTTTTAATACAAAGTAATAAAATATGTTATTTCTTAAGGGCTTGCGAATGTACATTGCTAAAATAAAATTGCAGAATTTAAACCATTTAAATATACATCTGTTTAAAATGCATATTATGTTATTTAATTAACTCTTACCATAAATATATTTAAATAAACGAACTGCTACAAGTTTTACCGAACTGCTTAAGGTTACCCATTTTGCCATTCATCAAAACCATTTCGTTTTACAACAATCTCTTCAATATCTTCCAGTTACTAAAGTTGGAAAACATATATGAACATATATGAACAAATATGACAAAATATTTAACAAAAATATAAACAAAGTTTTTCGATATTTTCTCAAAAACGTGATCATCTATCGTGACGACTCTTTCACAGGTAAGTTTGATGATAAATTTCTTGAAAACTTGAGTTGAACTGAACGTACGTTATTAAATACCAATGTTGTACCTCTTTGGTAAACATTTGAGTGTCCAGCACTGTAAGTGTAAATTTATATGTTCACAAATAATTATATACTACTCAAAATAATTTAGGGAACACCGGAATAATCTCAGTTAAAGCAAGATCATTTATTTCAGATAAACACAATGTTTCACAGAATTGATGAGAAACAACTGCACAATGAAACAGATGATAAAGGATGCATGTAGTGATTACACATTTCATGACATGACTACTGAAAGAAAGAGGGGGTTGCAAATGAAAATCCCAGTTCATGGAACATTTCAAACCTATTTGATGTTAAAAATCCGGTGTTCCCTAAATTGTTTTGAGTAGTATATATGACGCAAAAAATGTGACCCTGTCTTACAAATTGAAGTACGCACAGCTGTCTTTGTGTTTATACAAGGGACAATATCGTCACGATCAACAGGGCATGGAATCGGAGTGCTAGTTACAGATTAAATCAGTGACTGAAATAATTTGTCACATGATAAAGTAATGCTGTATAAATGAGCTAGTAATTTTCCGTCACTTTGTTCATTTAAAACTAGGACACTGATTCCATGCGCTGTTAAAAGTCTGCTGTGATCGTCACGATATTGTCCCTTTAAACATGACTTTGCACAATGCAAATCAATACAAATTGTCACTTTATTTTCACACCATAAAAGTCTTAATTAACTCTAACTCCTTGGTATTCTGGTTAGGAATCTTCCTGAATCCTCCAAACTCCATCAGTGCACTTTTGGAAACATGCCCTCATCTTTAAAATGCACCATGCATTTTCGTTGATCTTTCATATTCAGCACTTATGGCCTGTACTTCTTGCCAAGTAGTAATTGTGTCCCATTTGAAGAGGTGAAAGTACCAGTTTCCAACAGTGCTGAATTTTTCCAAAAAATGATGGATTTGGGGTGGTTAGGGTTAAGATATGTTTGGTTACAAACTGAAGATAATAATGTTCTTGCTTTACTAAGCTGAACAAACATTTCCTTAACCCTAACCTTCCCAAATCCTCCAAAATCCTCTTTGCCAAAGTGAAGGATTTTGAAGGACTGAGGTTACATGCTACATGCTTTGCTAAAGTGAAGGATTTTGGAGGCTTGAGGTTATTAGGCATACTTGCCTTTCCATGGTACATGTACATCCATGTTTGTTGTAGTGATTGCAAGGTCAGTGCTTGGGTCAGTGGACACTGTTTATTGCTCCATGCATGCAGGAAGGAGTGCGGCTATAAGCCAGGCACTTCGTGTCTGACGTCACTGTGTTGGATCTGGTATTGCGTGGCGCCCAGTTGAGAACCCATTTGCAAACATATAAACAATATGCACACGTGTGCGTGCTTATATCGAGTCACAGTGTTTGCAGTATTTTATTCATAATTGTAAACAGGTAGGTATAAAACATCAGTTTGCAATAAAAAATGCCTGTTTATTGTTTGAATTTTATTAACCTCTCCGTAAGATTCTGCTGTAGAAATGGGTTCTCAACTGGGCGCCGCGCAATACCTGATCAAACACGGTGACGTCAGACACGAAGTGCCTGGCTTATAGCCGCACTCATGCAGGAAGGGTCCCTGGCCATGTACAAATATCACAGATTAGAAACACATGTATGCATACATGTCATGTGCTTGCTTTACTACTGAAGGATTTTGGAGGATTCAGGTTATGTGTAAGCAAATGGGCCTAGGGAGTTAGGGTTAAGACTCCTGTCAAATGATTATAATCATACATGTAATTTCGTAATTAGTTACAGAATTTTCAGCTCGCTACAAATTTGGCAATGATGCACTTAGTGTAAAAATATAACATAAAATCCATAGAAATATAAAGAGTTTGTACAATTCATTTGAAAACCTTTTCTCGAAACCTTAGTCCGTCTACTCCATGGTGTTTATATTGGGAGATTTTTAAAAGAGAACAATGTACCCGTTAATTAAAATAATGTACACCAACCACAGTATGGCTGAAGGGGTAGTTGTCACCTAGGGTACTCCCCATTGGTATCCAAGGCAATCTCAATCCAATGTTCGTTGGAGGATTTTTATGATTGCATGGATACCATTGGGGAGTACCCTGGGTGACAACGACCCCTCAAGCAATCGACATTGTGAAAGACTTCAAGGAGCAAATTGTACTTGAATAACGCTAGGGGACAGGTATAGATGAATTTGTATTTTTCACTCTGTGAATAATTGCCAATTTCCATCACGTCAGGTATTCAAATCATCTCAAGGAGGCAATATCGTCACGATCAGAGCAGACTTTCAACAGGGCATGGAATCGGTGTCTTATAGTTTGAAGATGAACACAGTGACTGGAAATGACTGGCTCATTTATGCAGCAGCAACGGGTAATATGACCTTATCATGCGGAGTAATATTTTCACTCACTGAGTTAATCTAAAACGAGCATTCTGATTCCATGCCCTGCTGATCGTGACGAAACTGTCCCTTTAAGCAGTTAAGTTGTCATACCAAATATTTGTGCAAATATAACTGCCAACCATTTAAAACCAATATATGTTGTATTACAGTTTGACTGGTAGTCAAATCACAGGGGTTAACTGTATGACCTATTTAATTTCCCTTTGCAAAGACAACTGCTAAGCAACAAACAGTCTACCAGTCAAATTATTGATGTTTTTATGGACATTTAACTGGTAACCGTTAACCAACAAAGTACAACCACTGATCTCTATTATACTGAGTGCATAGAAGATTGACTAATTAATAAGTGAAGCTATCACAAGGGCCATGTTACTACTCTCATATAAAAGAAACACAAAATATACACAGAAACACAAGGAATGCACATACAATGGGGAGGATGATTCTCCCTGTGTAGCATTACAAGGCATGGTTAATGAGAGTGGTAACATGGCATCCATGGAGTGCCATGGTCAGACGGTTTAGTGCATCGGATTTGTGTTCTGATGGCCGAGTCGTCAGAATGTGGGTTCGAATCCAAACTGCGACCATGGTGCTTGTGTCCTTGAGCAAGACACTTTACCGTAATTGCTTCTCTCCACCCAGGGGTAAATGGGTACCTGTGAGGGCAGAGTTGGTTGTTGTGTTTGATTAGCCCTATATGTGCTGTAATGGCAGCAATTGAGCTATATACTCCCCAGGGAGCTGAGATGGTTTCAGGAATGATTTATGAGCCTGATGAGCAGGGGTAATAATATAATGGGCCTTGAGCACCAGTTTGGTGGATGCGTGCGCTATATAAGTCCACATTATTATTATTACTATTATCCAGTGGCTTCAATGTAAGCGCATGACCCTCTATCCAGTCAGTATAATAGAGATCAGTGATTGCAATGAGTGGTTAATGAGAGTGGTAACATGGCATCCAGTGGCTTCAATGTAAGCGCATGACCCTCTATCCAGTCAGTATAACAGAGATCAGTGATTGCAATGGGTGGTTAGTGAGAGTGGTAACATGGTATCCAGTGGCTTCAATGTTAAGTGCATGACCCTCTATCCAGTCAGTATAATAGATATCAGTGATTGCAATGGGTGGTTAATGAGAGTGGTAACATGGTATCCAGTGGCTTCAATGTTAAGTGCATGACCCTTGGATGTAGTCAGTATACATGTACATTGTACATGTAATAGAGATCAGTGAGTACAACTGCACAGCAAATGCTTTGTTGTGTTTCAAATGAAAAGCAAATGAAAATTGCCCTTGGATGATGTACCTCCCGTAAGATTTCTCCCACAGACCAGCCGGGAAAGTATGGAGCACAAAGGTGTTTTGACATCAATAATGCTCTTCTAAGGCACGCACATTTTGTAATTATGGACTGATTTACGTAAAAATTGACCATAGTGTCATTTTTGAGATTTTGGTTCCAAATGGAAGTTGTTGTCTTTAAATTTCCTCTGAAATTTTTTTTTAAGGAAAATCAAAGTATAAAATGTATTTTTGGGATTTTTTTGAACCCAATGCATTTTAAAATAATTAGAAGATTAAAAAAATTCACTCTAAAACAATGCACTTTTTGGCCGACACTCATGAATTCTCCTAAAGCACGCCCCCCTATGAATAACCCATCAATGGAAAGCTCTACACTAGTCCTGATCCTGTCCTATTAATAGATCAAGGGATTTACGTTTACTGCATAGCCAACTTTGAAGCCTAATTTCTCCGTTTGTGGGTTTTAGAATAAACCGTCTTTGAAAGGTCATAACTTTAGTTGTGGTTTGAATATTGAACTCATTAAAACTGTTATGAGATCAGTAAAGGGTGTATTACTTGATTAAATGCTCAACAAGAATTGTAAAAATTTGACCATGTGTTGGGTTTTCCTAGACCGCCACACATTTTTCTTCATATAATTTATGGTTTAAAATTATACACTGGTAATTTCCGAGTAGATGGAAAGTGATTTACTTTCAAATAAGTTAATTCACAAACTAATTTACTAGAGCGAAAGAGTAAATCAGTGAACTTATGGATTTTCAGGTAAAATAATTGCATTAATGAACAGCTCAATAATACTGCATTTTTGTCGGTTACTTTGTTAAATATCTCAATGAAAGCAATTTAATTCCGGTTTTACAAAGTAATTTATTAAAAGTGTGCCGGTGAAAAACAACATTTTCTGTGAATGGGGGGGGGGGGGAAATCAGGTGTTGCACAGGTATAACTATTAATAAAATATCAAATGTGTGACTAATTACATCTAAAATTTAAGGCGCAATTTTACAAAAATAAAAATATGTAATTATTATTAATTAGAATCAAATATTTCAAAATGCAACATTTTACAGTTTCTTGCAGCAAAGCATAGATAAGGTCTAGTTAATAAAAAGGTGAATTAACATTGTCGGTAAAATGTCGTTATGAATGCATATTCAATAACAGAAATATGCTTGGAAAAATAACCCAGATACAATGTCAGCTGAAGTTGATTCAATTAATTCTGAGAACATGTTAACATGTTAATGTTGAATTAACATGTTAATTCAGAACATGTTAAAACTAAACAACCTGACCAGTTAAGTCAAAACCTAAACTTTCAATGTCAACCCTGTTTATTTGTATGAAAATCATTGTAATATATTTATTTTATAAAAGTCATGTCTGCCATGTTTGTTTTATGCAAATCATATCAGCGATGTTTTTCTTATGCTTGTATAAAAATCATTGCAATGTATTTATTTTATAAAAATCATGTCAGCCATACTTTTTTATGGAAATCATAGCATCTGTCTATTTTATGCAAATCATGGCAACCGTGTTTATTTCTGTTCTTCAATCAATTCAATCAAGAACATTAATATTCCCATCATAAGATCCTCTTCTCTTAAGCCGTAAGAAAGATGAAGTACCCGGCCTCGTCTTTACAATCTATAATTTCCACTAATGGTCGATATCAACTATACTATCCCAATTGAAACCCCTATTCTCCCAAAGAGGATATCATCAGACCCTGATTTGGGGAAAACCCGTCAATGGAACCTTCAGTATCCTGTTGGTAAGTGTGATGTTACGCTTTGTACTTGCCTTTAACGTATGTGTCAAAAAGACTCAAAATCCTACTAACAAAGTTCAGTTCTGCCTCAAGAACATTAAAAATCAAGGAATTGGGGTTAAATTACACAAAATGATGTGCAAGTTTTGGAACCGGAAGTAGCACAAAGAATGCCTGCAATAGGGGGCAGAGACAGTTTAACAACTGCCTTGTTCTGGACTAGTTACCCCTCCCAGTCCTATTCGCACCGTGAAGAGGCTGGTTATTAACTTGTCTTGTTTCGGTGCGAAGGGCTGGTTCTTCAGTGTGGAGTTTGTAGCCCCCACCTTGGAGTGGCCATTGGCCTTGTGTGGGGCGATTTGCATTTTAAAAAAATAAATAAATAAATAAATAAAAATATTTAAAAAACGCATGTACCAATGCGCATGGTTATTACGTATTGACTTACTAACAGTATAAGTTAACATTAACTTACAAACTTACATATACATTTTTAACAAAAATATCTCCAAATTGCATCTAGATTAATTCATACAAAAATTATAGCTAAAACGGTGAAAAATAGTGTGATTTACTGGTCTGTCCATAAAGGCTAATTAGGCTTGCTATTAAAAAATACTATTTAAAGCAGAAAAAGTTCAAGCTGCCTTTATTGGATGGCTGAGGATACCACGAGAGTTGTGCATTTATACTAATATTGCATGGCATGCTTCTTAATAGGATTTTTCCTAAAATCCAACATTTTAGGGAAAAACCTAATTCTAAATTACATGAAAGACAACTTTTGTTATACTGGTTTTACACACCAGTGTGTAAACTCCATTTAAACTTGTTTTTCTAAGAATCTGATACATATCACATGGTCAAAATCTAAGAGTAAAACTTGTAGCTTTGCATGGTGAAGAGGGTAAGTAAGACTAATTGCGGTGACACCATGTGAAATTTTCTATTGAGTAGTAATTAGTTCTGAAAAGAACTGGAGGTTACAACTCGACGTTCCAATCAGTATGCTCTGATCGTCCTCAGGAGAATGTAAGAGTAATGTACATGTATATGGATAAACCATATACATGTATTCATTAAATATGCAGATATGATTTCATTACCATTTCCTGCACAAAGGGAAATTTGTCCTATCTCCAATTCCAACTTGACCACGCCCTTAACCCTAACCATTCTCAATGCAATAAGATGCAACAAATGTAAAAAAGTTGTTGCACCTTGCTGCCCTCAGCAGAGAACAAAAGAACCATTGTTCTAGCTGGTGGATCTTGTTGCACTGAGCAGAGTGTCTGGGAAATGCCTGTAGGGAGTTAGGGTTGAGGTAGACTTGTCCCCTGTCTTTTTCCTATATCAAGGATACAGACAGGCTCCAGACGTGCCATTCAAGGGGTTTCATTGGATACGTTGTGCTGAAGATCTGACATCACGCTTCGAGGTTGGCGCACTATATAGATACCAACCAAGGTCAAAGTTGAACATCGGGGAAAATATGGTGGCCGCACAGCAAGGATCTGGGGTAATTTACGTGCGTCTAGCTCAAAGCGTGGCATCAGATCTTCCGGCTAGGGTTAAGGCAACTAATACTGTACAATCACATGTATGCTCACATGTGGGGTATATTGAACCCAATTCGCATTCTGTCGTCAGTTCCTATTTGGAGTGACAGGCTGGAACAGGATATTAGACCGAGCAGATAATCAAGATGGTGACGATCAGGAGTTAATTACCTACATGAACTGTATCAGTCTCGTTATATCAACGACTCCAGAAACATAGATTGGGGTCATTCATGAAGTTGTACTCCACAGACTGATATCTCTGACAGATACCTATTTCATTTTGCTGTCATCTTTCTCTAGTTCCAAGACTGTCAATCAATTTCACAGTGAAACAAATCACAGTTTGATAGGCACCAGTCTATAGGCAAAAGAAACCCTGACCCAAATTCATAGAGCTGCTTAGCACACACATTTGCTAAGCACAGAAATGTAATGCTTAACAAAAAATCGCTGTGTGCCCGGAGTACAACTTTTTGTCCCAGCAGAAGCAATAAAATGGCTCCTTTGAAAAAAAGTAGGGCATAACTGTTATATATTTGTTGCTAGAATTACTCCCAAGACATGTTTTTCCATTCCCATGCGGAATTTAACTTTCCTACAATGACTTATAAATGGCAGAAAAATGACCAAACTTTCACACTCAGTTTTCTTGAAACACAATTTTGCACATTAATTGCTTACAACCTTTTGCCGGTCACACTTTCGTTACTTCCTTCTTCCAGGCACACGACGAAATAAGGTTACCAGCCAATTGTCATGTAATGTACATTGCTTCTGGCCGGTTCTCAGCAAAATTTTGCTCAGCAGACAAATTTTCTATGCAATATTTTCTGCTAGAAGCAGCTGTATGACAGTGGGACCAGCGGCCAATTTCACAGAGCTGGAATTAAGTAGGAAATAAAATTGCTTAACAGAAAGTTTTGCTTAGCAGATTTCATTGGTTACCAGCCAAACTTTCATGCAAAATGTGTGCAGGTTGGCTGGTAGTCTGTTTTATTATGCTTAGCGAAAATATTTGCTGAGCAGTTCCATGAAATTATTGGCCCCTGGTGTCCAACAGTCCTGACAGAGTGCAATCATGTGGGATGGAGCTCCCAGAAACAATTCAAGGAACAAGAAATTACCAGAAAGCTGGAGAACACATCTTGCAGCCCTATATATGCCTCATGGCATGAGGAGGTTAAGTAAGGCCATACAAAAAGGTCTCTGGTTTGTGGTGCCCACACGTTGGCGATTTTACTTTTCTTTTATTATTTTGCTATGAAACGATGTCCAATTGTAGTCAAAATTGCTGGATTGATTGAATTATTCGGTTGATTGATTATGCTGCACTGTTTTTTAAACAACTTTTTCACATAGGGTAGTAGTCTCTCCCGATTTGTGCGACATCTCTTAGTCACCATACTTTGGAAATTTGGTCTGGTTCTAATAACCGTGTATACATGTATCATTTTTTTTTTACGTGCACCGCACCAATTTTGAAGCCGACCTAGGACATGAAACCAGAGACTTTTTTGGGGTCGGCCTAAATAAAGCCTTGTGTAATATAACAAACCAATATGGGCCGCTCCGTAGACAGGTGTTATCCCTGCATAATGTGCCAGTCGAACCGACCGTTGGGGGCGTGCGTCAGCGTTGGGAATGATGGCATGATCAGGTCCCAGATGCCGAAATCTGTGTATTCTTGGAGGGCAATTGCACCGCAGTATGGCACCTGAAAGAAACCGTGAGAAAAATCATGAAAATGCATGCCGATTACTAGTATTGCTTCTAATGTTGGTTATCACGGCTCGATAATGGAAATGCTCTCCTTTGTCTCCCGCAGAATCAAATATCTCGTCTTCAGTACATACAAAACACAGCAGCTCGTGTTGTAACTTTGTCCAGAAAGTCATGCCAAATCACGAAATGCCAATATCATGCCAATCTTGAAAGAACTGCACTGGCTTCCTGTTTCACAGAGAATTGTTTTAAACTTACGCTAATTGCTTAAAGTCTACACTCCATCACGCAATTTGCGCTCCAGCAACATGTCACTCCTAAAGGAACCAACTTCAAAACGGAACTGGGGTGATTTTTCTTTCGCGGCTCCGAGACTCTGGAATCATCTTCCAACTAAACTCAAATCTTGTCATAGTATAACTAGATTTAAGTCGATGCTTAAAACTCATCTTATGTCACAATTCTTCAAAGACGATGTATATTTGTAATTCCATTGAAGGTACATGTACATGTATCTCAGTACATTTTTTGTTCCTTTGTTGTTTGTTCTTTTTCCTTTGTTGTTTGTTCTTTTTCCTTTGTTGTTTGTTCTTTTTCCTTTGTTGTTTGTTCTTTTTCCTTTGTTGTTTGTTCTTTTTCCTTTGTTGTTTGTTGTTTTTCCTTTGTTGTTTGTTGTTTTTCCTTTGTTGTTTGTTCTTTTTCTTTTGTTGTTTGTTGTTTTTCCTTTGTTGGTTGTTGTTTTTCCTTTGTTGGTTGTTGTTTTTCCTTTGTTGGTTGTTGTTTTTCCTTTGTTGGTTGTTGTTTTTCCTTTGTTGGTTGTTGTTTTTCCTTTGTTGGTTGTTGGTTGTTGTTTTTCCTTTGTTGGTTGTTGGTTGTTGGTTGTTGTTTTTCCTTTGTTGGTTGTTGGTTGTTGGTTGTTGGTTGTTGTTTTTCCTTTGTTGGTTGTTGGTTGTTGGTTGTTGGTTGTTGTTTTTCCTTTGTTGGTTTTTCCTTTGTTGGTTGTTGTTTTTCGTTTTTCCTTTGTTGGTTGTTGGTTGTTGGTTGTTAGTTGTTGGTTGTTGGTTGTTGGTAAATTACTGAAAGCTAGGTTAGGGCAACACTTTTTGGTTACTATTTGGTCTATTAGGGCGACTCACCTCATTAGGGCGACAAATTGGTGTCGCCCTATTGTTTTATCTACCCTTTAGCAAAAGAATTAACTTTCGGAAGTAGCTTAAATCGCTTCGTTAGGCTGAAACAATCAATGTGTGAAAATTTGGGTTGGAAGATATTATAAAGAGGGAAAAGGGAGGGGTAAAGTTTGTGCACAAGTCTATGGAGGTGTCGACCTATTATAGCAATAGTATTCGTCGTCGTCGTCGTCGTCGTCGTCATCGTCATCATCATCAGTAAATTGCAACATATTCAAAACTCTGCAGCTAGACTTATCACCAGAACTCGCACACATGAATCCATCACACCTATCCAGTCTGATTTGCACTGCTTGCCGATACAGTCAAGAATAGATTTTAAGGTTTTAGTTCTCACCTATCAAATGCATCCATGGTATATCCAGAGTACCGACCAGCTAGAAATCTGCGTTCTACCCATCAATCTCCTTGTGAAAACCAAGTTTGTTAAACTATCTCGAGGTCACTCATTGGTTCATGTATGCATGCTGCGCATACACGCACTCAAAGGCGCGGCTAGACTGGTCCCCCATCTTTATCCTATCAAGGATAGAGATAGGCTCTAGGCATACCATTCAAGGGATTTCATTGGATACGTTGTGCGGAAGATGTAACGTCACGCTTCGAGGCTCACGAGCTAGCTGCCAATCAAGATCAAAGTTGAATCTCCGGTATCTGGCGTAATTCACGAGCGTCAAAGCGCAACGTCAGATCTTCAGGCTAAAGGTGCGGCATGCATATGCGCAGCCTCAAAGCGCGACGTCAGATCTTCAGGCTAAAGGTGCGGCGTGCATATGCGCAGCATGCATACATGAAATAATGAGTGACCTTCTTCCACCTCTGCACGAGGGCGCTCTTCAGTTTGTGACATCACTAACCTTTTGTACTATCTTGGAGAACTCTAGTGCTGGTCTGGCTGACAGACCTTGAAGATATCGTGTGCATCCATCCAGACTGCTTGCATGACCAACGATAAGGATATCACCTAGGCGAGTCCAATCAAATAATATCAACTACTGAACGTGTGAATCTGGATCACTGATATCAGGAGTGTGATTTGACCAAAGTAAAAAAAATCCTGAAAAATGGGTAGTGGGTGTCCAAATTTGCTGGAAATTTCAAAACAGGGTGTCCAAATTGTTCACTTACAATACTTTTACATGTAAATGACAGAAGAAATAGGGTGTCCAAAACTGAAACAGGGAGTCCAAAAGACACCCAGACACCCCTAACAGAGGTAACCATTTATACACCTGGGAGTGCCATGGCCGAGCGGTTTAGTGCATCGGATTTGTGTTCTGATGGCCGAGTCGTCAGAATGTGGGTTCGAATCCCGACCGCGGTGCTTGTGTCCTCGAGCAAGACACTTTACCATAATTGCTTCTCTCCACCCAGGAGTAAATGGGTACCTGTGAGGGCAGAGTTGGTTGTTGTTTGATTAGCCCATATGCGCCGAAATGGCAGCAATTGAGCTGTATACTCCCCAGGGAGCTGAGATGGTTTCAGGAATGATTTATGCGCCTAATGAACAGGGGTAATAATGTACAGCGCTCTGATATGTCGTATAAGAGCGCTTTAAAAATGCCTCCATTATTATTATGAAGAGAAGCAATTTACAATAAAGTGTCTTGCTCAAGGACACAAGCACCCTGGTTGTAATCAAGATTAAAACCCACATCATAACGACTCTGCCATCATCGGGGCACAAGTCCAATGCACAAGTCCAATGCACTAATCCGCGAGACCATATGACACCCACCGATTAATGCCCAGTCTTTGCACTGGAATGTCATGGCTGACTGGTAATCTGCTTTGGCCTAGTGCATCGAAAATTGTGGATTACCACTGATTAACCCTAACCCCACTTCAATAACTGGCTAGTAAACCCTGCTCAACAACATCCATCAGTTGTCCATGAGTGAAGCTGCCCTAACCCCCTTCAATAACTGGCTAGACACCCTGCTCAATGCAACAACATCCACCAGTTGTCCAAGTGTGAAGCTGCCCTAACCCCCTTCAATAACTGGCTAGACACCCTGCTCAATGCAACAACATCCACCAGTTGTCCAAGTGTGAAGCTGCCCTAACCCCCTTCAATAACTGGCTAGACACCCTGCTCAATGCAACAGCATCCATCAGTTGTCCTAGTGTGTAGCTGCCCTAACCCCCTTCAATAACTCGCTAGACACCCTGCTCAATGCAACAGCATCCATCAGTTGTCCAAGTGTGAAGCCTGCCGAGTGCAGCACGATGCATCATCAAGAACAAAAGATATTTTGTTTTCAGCTCCCTTCAACAAGGGTGTGTATCCAGTTATTGAAATTGTTGTTGCATTGAGCTGAATACTGATGGATGTTGATGCATCCAACAGAAATTGTACATGTGTGGCATTCTGTTGAGCTCAGCATGGTTAGGGTTAATATATACTTTTCAGTGACCTTTGCCCTATGACCTGCCCTATGACCTACCCTCTGGGTGTTCCTTGATCTCTCGTCTCAGGAGTGCATCTCCTCTCTTGTAATAAGACTGGCAGTTCTCCTGCATATTCAGGTCGGTCGATGAAATCAATTCCTTGTAGCTGGTGTCGACTCGAAGCCCGAAGGCAGTGAACTCTTCTAGCGTCAGCCATTTTGGAAGGGCGCCTTTGCACCATGCTAGCCACTCAAACAGCGACGTGTCAACACGGACTTTATGATCCAGAGCATTTAGACCTGATAATGGAAAAGAGGGAGAATAAAAAATCTATTCATTAATTAACCCTCCTACACATGGAGGCCACTCCGATCCACAAAATTCTGTTCTTTAGCAACCTTCAGTACATGTACAAGCCTGCTGTCCTTTCCAAGTAATCTTACAAAATCAACTGTGTGCCACCCAAGGCCACTGTAAATGTTTGAACATATTAGTATGGCCTGCAATGTATCAATGGGAGACCACCTTACCCTGCAATCTCAGTGGTGTGACAGTACACAGAAGGGTAACCATAGGAGGCCACTGGCAACAGCTAATGGCTTGGAGTGGCCTGAATGGGTTGTTTCAAAAATTGCACTGATTGAAGGAGGGTTTTAAGGACCTTGGTACACGACTGGCACACTTCATGTAGGTAATAGACATGTGATGTTACCAAACACTAATGTTGTACCGTCCCGTTAAAGTGCCAGTATGATAATCCCACTTCAGCAAATTAAATTATCTGTAAGAACAACTATGGTCTTACCTTCCAACATGGCTTGTGCAGTCTGTACACATCTGAGTGCCGGTGATGAATAAACATGAGATATAACTATACCATTTTCCCTCATACTTTCACCTGATGAAACAGAACAAAAGACGAACAGCTGAAGTCACTTATTACTATGAATAAACATGAGATATATGTATATATACTACTCAAAACAATTTAGGGAACACCGGAATAATCTCAGTTAAAGCAAGATCATTTATTTCAGATAAACACAATGTTTCACAGAATTGATGAGAAACAACTGCACAATGAAACAGATGATAAAGGATGCATGTAGTGATTACACATTTCATGACATGACTACTGAAAGAGAGAGGGGGTTGCAAATGAAAATCCCGGTTCATGGAACATTTCAAACCTATTTGATGTTAAAAATCCAGTGTTCCCTAAATTGTTTTGAGTAGTACACATTTTCCCTCATACTTTCAGATGATGAAACAATACAAAAGGCAAACAGCTGAACTCACTTATTACTATGAATAAACATGAGATATATGTATATACATTTTCCCTCACTTTCACCTGATGAAACAGAACAATAACAACAATTTGAAGTCTCTAATTGGCCATGAATAAACATGAGATATAAACTATACCATTTTCCCTTATACATGTACATGTACATTCACTTGATGAACCAGAACAAAAGATAAACAGTTGAAGTCACCAATTGACTATGAATAAACATGAGATATAACTAAGCTATTTTGCCTCATACTTTCACCTGATGAAACAGAACAAAAGATAAAGAGTTGAAGTCACCTATTGACTATGAATAAACATGAGATATAACTAAGCTATTTTGCCTCATACTTTCACCTGATGAAACGGAACAAAAGACAAACAGTTGAAATCACTTACTGGCCATGAAAAAAACATGAGATATATACTTTTTTCCCTCATATTTTTATCTGATGAAACAGAACAAAAAAAATATTTGAAGTCTCTTCTAATTGGCCATCAATAAACAAAAGATATTTTCCATTTTCCCTCTTGACCACCAAGCTTGCCCAATGACGATTGGCGGGGTTAAGATGTCTGCACTAGTAAACAGGAGGTTCGAATCCCGCCCGAGTCACCTGTGTTTTTTATATTTTTTTACAGACACTCAGAAAGCACTGAGTATACAGTGCTTCATACATCAGGTCGGTGTAAGGGCAAAAATCAAATAAATTATTTATCACCGGACGCAAGAATTTCATCAATCTATTCACAGGATTTGTTCTTCTTTCTATAAGGGACAAGGGCCAAAGTCATGGTTACAGCCAAGCCTTTGACAAGCCCGGCCAGGCCCAGGCTTTTCCCCTGCCTACTGGCCTATATAATGAGCTATACTTGCCTGGGCTAGGCCCTCCAGAAGCCCAGGTTATGTTGATTGGCAGGTACTGTATTGTTACAGGATTAGGACTCACAAAAGACAGATTAGGAGGCCAGGTAGCCTGGGCCTGGCCAGGCTTCTCAAAGGCTTGGCTGTACCATGACTTTGGCCCTCCTCCCTAAGAAAACTAACAATGTTGCATTGAAAACAAAAGCTCTGGAAATTGTTTGTATCTTTAACAAAAGCTGCTAATATTTTTTAAGCAATTTATTTGTTGGCACACTCACCAGTCAATCTTGCCTGAAACTGCCCAACTTCAGTGATAGGGGAGTCTTTAAGGAAAGTCGGCGGTCCCCCTGTCCTGACTGGAACTTTCTTTGGCATATTAAGATTTTTCCTGAGGAAGTTTCCTGAAAACAAATGAGAAGTTTCAACAATATTAAGAAAAAAAGGAATAAATTTTAAAAAATGAATTTGATCATACATTGTAATTGTCAAAACTAAGCTATTAATATGAATGTTACCCTGAACCCTGACCCCCTTGTCAAGCTCAGAAGTGCGAAGCATGCTGAGTGCAACAAGATCCATCAATTTTGTTCTATACTCAATGCAGCAAGATTCAACAGATTTTTACATTTGATTTTGAGTGTCTACGAAAGTTATTCAGATTCTTAGATTAAAATTCCCAAGACTGACTGATTTAGAAAGCACTCACTGGAAACACTCGGAGCAAAGACTAGTCCAGTTGGAATTACATGTACCATCAATTGAAATGAATTAAACATTTGGTTAAACCCAACATTATGCTTGACTCCCAGTTAAAGAGACAATATCAACAGTCCCGATCAACAGTCCCGATCAACAGGGCATGGAATCAGAGTGCTAGTTTTAGATCAACTCAGCGACTGAAAATAATACCCCACATGATAAGGTCATATTACCGTTGCTGCTGCATAAATGAGCCAGTAATTTTCAGTTAAACTAGGACACCGATTCCACGCCCTGTTGAAAGTCTGCTCTGATCATGACGATACTGTACTGTCCCTGTAATGTATGAACTATGTAGCCACTAAAAGCAAATATAATGTGAACCCAGTGATGTTCTTCATATAGTGGGCCTGGGTCTCCCTTTGGTCTGGAGGACAAAGCCCCCTAAACCTCCTGGATGTTTAATTTTGGAGGATTTACAGCCACTCCACATCCCCACAAACAAGAAACTAGAGGTTTGGACACAATACAGGCTACTTCTTTCTTTCCTTGGTGGCTACTTCTCTTCTTTCAAGAAAATGTTGACACAAAGGGAGATTTGTAAAAAAATCCTGAAATCAGGAAAAATCCTGAGAAATCAGTCCTGAGAGGTGAAATGTGAGGAAAGTATCACTAAGCCATCCTGATCCCCAACAGCGCTGTTGCACTGTACCCTTTGCTCTAGATACTAAACACAATTGGTTACATGTACCTTCTTCATCGAACGAGTACTGCAACCACTGTTGGCCGAATGTGACATCCACTCGCTCGGCGTGGCGAATCACAAACAGTCGTCTCGGCGGTTTGTGTAGATCTGATGTCGCCGTGGCAAGAGGTATGCTGTTTGATCGGGCTGGTGTCTTTGTCAACTTGAAGAGCTGAGACAAATGGGATACAAGTACATGAGAGACATATGTCTAAGTCTAACTGCCCTTATAAAAAAAATCCACTGTAGTTTAGGGAGGAGGGCCAGCCCCAGGCTTTGCTCAGGCCCGAGGGCCTATGATATAATGCCCTAGCTGAGCATAAAAGACCCTTTACTAATGAACAGATCTCAAATAGCTCTTATTGTTAACACAGACTTGATGACACCTTAGCTGTCTTTTTTTGTAACAAACTGCAGCCATTATAATGAGCTCTACTTGGCTGGGCTAGGCCCTCCAGAAGCCCAGGTTATGTTGATTGGCAGGTACTGTATTGTTACAGGATTAGGACTCGCAAAACACAGACGAGGAAGCCAGGTAGCCTGGGCCTGGCTGGGATTCTCAAAGGCTTGGCTGGGATTCTCAAAGGCTTGGCTGGGCTTCTCAAAGGCTTGGCTGGGCTTCTCAAAGGCTTGGCTGGGCTTCTCAAAGGCTTGGCTGGGCTTCTCAAAGGCTTGGCTGTACCAAGACTTTGGCCCTCCTCCATTACTGTACTAAATCCGTAGTTTTACTGTAGTATGTCAAGTTTTACATACTGTCATTTATATAGCCCCTCTTTCCCAAAAGGTTACAAAGCACTTTGGCGCATTTTGCTACAATTCCAGAAACACCGAGGCAAGCCCCTTCTCTTTCATGATAAGTGTCCTGGGTTCTTTTACGTGCATTACACAACACACAGGACCTACAGCTTTACGTCCCATGCAAAGGACAAAGCAATTATGGTTAAGTGTCTTGCTCAAGGAACACAAGCAACCAGCCAGGCCGGGATTCAAACCCACATTCTGACAACACCAGAACTTGAGTCCGATGCACTAGACAATAGACCACGACACTCCAAGTATTACTAGAACAATTGTAATAAAAATAAAGTTTCTTTCATATATTGGAGTAAATTTGAAGTGGATTTCTGTAAGGGTGCAATCGTAAATTCTTCCCAGCATTTGATTAACCTTAAAGCATTTTGAAAATTGTTTTATATTTAATTTTTCTAAACTGGTGGTGATGTTCATCCTTACTTTACTGCTTACAGGAACAGTATTATCACAATCAGAGCAAACTTTCGACAGGTCATGGAATCAGTGACCTAGTTTTAAATGAACCCAGTGACTGAAAAAAATACCTCAAAACAATATTTATGGCATACTGTATTTGCATATTAAGAAACCTATATTTGCGTATGTCACTCACATTTGCATATTTTGAGTCCTCCTCCTGTGACTGTTTCAGAAGCCCCTCGGGTGATTTGTACTGGCTTGCTCGACGCTCGTCTGCTCCGAGGGGGACAGGCGGGCTGGGGACTTTGTCATCAAGGTTAATCAAGACTTGATTGGAACTCAGGGATTTTGTGAGCGGAATTACTCTGGTGAAAGTGAAAGATATTATTAAGATTGTTAGTTGAGGGTTCCAATTATAGAGCTGATTGTGCAACACACCAATCCAGACTTGGCAAAAGTCACCGCCCACCCTGAGCAAGACACACAAATTCAGACATGTCCAGACTTGCACCAAGAAATTTATGAAAATATCTTTTCACACTGCACAGTATGCAGGTACACAGCACGATGTGTACACATTTACAAAACGTCTGGGTTCAAGACTAAGCAGCAAGTGCAGTCAAGTTCAACTTCTTCATAACGGACTTCTCTCATCCAGCAGTTTCCAAGTTGCCTCTTGTTCCACTTCAGGAAAAAGCGCATCATTTTGGATGTGTAACTTTGTTTACATTGTAATTACTATGTCAATAAACTTATCGGATAGCGAGTTAATCCTGTGTGGGACTTCATTACTTACTAGCTGGCTAACAGTTTTCAGAGGTAAATAAAGACAATAAGCTGTTGAAATACATCCCTACCATGTGAAGTATTGACAAAAAGCTATTACATTTTAAACTTTTAACCAGTTGACGTCGGGAATATTAATTTTTTTCCGGTCCCCCGTGCGGGTTTATTTTCAGTGAAAAATCTGAAAAAATTTCTAGCCATTAATAATTTTTTTGTCAATGAAACTAAGTTCGGACACCCAAATAAACACCTTTACTCATTGACATTTTGAGAATTAAATGGCTAGTTTTTTAATTACGGTTGTGTTTGTTCAGCACAATTAGACCGTTGGCAAGCTCCGATGCAACGGCCTATTAGCGACCAGCGCCCGGTCAAAAAGACGGCATATCCGGAGAGAGATCGAAGGCCTCGTAAATAATGGATATAAATCCGTCTTTACAAATTCTTGGCTGGTACGTCAAAGGAACAGGTCTTGGATAAAGGGATTATGCAAAAATCAACAAAAAGAATGAACTCGTTCAGTGTTTGCAGTGCATTTTGTCCAGGGCCACCGAACCGTGACCCCATGGACTCCGAGAAACGATTGCGTGTATACAAGTCAGCCGCCACGACGGCATGCCACGTGTGGCGTGTTGACAAGTCCCCCGGTAACACACACAAAAATCGGAATGCGTGTTTAGATGCTCTCCGATCCGCTGTACAAAAAAAAATTGCGTGTATACACGGCCTCCGTAGCGAACTGGTTAATCATGAACAAATAACAAGTATAGGCTAAGATCTTGCAAAATACATCTCAGACCCACTGCCGCTGCAACCGCCAAATTTATGTGTGCTGTGCGTGTGGTGCACGCATGGTTATAGCCTACTTCACTCTTATTTTAGTAATAGTGATACGAAAATAGATCCAACACTAGACATAAGTTTTTGTCTTTACAAAAACTAGGTGTTCGGGTTAACTTCCGGTTCAATCAAGTGAGCAATTGATGACGCCATAATCATAATAGCAATAAAAACTACAGGCCTATCTGTGGCTTTTCACATGTGAGTATACACATTTAATTTGAATATATTTTTGCTATAAACAATTTTCGAAGCAGCTCTGTCTCGATTATAAAGGTGTCTTGGTACTAGACTACTATACTTATTCTCTGTCTATGGTTGTAGTTATACCAGTACCAATTTGTATGTCTTTTGCATTGTCTTTGGGTTGTTGTAGATGCCCTTATAATTCAATACAAACTGTGTGTGTTCAGGTGGTAATCACATGGGAGAACTTGGCATGATGTTTTGTGCATCGGTATACATTTATGCACAATTTGTATTGGAAAAGGGAAATTAACAGACTGAATGAATGAATGAATTCCATATAGCAACAGAAGAACTGTTTTTCTGTACATAGCAACAAGACTTATCATAGTGTTTTGTTTGTATCATATGATGGATAATGTTTGAATTCAATCTTGATATTTCTTTTATTGTAAGGTCTTCTGTTTATCAATTGATGTAATTGTTGCCCTTGGTAACGGGCTCGCTTCATAGCATTTTGATTGTAATACATAATTTATATCACCTGTCGAATGGATTGTTATTATTACTGGCATTTGTCATCAATAATCAAGACTATAACGCTCCAAGAAGCTCCATTACTGGAATTAAAACATGAATTATTTACATTATATTCTGCTGGTGATGTGAACACCATTATGGCTACAAGTAAATTGTATCTCATGTAGACGTATGCAGTATGTTGTATATTGTCTAAGGCTGCATGAACCTGCGAAGATTGGCAAGGGGCTAAATTAATTCAGTCCAACGGCGGCAGAATTATTTTGAAAGTGCCAAGTGGGGGGCCTAATCATAACCAGCGAACGCTGGAACTTTAAACTTAAAAACTAATAATAATAATAATATAATAATATCGTTTCGGTTTGCGGTAACACCATGTGTTTATCTCAACTAACGTGAAGCTGAGATACAGGTTCTGAAAAGAACCGTATTAATCGTATCTCAACCTTCGTTAAGTGAGAAAGGTTCAAGGGAGAACCAATTTCGGGCAACTCGTTTTTCTCTACTGTCGCTAAGTGAGAAATATGGTTCAGGGAGAACCATGGGGACTTCACGGGTTAATATGGTTCAGGGAGAACCAAGGGACTTCACGGGTTATTCTCAACGTTTCGATTAGCCTGCTCTAATCTTCTTCAGGAGAATGAAGAGGTTTGCCGATGCAACTCCTTAAGTAGTATTTGCTGGGATTAGTGTCTTAGCCTTGGGAATGAATTTTGCCACCGCCCCAAAAAAGATTCCCGTGGAAGAATTCATACAGTCTATTGAACCTTCCATCCGAAAGCTCGAGAAACAAAAGGCAGACGATATCCGTATTCAGATACACCAGATCTTAAAAAACGTGAAGCCCCCGAAATCCAATATCACAAGACTGGAATATCAGGCTGTCAATAACCTCCGTAATGACTCTTCGATACACATTCTAAAGGCAGACAAGGGTAATGCCACAGTAGTGATGGACCGCTCAGAATACGATCAGAAGGTTCAGGATATCCTCGACACGGATACCTACACCCGCCTCAAAAAGAACCCGATTCCGTTAGCAGAAAGGAAAGTCGCCCAGAAACTTCTTTCCTTAAACCGAGCACAGCCTTACCCAAAGCACTATACAGGCACCTCCGTCCGTCCAGCTCGAATGCCCAAGATTCTTTGGCCTACCAAAGATTCATAAACCAGACAGACCGCTCCGACCGATTGTCTCATCCCGAGGTTCCCCCACGTATAACCTCGCCCAACACTTGACAAGGCTCTTACACCCACTCGTGGGTAAGACGCCCCACCATATACCCAATTCAGCAGGGTTTATCAACATCATAAAGGGAACCATATTGCAGCCTTCCGACATGCTAGTGAGTTTTGACGTCAAGTCATTATTCACCAATGTACCGACAGACGAGGCTATCCTCGTAACCAAGTCGATACTCGAACATGATAGCACGCTCCCGGAACGAACCAGCCTAACACCAGATCAAATCGTAGATCTACTTTCATTATGTGTGAAATCCACATACTTCCAATGGAGACAGACTTACTATCAACAGTCTTTGGGCACTCCAATGGGATCCCGATATCCCCGGTCCTGGCAAACATCTTCATGGAAGATTTCAACAGAAAGCCCTCGAGGCGGCACGATACAAACCCAAACTATGGCTTCGATACGTAGATGATACTTTCATCATTTGGCAGCACGGTTCCGACAAACTGAGTGACTTCCTCGGTCACCTCAACCAGCAACATCCGAGCATTCAATTCACCATGGAAACTGAGACATCCGACTCGTTGCCTTTCCTTGATGTCCTCCTTTCCAAAGCGGGTTGATGGCTCACTTGGGCATTCGGTTTACAGAAAACCACACACACAGACCGCTACCTAAATGCCCGGTCGTTCCACCCACCATCCGTGAAATCCTCCGTGAATCGCACCCTACTTGAAGGGCACACACTATCAGTGATAAGAGCACTTGCCATCCGAAAGTTGAAACATCTTAACGCCCGTGTTAAGAGACAATGGGTACAGACCTGATAAGCTTAAGTTCCTCCCGAATAGGAACGCTCCACGATCCTCTGATGCAACGAAAAACCCATTGCCGTGCTACCGTACATCGGCCACACTTCACACAAGATTCAGCGTATCCTGAGGGAAGCTGACATTAAGGTCTACTACCGACTCGAAACAAGTTGGAAACGGTTACACACCCACAAGGACAGACATGATCCCAGCCGTCAAGCTGGGGTTTACAATTCCTTGCACTTGTGGGAAAGTGTACATTGGCGAGACCGGCAGAGACCTTACGACCAGGATCAAGGAACACAAGGCCCACGGCCGCAGAGGGGAATGTGACAAATCTGCGATCATCAAACACTCCACCGATTTGGACCATATCATTGACTGGCAGAATGCAAAGATCATAGCCGGAAAAGCACCCGTACACCCGTCGTATCAGAGAGGCTATTGAGATTCATAAACATGACACTGTCCCCAGGACATCGGCTATTTCATCAGCAACATTTGGCATTCAATCCTACCATCCACCAACACCACACCCCACTGTCAACTGATACGCCTCAGCGAGCAGGCAACTCACACACAGCAGGAAACACACACAACAAGAACAATGCCACGGTGGCAACCAATCACAACACATCACACAACAGTAGCACCAATCGGAACACTTCCCATTCTACACATAATCCCAGCAAATACTACTTAAGGAGTTGCATCGGCAAACCTCTTCATTCTCCTGAAGAAGATTAGAGCAGGCTAATCGAACGTTGAGAATAACCCGTGAAGTCCCTTGGTTCTCCCTGAACCATATTAACCCGTGAAGTCCCCATGGTTCTCCCTGAACCATATTTCTCACTTAGCGACAGTAGAGAAAAAACGAAGTTGCCGAAATTGGTTCTCCCTTGAACCTTTCTCACTTAACGAAGGTTGAGATACGATTGTGCGATACGGTTCTTTTCAGAACCTGTATCTCAGCTTCACGTTAGTTGAGATAAACACATGGTGTTACCGCAAACCGAAACGATATCGATATTCCACCATGCAAAGCCTCAAAACTAATATAATAATAATGGAGGCATTTTTAAAGCGCTCTTATACGACGTATATATGGGCTAATAACACACAACAACTAACACTGCCCTCACAAGGTACCCATTTACTCCTGGGTGGAGAGAAGCAATTATGGTAAAGAGTCTTGCTCGAGGACACGAGCACCATGGTCGCGGTTGGGATTCGAACACACATTCTGAAGACTCAGCCATCAGAACACAAATCCGATGCACTAAAACCGCTCGGCCATGGCACTCCATAGATACTAGAAACTTTACACTTAAAAAAGTGGAATTAAACATTAGGCATAATTTTATCTATTACTTTCCTTTGGGGGAGTGGGAAGATTTCTAGTATAAGGAAAACAGAAATTGGTGATACGTTTACGAACCCCGCAACCCCTCTACACACCTTGTAGAAAATAAAGTATCCACTTTCAGAAAAGAAAGGAAAAGGGCATCAAAACTTGAATTTAAAAAATCATAATGTGCAAATTGTACTTTGTATCCCAAATAAAAGGCCTAATTAATGCAACCACAATCATTTTTATATGTTTATACTTGTAGATCTACATCCATCCATCCGTCCCATCCCGTGTAGGCCGATTTGTTATAATTATTTGATGTTGAAGTGTTCAAACAACCGTTCTTGAATATTTGTAGTTCTGGCAAAAGGCCTGTGAGACACAGTGATGGCACGGTGATGGCACGGTGATGGCACGGTGATGGCACGGTGATGGCACGGTGATGGCACGGTGATGGCACGGTGATGGCACGGTGATGGCACGGTGATGGCACGGTGATGGCACGGTGATGGCACGGTGATAGCGGTGATAACGCGGTGATGGCACGGTGATGTACGCGATGGCGGTGATGGCACGGTGATGGCACGGTGATGGCACGGTGATGGCACGGTGATGGCACGGTGATGGCACGGTGATGGCACGGTGATGGCACGGTGATGGCACGGTGATGGCACGGTGATGGCACGGTGATGGCACGGTGATAACGCGGTGATAACGCGGTGATGGCACGGTGATAACGCGGTGATGGCACGGTGATAACACCGGTGATAACGCGGTGATGGCACGGTGATGGCACGGTGATGGCACGGTGATGGCACGGTGATGGCACGGTGATGGCACGGTGATGGCACGGTGGGGACACGGTGATGGCACGGTGGGGACACGGTGGGGACACGGTGGGGACACGGTGGGGGCACGGTGGGGACACGGTGGGGGCACGGTGGGGGCACGGTGGGGGCACGGTGGGGGCACGGTGGGGGCACGGTGGGGGCACGGTGGGGGCACGGTGGGGACACGGTGGGGACACGGTGGGGACACGGTGATGACACGGTGATGACACGGAGATGACACGGTGGGGACACGGTGGGGACACGGTGGGGACACGGTGGGGACACGGTGGGGACACGGTGGGGACACGGTGGGGACACGGTGGGGACACGGTGGGGACACGGTGGGGACACGGTGGGGACACGGTGGGGACACGGTGGGGACACGGTGGGGACACGGTGGGGACACGGTGGGGACACGGTGGGGACAACGGTGGGGGCACGGTGGGGACACGGTGATGACACCGTGATGACACCGTGATGACACGGAGATGACACGGTGGGGACACGGTGGGGACACGGTGGGGACACGGTGGGGACACGGTGGGGACACGGTGGGGACACGGTGGGGACACGGCCACAGGCAATATTCAGCTTGGTACTTAGTTTCACACTGTCCCCACACATGTATTCCCTGGGTCCTTATTCCCAGGGGTTCCGCACGTTTCACATTATAATTATTTGATGTTGGAGTGTTCAAACAACCGTTCTTGAATGCTTGTACATGTAGTTCTGGCAAAAGGCCTGTGAGATTGTTTGGATAGGAGGTTAATCCATCATATGGGTAAAGGATTACGAAAGGTATCATGCTGGCTATTGGTGTCACTCGGTAAACAATGAAAAAGATGTGGAATCTGGGCTCTGAGTTTGGATGAGAGAAATCCATAATGTTAACATTACCAGACTGGCGATGAAGAAGGAACAAAATGGCCGTCTCCATACTCAATGTGGATACACAGTGTGAGATGACACCCGATTCAACTACATGTACCAGTCATCAGTAATATGCGGGGATAGTGATATTATTAAGGATTTATTAGAAACACACATCATGGCCCATAGGCCAAATTACATGTGAAATACTGGCTTTTAAAAACATTAAAAATTAAAAATTAACATTAGAATAAATAAATTTTAACCACAAAATGTATTACACTGACGACAACGACCACCCATTCCCCCACCAGCCACCCCATCCCCCACCAGCCACCCCATCCCCCACCAGCCACCCCATCCCCCACCCGCCACTAGCCAACCCCCCACCCCCATCTTAATCTATTATAACAAGTTTTCATGTTAACAACACAACGCCCGTGCCCCTTACCACAGTATAAAGACAGATGGGCAGGGCTCTCAAAAGTAGCCGGTCACCGGCGGCAAATCGCCGCCTGCGGCAGGTTTTGCCGCCGGCTACTTTTCACCGGATGACCAAAAATATTTGTTTCACCTTTCTGTGAACTTCTCTGCAAAAAACTGATTCGCACGCGGTGCGATACGAAGTTTTATTTACCTGAAATCACGTCAAAACTAGTCAGTTTTCTCAGTGACACGGCCGCAGCCATTATGTATACGCTCCCTTGCACTTTGTGTAAGCTGTATCCTGATTGGTTAAGGATGTTTCCTGTACTGTGATTCCATACACTTTTGTCAAACTGTTTGTGATACATTGTATCCATTCATTATTAAAGACTCAAATAGACCGGCTGCGGCACGTATGCTACAAACAAGTATCAAACTAGCTGCTCAGGATTGAATGTTTGCCTATTGTTCACAGTAATTGCATTAGTGGGACCTTAAGTGCTGCTTTATGTCTGCACTGGATCGTGCACCACGATGTGTAAAAAAAAAAAGAGGATTTTATTTATAGGGGATGTCCACTGACATTAATTGTTGTCCTAATAAAAAAGTGGTGTTGAAATTGGTTTTGTTGTGAAATTATTTTGATGTGCCACCGACCATCCCTCAGCATATCGCCAACAGTAACATTTATTTACCCACCTATACCAAGCTTTCTTGTGTATTACATAAATTTGCCGACAAGGTGACAGTTTGTTTCAAAATACATACATAAAAAGGGAGGTGTTAAGTCGGTCATTGTCGAGTTCTGTAATCATGTCATTGGTGGCTGTCAATTTCCGATCGGTTCAGTCGCAAGGATCGGCGAGAAATATCTTGATATTCCGGCAACGTCAGTGCCGTACAAACGCGGTTTTCCGCACCGCGGGAAATGTCGTCACGGCAAAGCGGAGCCGCTTACGGCCTGATAACATGAACATGTTGGTATTCCTGGCAATGAATGCTCGCAAAACTTCCACCAAAGTGAACATGATTTATAACTTATCATTAAGTAACAATCAGTACACCGCAACCGATTTTGAACGAGAAATATTGGGTTCTGAAAATAATCTTAATTCTTAAAATCGTTGTTTAGTAGTAGCAGTTGTTGTTTTTAATTATTCCTAGCTAGGTCTCTTATAAATTCATTCTTTCAGGAAACAAGGTTTATTGAAATTTAACTAAAGTTCATTGTGATAGAAACAAATTAACATTCAAGTTCTGGTTTTATATTCTTAATATTTTGCAGTTTGTTAGTTTTGTAGTATTAAAAAAAAATTACTACGCAAAGTCATGTACTTATCCAAAGCCAACATAACTTACGGGATATCCATATTTAGAAGGCAGGGGCGCGGCATGCACAACGAGTTAGTTCCGCCCACATCGCCTTTGATCGACCAATGACATTCTTCAACACGTGTTTTGTGACATGAACGGCCATGTCAACTTGCTATGCGCTCTGATCACACACTGTATACTTCTGACACGTACATGTACACAGTCACGTACGTATACGTGGGCCGCTGAATGTAGCTCGCTGTATGATGCACCAGCTGTGCGTGCAGAAATGGCGACGAAGCGACAGAGAGGCACGCTAGATGCGTGGATTACGGGGAAAAGGCCGAATACTCAGATGAATACTCAGATTTGTCTGATTTTTCAGATACAGACTCAGAGTGTTGAATAAAAGTACCAGTACGATCAATAATTCTGCTATTTAAGTCAGAGGGATTAGATGATCTCAAGAGTTAGATACATGTAGGCCTATCTTCAGATTTACGTTTTTTTTAAATTCAAACTGATTTGGTTGAGTTCTTAAAAATATTTTCAGAGACTGAAGTGAACATGTTGAGTGTGTTGAAACTTTTTAATCCAAGGTTCATCAGAGACTGGCTCCATACATTCATCCCATTAGCCTAGGCTTACCAAATTTACTTTACTACAGGGGGCATCCCAGGAGGAAGCTTAGCATCTTGGGATGCCCCTGTAGTACAAGTTACCACTTAAATTGACCAATTACCATTTAACCAAGATTTGATTAAATGGAAAAGAAGAGTTGAAACAGAAATAATAAAACAATAAAACATTTATTTTAACAACGGAACTAAAATTACCAGTGTGTCTTCTTGTGATTCTAGTCTACTGTTCACTATACTACAATACAGATACAGTTTTTCATGGAATTGATTTAGTTGAGAGATTGTTTTTTCTCATTATTCTTGCCTCAGTCTGGAAAGTGTACTTCAGACTCTTCATTTTTTTCTGTTTTCCATGGGTTGGAAATAACCCTCCAAATGCCTCTTGAGGGCCTCAAACATGCACCTCAGAGAGTACAATTTTCAAATTTTTTCTGGGAGAGGCGCGGACCCGCTTTTCGAACGCCTCGCGCATTCGGCGCTCGGCAAATGGGCTTTGCCCATTTGTCTGCACCCTCCTACTTTCTTTCTTGTACCCTCCTACTCCTCTAAACTTTGAGAGCCCTGGATGGGGACATAAAGACAGGTGGGGACACAGTGATGACACGGTGGGGACACGGTGGGGACACGGTGGGGACACGGTGGGGACACGGTGGGGACACGGTGGGACACGGTGGGGACACGGTGGGGACACGGTAATGACACGGTGGGGACAAGGTGGGGACACGGTGGGGACACCGTGATGACACCGTGATGACACCGTGATGACACCGTGATGACACCGTGATGACACGGTGATGACACGGTGGGGACACGGTGGGGACACCGTGATGACACCGTGATGACACCGTGATGACACGGTGATGACACGGTGATGACACGGTGATGACACGGTGATGACACGGTGATGACACGGTGATGACACGGTGATGACACGGTGGGGACACGGTGGGGACACGGTGGGGACACGGTGGGGACACGGTGGGGACACGGTGGGGACACGGTGGGGACACGGTGGGTACACGGTGGGGACACGGTGGGGACACAGCCACAGGCAATATTCAACTTGGTACTTAGTTTCACACTGTCCCCACACGCGTATTACCTGGGTCCTTATTCCCAGGGGTTCCGCATGCACGTTTCACACTATGATCAATACCCAGGGCAACAGCGCTGTATTTTTTGGCTAATGGAAGTCATGAATATAGCTAACCGGAAGCCAGCAATCCCAGTATGTGTGCATGTACTCGTAAACAATCAAAATGGCTACGCATAACATGAACGACGATGTAGCTCAATGAATATGCATGTGTGTTTTAATTTATGCATATTTGTGTATTTACGGAGAAAGGGTGCTCGTTTAGTACAGGCAACACTAACAGGCAACACTAATTTTACCTTGTCCAAAACAATTTCAAATTTAACCTACTACAAAATCATTAGTTTGGGAAATTGATGAACTCTTTAAAAAATATGAAGTGATATGTTTTCGTTGATATTTGCTTTCTATAAAATACAACAAAACTTTATAAATACTTGGATACAAATCTGTAAAATCTGTAAGCGTGCTTTTCCTGACCTTGACTGTTTATCTCTCTGACGTAAACTGGGGTAAGCACAACCCGCTTTCATTTCCCACTAGCCGTTATTCCCTGGGGGATTCTTAAGCCCCCTGGGTTTTACGGCTTACCCCTGCTCCAGAGCAGGGGTGGCTATTTCTTGGGGAATGCCCATTTGCCAGGGCAGACCGGGGGTAAAGCGATCCAAGTGTGAACAGGTCAACTGTAATTCCCCGGTGACCCCCCCGGGGATTTGACTAGTGTGAAAAGCCTTATAGAAGAAGTCTTGCCAAATTATGAATGTTGTACCTTCCGTTCAATGTATATATTGATTCAAAGAGAGTAAGCATACTCATAGAAGCAGTTTTGTCAACATTACCAATGTTGTATCTTCCCTTCAATGTATATATTGATTCAAAGAGAGTAAGCATACTCGTAGAAGCAGTTTTGCCAACATTACCAATGTTGTACCTTCCCTTCGATGTATATATGGATTCAAAGAGAGTAAGCATACTCATAGAAGCAGTTTTGCCAACATTACCAATGTTGTACCTTCCCTTCGATGTATATATTGATTCAAAGAGAGTAAGCATACTCATAGAAGCAGTTTTGTCAACATTACCAATGTTGTACCTTCCCTTCGATGTATATATGGATTCAAAGAGAGTAAGCATACTCATAGAAGCATTTTTGTTTTCAGAAAACATTGCCAATGTTCAAAACTGTTAGCAATGCAGAATTATAATTGTGGTTTACCTATGTACTGTCCACGTGTCAGACTCGGGGGCTTTCTCTGTGTAATTACCAGCGAACATCCCCATGAGCCCAGTCTGATGAGATGTGCCCTTATACCAGCCGTCGTTACTTCCCCTGGCTTCCATACCGGACATGAAGATATAATCGTCTGGGATGAGTTCGAGTTCATCATCTGCCCGCGGAGAGTGGGAGTACAGCACCCTTAAAACCTAATAATAATAATAATAATAATAATGTGGACTTACATAGCGCACGTATCCACCAAACTGGTGCTCAAGGCACATTATATTATTACCCCTGCTCATCAGGCTCAAAATACAAGTCTACGGCACCCGGTATTCCCAGGCGGTCTCCCATCCAAATACTGACCAGGCCCGACGTTGCTTAACTAAATCATTCCTGAAACCATCTCAGCTCCCTGGGGAGTATACAGCTCAATTGCTGCCATTACAGCGCATATAGGGCTAATCAAACACAATAACCAACTCTGCCCTCACAGGTACCCATTTACCCCTGGGTGGAGAGAAGCAATTATGGTAAAGTGTCTTGCTCAAGGACACAAGCACCAAGGACAAAGTTGTTATGCTCAAAGGAGAGTGACCCAAGGCACTGAGCAGCCCCTAATCAACTTTACCCAAGGGAAAAGTTGCTATGCTCAAAGGAGAGTGACCCAAGGAACTGAGCAGCCCCTAATCAACTTTACCCATGGGCAAAGTTGCTATGCTCAAAGGAGAGTGACCCAAGGTACTGAGCAGCCCCTAATCAACTTTACCCAAGGGCAAAGTTGCTATGCTCAAAGGAGAGTGACCCAAGGTACTGAGGAGCCCCTAATCAACTTTACCCAAGGGCAAAGTTGCTATGCTCAAAGGAGAGTGACCAAGGTACTGAGCAGCCCCTAATCAACTTTACCCAAAGGCAAAGTTGCTATGCTCAAAGAAGAGTGACCAAAGGCACTGAGCAGCCCCTAATCAACTTTACCCAAAGGCAAAGTTGCTATGCTCAAAGAAGAGTGACCAAAGGCACTGAGCAGCCCCTAATCAACTTTACCCAAGGGCAAAGTTGCTACATGTATGCTCAAAGGAGAGTGACCCAAGGTACTGAGCAGCCCCTAATCAACTTTACCCAAGGGCAAAGTTGCTATACTCAGTGTCTCTGACATAAACAAAACAAAAAAAACACGTAATGATCTCTTCTTGGAAGAAGTGATGGCTCTGAGAAGAGCCGGTTGGTTTGTTCTCTTTAACGTTTCGACTAGTCTGCTCTAGTCATTGTCAGAAAACAAACCAACCGGCTCTTCTCAGAGCCATGACTTTTTCCAAATAGAGATCATTACATGGTGTACCCGAAAGAACTCATGAACAAATACAATAATTATTATTATTATTATTATTATTATTATTATTATTATTATTATTAACCCTCCTACTACTACAAGGGTCAAAACCAGTCAAAATGTTGATCTACTTGCCAAGGTCTATCTAGTGCACTCAAAGGTCAAAACACTGTTAAACCTTACGTGTAGTAAGTACATTTACAGGTCAGAATGAGTCGACTGTTTTTGACTGGTAAAAGTATTGTCTGGTATTGTTCAGGGTGGTCAAAATGACAGTAAAACCAGTTAAAAATTCCCCTGTGTGCACATTTGGGTCAACAGTTAAAACAGGCACTTGACTGATTTTGACCTCTACAGCTACTTGCCACTAAAGTGCAGCAATAGTAGGGGGGTCAAAGTCTGGTAATGATTCATCAAAGGCACCTTTAACCAGTTCGCACCGGGAATAAAAAACTTTTTCCGAACCCCGTGGCGGGTTTATTTTTACCGCACAAACACGACCAATGGTGCTCACCAGAGCGTGACCGGGGAGACCGCGTCTTCCACCGTATGCTTATGGCTCGTTGCCACGTCGACCGGGAATCTATACAAATATTCCCGAGAATCCTGTGGCGTGTTTAGATGCTCTCCGATCCGCTGTCCAAAAAAAATTGCATGTATACACGGCCTCCGACGCGAACTGGTTAAGCACTGTAGCTCAGAAACCTGGAGAAACCTGTGAATTGGGACTGCAACAATTACTTGCTTGATCAGTTAAAGATGTGTATGTATTTAACCCATATCCGCCGATCTACGTGATAACCCGTAGATATGTAAAACGCTACAAACGCCGACCTACGTGATTTTCCGTACCGTGTTTTTGTCCAATTCTAATTTACTACATTTTTCCGATGACTGTATTTCATGATTATAGATATGAAATTAGACAAGTCTGACATCATAATAAAGTGCATGTTCTCATCTTTCCATCAGTATATAATGTGTCTGTGTCAGTGATTGTAATATTCTCTAAATAAGGAATCTTTCTGATTGTGTGCAAAAACAATGTATCTCTGTGCGGGGGCTTATAGGCACATAGTCTTTTGTGTGTTTACATGGTTAGGCGGATATGGGTTAAAGGTTAAAAATAATAGATTTAAATACTGCATTGCTGTTTTTGTGGGGTTAGGGAAGTTATAAGCTTTCATTTGAGACACTGAACGAAAAAATCCGTCAAGGATTAGTACCAGTAAATTAAAAATGCGTTTTAATCTTCGTGTTGCACGTGACCACACAATTTATTCTATGTAACGGGCCAAAATTCAACACATTTCAACTTGCAAATCAAAAATTTACTTCGCATTTGTGTGTTGATGAAGATAAAGATCTTATTAACCCTAATCCCCTTGGAATATTCTGGCAAGGAATCTTCCTGAATCCTCCAAAATCCATCAGAGCACTTTTGGAAACATGGCCCTTATCTTCAAAATGCACCGTGCATTTTCGTTGATCTTTCATGTTCAGCACTTATGGCCTGTTACTTCTTGTCAGGTAGTCATTTTGCCCCATTTGAAGAGGTGAAAGTACCAGTTTCCAACAGTACTGAATTTTTCAATAAAGTGCCCCTTTGGAGGATTTTGATGGATTTGGGTTGGTTAGGGTTAAAGGGACAATATGATCACGATCAACAGGGCATGGAATTGGAGTGCTAGATTTAGACTGATTCAGTTACTGAACATAATAGCCCTTAGATAAAGTCATATTATTGTTGCTGCTGCATTTAATGAGCCAGTAAATTTCAGTCACTTTGTTTTTATTAAACTAGGACACCAATTCCATGCCCTCTTGAAAGACTGCTCTGATCGTTACGATACAGTCCCTTTAAGGCCGGTCATAGTTCACGCAAACATGAAATGGAAGTCAAAATTGTTATGTCAAAACCTTTGGTTCGCTCTCTAACGATTTGCGATCTACGTTGAACGGATTTCAACATGCAGGAATCATCATTAACCCTTTGTCTTACCTCCGTCTTGGCAGCGCGTGGGTCCCTTGAGTAGAGTCTGATCTCCCAGCGAGCTGCAGCATCAATGCTGACCTCCTTTGATAGCTTCTCTAAGACATCATGGTGTGAGGTATTAAACTGATACGCAAGGGTCATGTGTAGCTGCTTCTTGTGTGGGTCAACTTTAACACCTTAAACGGGAAGTGACATTAAGTAATGTTTTTTTTTTTTTAAAGAGGCCATATCAAATCCATGTTGTATGGATTCAATTCCCACAAATGAAAGGTTTTACATCGACATTCTGATTCGTTAAATTCTGTGGCACGTGTAAACAACCAAACTATCTCCTTATATACAGCTGAACAGGTTAGAAGAACAATCTTGGAAAACAAATCAGATGAAATGCACACATAATAATAATAATGTAATAATAATGTGTGGACTTATATAGCGCACATATCCACCAACTGAGCGGTGCTCAAGGCGCATTATATTATTACCCCTGCTCATAAGGCTCATAAGGCTCATAAATCATTCCTGAAACCATCTCAGCTCCCTGGGGAGTATACAGCTCAATTGCTGCCATTACAGCGCATATAGGGCTAATCAACCAACTCTGCCCTCACAGGTACCCATTTAAGCCCTGGGTGGAGAGAAGCAATTATGGTTAAGTGTCTTGCTCAAGGACACAAGTGTCACGGCCGGGATTCGAACCCACATTCTGCTGCTAACACCAGAACTTGAGCCCTGTAAGCTAGACCGCTCGGCCACAACACTCCAACACAGTGTATGGATCTTAAACCACTGTGCGTTATTGCACCCCCACAAAAGGATCACATCTCGGCTAATGGAATTCATGCAATAGCGCTATTATTTAATACTGTAATTTGTGTTCTTCACTGACATGAAGTCGCTGAACGGCATACAGTGTCATTGGGTACAGATCTGGGGACAATTTCATAGAGCTGCTAAGCAGAGGTCGGGCTACCTACACCAGTCTACTGCGGAACGACACAGGCCTTGACAGCATGAACGAACTGAGGACTGCCATGCTGGATAAACTGGTCTGGAGGTGCCATATTCATGGAACCTGAGATGGCATAGGTTAAGGCCAATATACGCCCTCGCTTTAGTAGCCGCTAAGCAGAGAATTTTGCTAAGCAAATATTTTTGCTAAGCGTTATAAAACAGACTACCAGCCAAAATGCATACATTTTGTATGAAAGTTTGGCTGGTAACCAAAAGAAATCTGCTCAGCAAACCTTATTATTATTTTTCTGCTCTATGAAAGTGAGCAAATATGTTTTAGCTTAGCAAATATTTTTTAGCTTAGCAAATATTTTTGCTAAGCAATATAAAACTGCTCTATGAAATTGGCCTTTTGAAAAGTCTGCTGGAAAAGAAATTTCACAGGTGTCTTGGCTAATGGGGTGGGGGGAAGGAGTCAAACCCACAACCTCAGTGTACACACTACAGCATGTACACGGTGTAGACACAGTATTAGCCAGCAATACCTTTGGGTGTCTTTTGGACTCCCAGTTTGGAAAATGGACGCCCTGTTTTATTTGCAATGTACATGCACAAGTATTTTAAGTTAAAGTTTTGGACACCTTGTGTTTCAAAGAAATTTGGATGCCCTATCTCCAAATCCTGGCTAATACTTTGGGGGTGTAGACCTGTACTTTACCTTTTTTCAGTGCTTCAGAGGCAAACAGAGCCGTCAGTCTACGCATGAAATCGGCGTGCGTCTCCTCCACAAACAGGCCGATGAAGTTGGTCGAGGAGTAGTTCTCCAGAGTGATGGTCTCCGGCGCTTTGTCTTCAAGTTCCTCGACAGCCTGCTGTAAGGCAGAATTCAGCATCTCGACTTTACTGTCCTCACACTGGTGTTGAGTGTGAAAGGAAAAAAAAAAGGTTCAGTGGATTTGTTTTCAAATCTCATCAGGCCTCCCAGTGCCTAATCTACCAAATATGTGACCCGCTCTATCGTAATGAGGAATGTCCCCCAAGGGACCGTTTCGCGCAAACAAGCTCTGAAGTTCACATAACGTAAAAAAAATAAAAAATAAAAAATAAATTTAAAAAAATAAATAAATAAATAAATCGCATTGAAATCGATTTTGAGGTTTTTGGTCAAAGTTTGTGTGTGTTATTTTACTTTTTGAGAAAAATATCAATAAAGTAGAAAATAAAGACCTTTTCTCAAGCGTGTCTGTGTCCATTTTTGTTGCAAATCGTCCTCGTTAGCTCCAAAAAGACGAGTTTGAACTCCTTTTGTAAGCGCCGTTTCGAGCCGCGCCATTATCATTTAGCATGCATGTTTGGTACTGTTAGAAAGGTCATGATGTGACCTCTGTAATTTGATCAATGACATCACTGTCTGAATACTGAATAATGCAGCAGACATACAGTCGTAGATGTACATGTGCATGGCGCATCACTGGGCACCGGGAGCGACGAGGTCATGCATTGTATAGTAGTATAGGTCATGTTCTTCACGTACACGAGTAGGCGCATGATCGTTGTTTGACAGTGTTTGTTTATCAAACATTCAGAGACCCAGAACTTCTAAAGTAATTTGAGCATTGACGTTAAACTTTCACAGAGTATTCTTAAAGACATGGTCCATACGCCTGATAAATTTTGTGATTCTAGCATTTCCGGAAGATTACCGTTGCCACGGTAAGTTATTTCGTTCAAGTTCAGATACTATGTACAGCGCGCCCCCACACGTAGTACACACAGCGCGCGAAGTTCAAACTTTTTTTTTTGTTCGCAGCACGTACTTTTTTTCAAAGCCGTTTTTCTCGTAAAACGTTTCTGTAACAATCCCACCAGTACCTCAACTTCTTTGTTTAATAACTTTGGAACGGAAAAAGGGACACATTTATGTTTGGCTTCATTGGAAAGCCCATTAAATGTTCGTTAGATGGTGTGCATATCTCCATTTTTCATATTTGGGGTACATTCCTCATTACGATAGAGCGGGTCACATATAGGTTTTTAAACAGTTTTTTTAAGCAAAATATAGGTTATTATAGGTTTACCAAAATAGAGGCTTTTATAGGTTATTTCCAGTGATTATGCAGTGATACATGTAAGTAACAAGTTTTTGGTAAATTGCCTACCTTCTGAGTACTTTTTGCAACAAAATCTAAGAGCGGTACACAAATTATAGTTTGGCTGCTGTTTTGGCTTCATCTGAATCCTCATGGCTTCAAAGCCATGAGGATTTTATGAGGAAGTTGAAAATGTGTTGCAGGAGATTAAAAATATAGGTTTCTATAGGTTAATATAGGTTTTTTGGGGGGAAATTAAGGTTCCCATTTTTAAATATAGGTTTTTATAGGTTTTACAGGTTTTATAGGTTTCGCTGGGAGGCCTGAAATCTTCTTATAAGTTAAAGTAGACTGGTCAGTAGAATAGACTTCTCAGAATGTTTGGTACCATTCCTATTTTTTAAATTAAGTAAGTTTTAGGCCAAAAATAGTCTCCGGTTTCTGGTCTCCGCGCGCCTCGACTCAGACCCGCGCATCATCAATTTTAATTTTTTTTTTTTTTTTTTTTTGCTATGAAACAATGTCCAATTGCAGCCAAAATTGCTGGATCGGTTGGATTTCTGCAGTGCTGTGTTTTAAATGACTTTTTCACATAGGGGTATGAATGTTTGCCCGATTTGCGAGGCCTCTCTTAGCCACCATACTTTGTATATATGGGAAATATGGTCCCCACGTATACATGTATCACGTATTTCCGTGTTGGCAAAAAAAAGAAAAATATTACAAAAAAAATAAAAATAAAAGCTCATAACCGCACCCATTTTGAAGCTGACCAATGACCAGAAACTTTTTGGGGGCTTTACATGTATGTCTTTAACCAGTTCGCGTCGGAGGCTGTGTATACACACAATTTTTTTTTTCCACCACGGATCGTAGAGCGTCTAAACACGCCATAGGAAACTCCGATATATTTGTATGCATGCTCAGTTGAGCCACGCATGTACGGTGACATGCTCGGAAGTGCCGGCCACCCGCTGTGGAAGCTTCCATTAACGTGTGTGTGGGAAAAAGAAACCCGCCACAGGGGCCCAGAAAAACTTTTTTATTCCCGACGCGAACTGGTTAAACCCTTCTACTACTTCAAGGGTCAAAATCAGTCAAAATGTTGATATACTTGCCAAGGTATATCTAGTGCACTTAACCCTCCGACTACTACAAGGGTCAAAATCAGTCAAAATGTTGATATACTTGCCAAGGCATATGAAGTGCACTTAAAAATTCAAACACTGTCAAACCTTACGTGTAGTAAGTATATTTACAGCTCACAATGAGTCGACCGTTTTTGACTGGTAAAAAGCATTGTCCGGTATTGTTTAGGGTCGTCAAAATGACAGTAAAAACCAGTCAAAAAATGCCCCTGTGTGCACATTTGGGTCAACAGTCAAAATGGGCAGTTGACTGGTTTTGACCTCTATAGCAACTTCCCACTAAAGTGCAGCAATAGTAGGAGGGTTAAAAAGCATTTGTTTTTAAGTAAGACTAATTGCGGTGAAATCTCAATTGAGTGGTAATTAGTTCTGAAAAGAACTGGAGGTACAACTCGACATTTCGATCAGTATGCTCTGATCGTCCTCATTTGTTTTTGCCCTTCGACAAACAAAATAGCAATGTTCTGTTGAAAAAAGAAAATTGTTGTTAAAGGGCCAATATTGTCACTATCAACAGGGCATGGAATTGGAGTGCTAGTATTAGATTCCGTCAGTGACTGAAAAATAACACCCCACGTGATAAGGTCATATTACCGTAAGGATAAGATCGTATTATGCTACTGCATAAATAAACCAGTAATTTTCAGTCACTGTGTTCCTCTTAAACTAGGACCTCGTTGAACACCTGCTCTGGTCGTGACGATACTGTCCCTTTAAACTAGCCAAAATCATGGACAATACATCTTTAAGCCACTGTTCCGGGTACTATAATATACATAACAGCAAAAGAAACGTCACCCCCTAAATTTTGTTAAGTAATTATATTATTAAACATAATAAATATACAATGTTGTGGGATGGTTGGCTGCCAGGTCAACCAAATTTGCCACATTGTGTTCGTGTTACACTCCATACTTATATTCTTCATTAAACAAATTATATTACTTATAAAATGAAAATAATAAATATTTTTAAGGGTGACGTTTCTTTTGCTGTTATGTATATAATAACAATGTGGACTTAAATAGCGCACGTATCCACCAAACTGGTGCTCAAGGCACGTTACATTATTACCCCTGCTCCTCAGGCGCACAAATCATTCCTGAAACAATCTCAGCTCCCTGGGGAGTATACAGCTCAATTGCTGCCATTACAGCGCATATAGGGCTAATCAAACACAACAACCAACTCTGCCCTCACAGGTACCCATTTACCCCTGGGTGGAGAGAAGCAATTACGGTAAAGTGTCTTGCTCAAGGACACAAGCACCACGGTCGCGGTCGGGATTCGAACCCACATTCTGACGACTCAGCCATCAGAACACAAATCCGATGCACTAAACCGCTCGACCATGGCACACCATTCCATTCCACTGCTTGTACGGTAACTTACAGGAAAGAACGAACACAGCGTGACATGAGGCAGCAGGCTGTGGGCTCCATTCCTCCCACAATGCTGCAGTGACTTGGTCCAGAACTCATCCAGTTCCTCTCCTAGTGGTCCGACAGGGCAAGCATACAGGACGTACTCTCGTGGGATTGGCTCGTCCAACATGGGATCATCAACATGGTCCAGAAGCCTGCAAAACATACAGGTAATAATAACATTTTAAAGGGACAGTATCGTCACGATCTGCAGGACATGGAATTGGAGTGCTAGTTTTAGATTAACCCTCCTACAATCAGTACAATTTTTTAACCAGTTCGCACCGGGAATAAAAAAGTTTTTCCGAACCCCGTGGCGGGTTTATTTTTACCGCACTAACACGACCAATGGTGCTCACCAGAGCGTGACCGGGGAGACCGCATCTTCCACTGTATGCTTATGGCTCATTGCCACGTCGACCGGGAATCTATACAAATATTCCCGAGAATCCTGTGGCGTGTTTAGGCGCTCTCCGATCCGCTGTCCATAAAAAAATTGCGTGTATACACGGCCTCCAACGCGAACTGGTTAAACAACCCATTCAGGCCACTCCAAGCCATTAGCTGTTGCCAGTGGCGTCCTATGGTTACCCTTCTGTGCACTGTTACAACACTGAGATTGCAGGGTAAGGTGGTCTCCCATTGATATATTACAGGCCATACTATTATGTTCAAACATTTACAGTGGCCTTGGGTGGCACACAGTTGATTTTCTAAGATTACTTGGAAAGGACAGCAGGCTTGTATGTACTAAAGGTTGGTGAAGAACATATTGAAAATTTAGTGGATCGGAGTGGCCTCCATGTGTAGGAGGGTTAACTCAGTGACTGTAAATAATACCCGACCGTTGCTGCTGCATAAATGAACCAGTAATTTTCAGTCACTGTGTTCATCTTAAACTAGGACACTGATTCCATGCCCTGTTGAAAGCCTGCTCTGATCATGACGATACTGTCCCTTTAAAATTCTGGTGAAAACAATACAGCCCTTCAAGCCTTCATTGTTTTATAAATAGAAAATGGTCACTTTTCTATGTACATATACATGCCATATATGCATATGGGTCATTCCAGCAGGTTGGAGCAAGCTTTGTGATAGGTGTCCCTTGTTACATAGGTAAATGTAAATGTACCATTTATTATCATTTATGATGACTCCTAATTAACATTATTGTAACTTCCTATTCATAGCACAAGGATTGATTTCATTCTACGTGTAATATGAAAAACAACTGAGAATGTGTACTCATAATAAGGATAATGAGTGGTACATCTACCTACATAACAAGGACACCATGTCACAAAGATTGCCCCAACCTGGTGGAATGACCCAAGAATGTGCACTCATAATAAGGATAATGAATGGTACATCTACCTACATAACAAGGACACCATGTCACAAAGATTGCCCCAACCTGGTGGTATGACCCAAGAATGTGCACTCATAATAAGGATAATGAATGGTACATCTACCTACGTAACAAGGACACCATGTCACAAAGATTGCCCCAACCTGGTGGAATGACCCAAGAATGTGCACTCATAATAAGGATATAATGAATGGTACATCTACCTACATAACAAGGACACCATGTCACAAAGCTTGCCCCCAACCTGGTGGAATGACCCAAGAATGTGCACTCATAATAAGGATAATGAATGGTACATCTACCTACATAACAAGGACACCATGTCACAAAGCTTGCCCCCAACCTGGTGGAATGAACCATATCTAGTGCAGTTACAATAAAAGTTGAACACTGTCAAACCTAACGTGACATTTTCAGGTCAAAATGAGTCGACTGTTTATGACTGGTAAAAGCACCATCTTGTATTGTTGAAGGTGGTCAAAATGAGAGTCAAAACCAGTCAAAAATTGCCCCTGTGTGCACAGTTGGTTCAACAGTCAAAAACAGTCAATTGACTGGTTTTGATCACTATACACGTAGCTACTTGTCACTAAAGTTCAGCTACAGTTGGAGGGCTCTAGTGTATACATGGTCCGATGAATTTCATTTGAATATTGCCTGATTGCCTGACTCAAGACAGTGGTGAGTGTATATATTCAAATTGGCACAAAGGTACCAGACTTTCCCGAACTGGAACTTTGAATCATGTGCTATATAAGAATGGTGTGTGTTAAATTCTAATTTATATATCGGTATACACTTACATGTACCACTGTCTGGAGTCAATTGGTTCTGTATCGGACATTATTCAAATGAAACTCGCATTTTTTTCCCCAGGTCTACATGTACATGTAGTGTATCTGTGCTCTGTTTGGGACTCTCAATGATAATATGAAAAGTCTCCACTGTATCTCGCGTGCGTACATGTACCTTAGTGTTCAGCGCGTTATCCCCACAACTGATGGTTCGCCTGCATCTAGTTTAAGATTGGAGTGCCATGGTCGAGCGGTTTAGTGCATCGGATTTGTGTTCTGATGGCTGAGTCGTCAGAATGTGGGTTCGAATCCCAGCCGCGACCGGGGTGCTTGTGTCCTTGAGCAAGACACTTTACCATAATTGCTTCTCTCCACCCAGGGGTAAATGGGTACCAGTGAGGGCAGAGTTGGTCGTTGTGTTTGATTAGCCCTATATGCGCTGTAATGGCAGCAATTGAGCTTTATACTCCCCAGGGAGCTGAGATGGTTTCAGGAATGATTTATGAGCCTGATGAGCAAGGGTAATAATGTCATGTGCCTTGATCACCAGTTCGGTGGATACGTGCGCTACATGTATATACGTGTAAGTCTACGTTACTATTATTATTAGTTCTCTAGGAACTAGTTTTGTTCGGAAATGCCTATCCCATAATGCCCCACGGCAGGCTGGGCAGGGGGAGCAAAACTCATAACCAAGCTCATTGTGAAAACACGCATTTGGAGTAGGGCTGTGCATTTTCGGATATTTTTGGAACCGGATACCCGAAATCAAGCAACTTCAGATACCCATTTTCATTTTCAGTTTCAACAACTTTTTTTTATTAATATCGCAACAATTAATGTGGACATTCCCTATAATAATATCCCCTCTATTAACAGCTCATGGCACACACTCCCAGTACAGACAAAGCATGCACTAATCCAATAACTGCAAACAATAGGCAAACATTGTATCACACTGATGAATCAGTTGGAGGAAAAGTGTGCAAACTGTCCGCAAAATACTACAACTTAGGCGTTATCTAGTGTAATCTTTTGAATCTCTTCTTGACAAAATAAAATTGCAAAAGTGTAAACATTACATTATTCAAGAGTCACAGATTTCGGTTGGCACCGAATTTTCAAAAGCCGTTTACGGGTAATTGGAACCAAAAAATGGAACCGGGGAATGACAGTTTCGGTCGGGTATCCGGATACCCGGATAGCCTTAACTTGGTGTACAATGCCGTGGGATGGAAAACAGCAGGCTTCCTCACTTCATGTAGGTAAATACATGTAGACTTCTGCACCACACATGTACATGTACATTTTAACTTCAAACACATCTAGTCTAGTGGAATAGTGTGTGTAATATTTGAGTAATACACGTATACATGTAAGCACTGTATAAATTTGTATGCAATTTATATTTTGTATATATTCTTCTGCAATTCGACCTTTGGTCGCCATGGAAGAACTGTTTTTAAAGAATTAAACCATTAATGAATGAATGAATGAATGAATGAACAAAATTGAAACAAGAATTTAAGAAAACAATATTAGGCTGATCTACTGAAATAAACCACATGTTGGGAAAACCTTTTTTTTTTCAATGTATTGCCAACAAGGAAACAAAAAGTGCCAAACTGTACATATCGGTTACAAGTACAAATGCAAATGAATACTTTTTACGTTTTTTATGAAGGCGGAACCAAATATCATTATCAATCAATTTGTACCAGTCAGCAGTAACAAGCACGGACGGTGATACGTGTACGTTTTGGTCACAGTAAAAGTGGACTGGTGATATATCACTCTGTCACACGATACATCAACATCGCTTAGAAATAATGATGGCCTTGACGACTTGAACGGCTGGTGGCGCTTTACAAGACGGCTGCCATCATGTGTGCGCTATTAAGTGATGCTGATGTACACTGTACATGTACAGTAATAATAATAATAATGTATAGATTTATATAGCGCACGTATCCACCAACTAAGTGGCGCTCAAGGCGCATTATATTATTATCCCTGCTCATAAGGCTCATAAATCATTCCTGAAACCATCTCAGCTCCCTGGGGAGTATACAGCTCAATTGCTGCCATTTCTAGCGCATATAGAGCAAACCATCTCTGCCTTCACAGGTACCCATTTAACCCCTGGGTGGAGAGAAGCAATTATGGTTAAGTGTCTTGCTCAAGGACACAAGTGTCACGGCCGGGGCTCGAACCCACACTCTGCTGCTGGCAACACCAGAACTTGAGTTCAGTGCGCTGAACCGCCGACAATCCACTTACGTGCATTATACAACACACGGGACCTACGGCTTTACGTCCCATCCGAAGGACGAAGCAATTATGGTTAAGTACCTTGCTCAAGGACACAAGTGTCACGACCGGGGCTCGAACCCACACCCTGCTGCTGGCAACACCAGAACTTGAGTTCGGTGCGCTAGACCGCTCGGCCACGACACTCCTATATCATGTGATAGCGTGATATATCACAAGCCTACTTATACCGTGACCAAAACGTATCACCTTCCCCGCTTATTACCGATGACTGGTAGTTGAATCGGGTGAAACATCAACTTGGACCGACAAATTGTCATTTCTGAATGATGAATCACTGTGTATATTAAATTGTCAAACAGTACAGTATATCATATGGGGAAACACTATCCATTAAAATCGCCATGCAGAACAGAATTCATGGATGTGGTTTGCACGTGTACAGGATATCAGTTATCTATACATTATGATCACATCCTTACCACATCCTTCCAAGGTTACTTGTTAACCGCATTTGGGATTAAGTGAAATGCGCTATAAGAATAAATATTATAAGTACAATTGAGCCATTAGGGAGACACGTTTAAATGCTGAATGTACATTCTGAAGTTTGGGGACATTACAATGTCTCCCTAATTCCTCACTCCTATTTCTAGGCAAAATTTTACAGTCGAAAAATAACCTAAATCGATTCCTTGGGCTGCAGGACTCATACTTACAGAGTGTGGGGAAGGGCTGAGGGTTAGAAGTATGGTCGGGTTAGGCTAAGGGTTTTGGTTGTGCGCAAGTCTGTGGGAATGTCTCCCAAAGATATCATTTAGGGTAATAATAAATACACCCGTCGTATCAGAGAGGCTATTGAGATTCATAAACATGACACTGTCCCCCAGGACATCGGCTATTTCATCAGCAACATTTGGCATTCAATCCTACCATCCACCAACACCCACACCCCACTGTCAACTGATACGCCTCAGCGAGCAGGCAACTCACACACAGCAGGAAACACACACAACAAGAACAATGCCACGGTGGCAACCAATCACAACACATCACACAACAGTAGCACCAATCGGAACACTTCCCATTCTACACATAATCCCAGCAAATACTACTTAAGGAGTTGCATCGGCAAACCTCTTCATTCTCCTGAAGAAGATTAGAGCAGGCTAATCGAAACGTTGAGAATAACTCGTGAAGTCCCCATGGTTCTCCCTGAACCATATTAACCCGTGAAGTCCCCAAGGTTCTCCCTGAACCATATTTCTCACTTAGCGACAGTAGAGAAAAAACGAGTTGCCCGAAATTGGTTCTCCCTTGAACCTTTCTCACTTAACGAAGGTTGAGATACGAGTTGTACGATACGGTTCTTTTCAGAACCTGTACCTCAGCTTCACGTTAGTTGAGATAAACACATGGTGTTACCGCAAACCGAAACGATATCGATATTCCACCATGCAAAGCCTCAAAACTTATACATTATTATTATAATTACATTATATAATTACACTATATTATATTATTATAATTACATTATAATTACATTATTATTATAATTAAAACATTTAGTTCCACAAGATGTACATTATTCAATTCTCTTTCAAGCCAGTGATGATTTGACAATAAAGTAAAACATTGAATAAATGGGTAGCAGGCCTGGGTCTCCCTTTGGTCTGGAGGACAAAGCCCCTTGAACATCCATATCCCCTGAACCTCCACATCCCCACAAACAAGAAACTAGAGGTTTGGACGCAATACAGGCTACTTCTTTCTTTCCTTGGTGGCTACTTCTCTTCTTTCAAGAAAATTTTGAGGGAAAGGGAGATTTGTAAAAAAAATCCTGAAAAATCACATAATTTGTTAACATGTCTGTAAATACCATACTTTATAAGAATCAAGAAATACAACATGTGTGCAGAAACCAACCTCTGAAAATTTCAGAGGCATTTTAAAGGGGCAATATCGTCACGATCAGAGCAGACTTTCAACAGGGCATGGAATCAGTGTCCTAGTTTAAGATTAACTCAGTGACTGAAAATAATACCCCACATGATAAAGTCATATATTACTGTAGCCTGAAGATCCGATGTCATGAGGCTCGTGAATTACGCCAGATACTGGCCGCGGCCGCCATATTTTCCCCGATGTTCAACTTTGACCTTGGTTGGTATCTATATAGTGCGCCAATCTCGAAGCGTGATGTCAGATCTTCAGCACAACGTATCCAATGACATCCCTTGAATGGTACACTGGAGTCTGTCTATATCCTTGATATAGGATAAAGACGGGGGACCAGTCAAATATACTACTCAAAACAATTTAGGGAACACCGGATTTTTAACATCAAATAGGTTTGAAATGTTCCATGAACCGGGATTTTCATTTGCAACCCCCCTCTCTCTTTCAGTAGTCATGTCATGAAATGTGTAATCACTACATGCATCCTTTATCATCTGTTTCATTGTGCAGTTGTTTCTCATCAATTCTGTGAAACATTGTGTTTATCTGAAATAAATGATCTTGCTTTAACTGAGATTATTCCGGTGTTCCCTAAATTGTTTTGAGTAGTATATTACTGTTGCTGCTGCGTAAATGAGCCAGTCATTGTGTTCATCTTAAACTAGGACACTGATTCCATGCCTTGTCGAAAGTCTGCTCTGATCGTAACGCTACTGTCCCTTTAAACCCTCCTACAGTAGCTGAACTATGTGTATTGTTGCAAATACATCACACATGTAAATATACATGTACATGTGCGGCTATATAGTGCTCATAATCAGTCAGCCGACTGTTTTTGATTGTTGAACCAACTGTGCACACAGTCCTCAACTCATTTTGACCCGTAAATTTACTTACTACACGTAAGGTTTGACAGTGTTCGACTATAGGGGGTTAGGGTTAAAGAAGGTTCCTAGCCAGAATGCCTACATGTATATAGGGTGTTAGGGTTAAAGAAGGTTCCTAGCCAGAATACCTATAGGGGGTAAGGGTTAAAGAAGGTTCCTAGCCAGAATTGGGCAATTTTAAGATAATGCTTTTACCAGTCAAAAACAGTCAACTCATTTTGATATTAAGTAAAGACTATTTGCAGTGACACCATACGAAATTCTCAATTGAGTAGTAATCAGTTCTGAAAAGAAGTGGAAGTTATAACTCAACATTTTGATCAGTATGCTCTGATCGTCTTCAGGAGAATGCCGGACTCTGGGGGGGGGGGGGAGGCCCGGCGGGATGAGTTTAGAGTCTCGGCATCGTTTTAGGAAGGCAAGGTTGTTCATGAGTTTTTAGAACATCTGATCGACGTTCGGTCACACAACCTGACCTGGGTGGCGCTAGACTCCTCAACTCATTTTGACCTGTAAATGTACTTACTACACGTAAGGTTTGACAGTGTTCGACTTTTAAGTGCACTAGATATACTTTGGCAAGTCTATCAACATTTTGACTGTTTTTGACCCCTTGCCGTCATCTTGTTGTGGTCCTGTACAAAATTGATGCCGATATTACATAATACATACCAGTCTGATGCTAACTGAATGTCCTGATGACCAGTAGCGGCTAGAGCCTTGTCTCTGAAGGAAAGACAAATGTTCACAAAAATAAGTGGTTAACAGGTGCGTGACTTAACATTTAAAAAAACAATTTTAAAAACCCAGATTTGTACACAGGCAAGGGCTGTGGAACGTCTAAGTCAACTAGTTATTACTAATTGTCAAAGATCAAAATGCAATCTTGGTCACAATTATGTAGTTGGAACACTCCCCGTGTCCATTTACATAATACATTCGGCATTATTTCTGTAGTTTCATAAAACTGTTTACGGGTAACCGGGTATCTGAAGATTTCCAATTTTGGGTATCCGGTTCCCGAAATAACCGAAAATGCACAGCCTTATCTCCACGCCCAGTTTGAATTGTACATCAGTTCCTGAATCCAACATAATAATGAATTAACCCTCCTACTTCTGGTACCTTTTTCATACAAGTTAATGCACCATTTGAAACCATTCGCTTACATGTATGTGGTTTTGAATGGTGAAATAACTGTGTACAGTATTGATTCCCCCAAATGGTTTTGAATGGTAGGTCAGCTAATACAAAACCTTGTTTGGATCTTTCCAAATGGTAGTACAGCTAATACAAAACCTTGTTTGGATACTTCTAAGTGGTGAATCAATGGACTCTCTATGCATTTGAATGGATTGGAATGGTAGTAAAGCTTGCTACCAACACTGTTCAAATGGTATCACCATGTGTGTACAAAACCAATGGGCGTTTTGGTAAGTGGAAATTTTGAATGGTTTCAAATGGTCAAACAGTAGGAGGGTTAAAGAAAACCTTTCCTTAATTTCCCATTATAAGGTTAGTGACCCCAAACCTTACAATAGCTACATGTACATTGTACATTCAGCAAATTGAGCAGTGAGTGGGTTGTGTTGACTGATGGAGACCGAAACCTGACCAGGAGCAAGACCTCAGAATTAACCCCAAATTAATGGTACAGTACATGTATGAATGTACAAATGCTGACACATACACACCAGTTTAGTGGATACTATAATGTACGAGGGATATGAAATCTCCATAAATTACCATAATGACTTCTTCATTGACAAATAATAAATAATAATAATGGACATTTATATTGCGCCGGTATCCACCAAGTTTGGCACTCATGGCGCATGAACATTATTACCCCTGTCATCGGGCCAGTTATATCATTCCTAGAACCATCTCAACTCCCTGGGGAGTATGCAGCCCATGCTGCCAAATGTGCGCAACAAGTTTAATCAAACACAATTACCATTTCTGCCCTCACAGGTCCCCATTTATACTCATGGGTGAAGAGAAGCAATTACAGTTACATGTAAGTGTCTTGCTCAGGGACACCACGGTCGCGGCCAGGATTCGAACCCACATTCTGACAACTCGGCCATCAGAACACGTTATATAAAAGCACATGTGGTTTGATGTACAGACTTTTCATTCTAATAATAATAATAATAACAATGTGGACTTACATACGTACATGTATATAGCGCACGTATCCACCAAACTGGTGCTCAAGGCGCATTACATTATTACCCTTGCTCATCAGGCGCATAAATCATTCCTGAAACCATCTCAGCTCCCTGGGGATTATACAGCTCAATTGCTGCCATTTCGGCGCATATAGGGCTAATCAAACACAACAACCAACTCTGCCCTCGCAGGTACCCATTTACTCCTGGGTGGAGAGAAGCAATTATGGTAAAGTGTCTTGCTCAAGGACACAAGTACACCGGTCGCGGTCGGGATTCGAATAATAATAAATAATAATAATAATAATAATGCATTTATAATGCGCCGTCTATCTCGGCATGGCTATTCCGAGACGCAACAATTAACACAGCAAAAGTATGAATATTATAGAAAGTACACACATACATATAGGCCTACATATATGCATACATACACACATGCACACTATACATTGTACCATATACATATACACGCATACATATATGATATGATATAATGCGCCTTGAGCACCACTTAGTTGGTGGATATGTGCGCTATATAAGTCCACACATTATTATTATTATATTAACATTCTGACGACTCAGCCATCAGAACACAAATCCGATACACTTTAACCGCTCGACCATGGCACTCCACTTCCAGGCTTGAGATAAAAAAAAAAATTCAGTGTACATAAAAGTATGTATTTATCTACATAGCCTGAAGATTTGACGTCAACATTTTTGAGGCTCATGTGTTATGCCAGATACCAAGAGATCTATGTATTCCTCTTGAAACGGGATAGATTGTAGGATGAAGGGAAACATGCACCAGGCAAGGAATTCCAAAGAGATGCATCAGTTGGGAATATGGAATACATGTCCAAAGAAAGTTCATAGCTAAAATGGTATTCACGCCCTTGACCCTTTTTTTACAAGGATTAAACACCCATTGGGAGTTACATGTAGTCACCGAGCTGAATCAGTAACTGACAATACCATGCACTGTGTGAACAATATGCGAGTGTACTTGATATGCATGACTGTCCAGACAATAGGCCGTATTCATAAAAATAAGTAATTACTTACTAGTAAATGCTATAAGTAAAAGCAACAGCTAGGTAAGTAAAAGGTCTAGTCTAAGCAATTGCTAAAAATCTTATTCATAACCATTTGCTAAATGATTACAGTTGTTACTTGCCTCGGCTAGTAAGTTCTCAAGTAGTTGCTATTGTACTACAGTACCATCCACGAGTCTCGGTATTTGGTGGTATGAAGGTGTTTGCAAGCCATTCCACATTTTCTTTGTCAAACCTTAATAAAGTTCTGTAAATGGTAGGGTTGACTTCATCACGATTAAGCCTGATGTTATACACCTTAGGTTGTGGTCTTGGACGTAAAAACATGGCAGAAAATGTGATATGTCTGTATTGACTAAACAGCAAGCCAAAAATTAGGTGCTTGTACAATCACTAGTAAATGCTAGTCGAAGGTCATTTTTATGAATACAAATTGAAGTAGGTGCTAATTTCTCTAGCATTTACTTATAAGTAAAAAGCAATTACTAATGCTTAAAATTTGTAGCGTTTACTTGAAAGTCATTGCTTATTTCTATGAATACACATTTAAGTAAAAGGTTAGTAAAAGGGGGTTGTTACTTTAGTAAAAGCAATTACTTATTTTTATGAATACGGCCTAATGATTGCAACGCGTTTATAAATGAGTATTGTATAATTGTATTTATAAGCCTTTTTTTGTAAGTTTTGTAAAGACTTGTGTCACATGTTAACACAGCGAGTGTCCTCTGCCAGGGTTATTTCACAGCTAAGCAGGAAAATATTCACTAAGCAAGTTCAATTGATTTAATTTTGCCAAAAACCGACGTGTGTATATCACTGCATACTTGGTGCTTTCCGAGTGTCTGTGAATAAACTTCCCCGGCAACTCGGGCGGGATTCGAACCCACGACCTCCTGCTTACTAGTGCAGACGTCTTAACCTCTCGACCACCGAGCTTGCCCGATGACGATTGGCCAGTTAGAATCCTATATAGCAGCTAAGCTTGGGCAATATTGATTTTTTGCATCCACGATACATGTATATCATCAAAAATATATCGCGATTTTCGATAATATATCGCCATTTTTTTTTCATTCACGCATGATTGCTTTTGAGCTGATAAGCACAGGTATGTACCCATCTACAAGCATCCCTCAAAAATTGCCAGCACAGATTAGTAATGTTAGTACAGGTGTAGACGGCTGCCACTTTTTAAGGTTTTTTTTTTTTTTTTTTTTTGCAACCACTAACCAGTTAAAAAATGAATCTATCGATTTTTGGGGGTACAGAAAGCGAAAAATATCTTTAAAATCCACTTTTATGATGGTTTTCGGACTTTATTTCCCTTCTAAAAAAATCTTCCCCTTCAGTAAATAGACGGATCCTATTATAGTTGCCAATGCGCATGTACAATGACCGTGTTGGTCACTGATGGGGGAGTTGACAAGATCAGGCTGACATGACTGAGGAAGTCAAGTATACCAAAAATGCCTGATTTTTCATTAAATAAATATCCTGAAATAATTTGAAGTATATGTCCATCATCATCCATATGTTCTCCACCTTACTGGGTAGGTAAGATTACATTGTTGGTTATATTGAATGAGAAAAAGTGGCGGTCGGATACGACATTCTACCCATAAATGATTTAAGAAGAAAGTACTCAATGATTTGCCCCACAAGTGTGGCATGGACCTGAATCCTTAGCCACATGTTGGTTCCATGTATGCACACACTTGCTGTATTTTATTAGCGCAGAGATACGACCAGTTTTATCAGATTAACATAAAACAGCCGTCATAAAATGTTGCATGCGCAAGTTGTTTTTCCATTTGGTTGACCTCTCTTCATAAATTCAAGATGGCTGCCCTCATTGAAATCTGCAATCTGCCAGTCGTCATGTAATATTTTCGGGCCGATATGTCACGAAATATAAATATGTAAGTAACATTTCCTTTTTTTTTTTGGCCGCTTTGATAGTTCAACATGTAAGGAACGTACCTAGTGTTTCAAAATAGTTGCAAATATCATCAATTTGAGCACTAAGAATGTACAAAATCAAGACTGTTAGCATCACTGGAACCAACATGTGGCTAAGGATTCAGGACCGTGCCACACAAATGGGGCAACCCAATGATAGAGATAATACTAAAAAGCCTCAATCTAGATGGAATTGGTGTTATATAATTATAAGAGCCGCTTATTATTATTACAACAACATTACACAGTTGGGCCTGTCCCTAGCTCCATCTAGGGCCAGCACACTGGACTCCCTCCGTATCCTTGGCCTTAGCACCACACATGTACAAAAAAGGAGCGATCTTTCAACTCTTGATCTGCTAATTATTACAATCTAACATTTTGTGATTATTTAGGTAAGCTTGCCCAAGCAGGCATTTTTGGCATGAAGTTTGCTATTGTGAGATCAGTAATGTTGGTGAAATTTTTTACATTTCAAAAATATTTCGAAAATTTCATGAAAGTGAGCTATCCCAGAATAATGGATGTTATGCCAAAAAAAATTAAAAGGTGTCTGCTTGGGCAAGGTTACCTTATCACTAAGTTTATGTTGTAATAATTAACAGATCAAAAGTTGAAAATAAAGAAAAATCGCTCCTTTTTTGTACATGTGGTGTTAGGGCCAAGGATACGGAGGGAGTCCAGTGTATTGGCCCTAGAATGGGGCTAGGCCTGTCCCATGCATCTATAGTTGGGATCGATGCTACATGTTGTTGGGGCGTGACAGCACTGCAGAGGTGCCCATAAACAGGGCCCCTAAAAATACTCACACCCTGTGCTTAGGAAATCCCATACTCATCAAAATATCCAAGGCACTGGCAGCCGATTTCAGACTGGGCTGGCGAATGGTCCTCCGATGGTTGATAATTGCAGCCGCACTCGCCATCTTGGGCTAGTGAGGATATTCTCAGTTACTTTTTTATGGACACCGTACCTGCCTGGTCAAACGTCCATGATGGTCAATAGGCCTACAGTATGTAGTAGTACTAGTAGTATACACGATTCAAGTTTGCACTGCATGCACTCTATCATCAACACACGTACACGTTCGTGACATGACAGTTAAACACATGCGCATACGGACATCCGTGTGAACCAGGAAGTGCAGTTTTATTAAATACAGGGATGCTCCGATGCAGGCTAGCCACCGATTGGTTAGATCCTGCTCCTACACATTTTGATAATTATTATTTTTTGTCTATTTTATTATTACCGCCTCCCCCCCCCCCCACCCTCTGTCTGATTCTTTGCTTTTCACTCCTCCTGTCCTCCCTGTAACTATTCACATCTAATCCCTCTTTTGTCCGGTCCCAATTACTTTACTCTGCCTCTTGTAATCTCTTATTTTGTGTTTATTTCACACCTGACTAACTTCAGCCCACTCTTGAGTATATGAGTAGGCCTATATGGGTATATGTTTTGTCCATTCAGGTTCGAAACTACTATTTTGCAATTATTATTTTTATTCATTTATATTCCGCGAATTATGTTTTGATGTTCATTACATAAAAACGCAATAAAAGCTCAAAATGTTATTGGTTCTGGTTTCAATTCATAGGATGGCAATTTTGTTTTGTAGGATGTCGATGGCAATTAAAGTTTGTGTACAACGCTAATAACAACATTTTCGGTTTAACCTCTAAGCAGTTTTTAGAAATTTTCTTGAAAACATGAGCACCAAATGTGATGGAAGTTTCACTTATTGGTTTTATGATATGTTTCTTGGAAACTATAGAAAACTATTTAAATTGATGTGAATAAACTGAACTATTTCCTTCAATGATATCTGTCTCGTGTTCTTAATTATTTGTTGGTGTCCCCCCCCCCCTCCCCCCCATGGGGCAATAATAAACAGTCCTGCAGTGTCGTGAGAATTTGCTCTGTTTTTGATTGCGTGTACGGCTTGTTGTAAGACATACATATGTTAATGTATTTATGTGTACTTGCTGGGTGCACTAAATAAACTCCCATAGTTGTTGTCCTCTTTCGGCTGCTCCCGTTAGGGGTCGCCACAGCGGATCATGATCCGCATAATTTGATTTGGCATAGGTTTTTACGCCGGATGCCCTTCCTGACGCAACCCTCCCATTTATCCGGGCTTGGGGACCGGCACTAAGCATGCACTGGCTTGTACATCCCCAGTAGCTGGGTTCAATTCGGCCCTCGCAGCAATTATGGTAAAGTGTCTTGCTCAAGGACACAAGCACCATGGTCGCGGCAAAGCTTCGAACCCACACACAAATCCGATGCACTAAACCGCTCGAACATGGCACCCCACTAAATAAACTCCCATAGTAAACAGTGCTAAATACAAAATATTCAAAAATCTTCTTTTTTTTTAAATACTTAGAAGTCGTACAGTTTTTAAAACCAAAAGAAAAAATATTGATCGATATATCACCTTTTATTTTTTTTTCTCAATTTATTGTGGATAGGCCAGGTTTTCAGGGAGTTATTCTCATCCCAATATGAAAATTACCCTCCACAGTAGTGAAAACGACCACACTGAAAACCAGCCATTTTGGAAAAAGGCCTTACGCTTGAAATCAAATTTGGACCACTTTTTCAGGGCCTAGTGTATCCAAAATACTCACAGTTGGAAGTGCATAGGGGAGTATATTTATCAAATCATTCAATCTGCTTTTCTTCAAGTGCAAAGCAGACTTGTCCACTTTTAGGCCACTGTTGAGAAAACGTTCCATCCGCTTTTCGGGAAGCAGGAAAGCAGAAAAATGGATTTGTCCAAAAACGTTCGATCTACTTTTTGGGTTGTGGGAAACCAGAAAAGCAGATGTCCACTTTTAGGCCACTGTGTGACTAAACGTCTCATCTGCTTTTCAGGAAGCGGAAGCAGAAAATGGATTTGTCGAAAAACGTTCAATCTGCTTTTCTGGTTGTAGGAAACCAGAAAAGCAGATGTCCACTTTTTGACCGCCAGTGTAGGTGAACAAGTAAAATCTGCTTTTCTTGAAACTGAAAAGCAGAAAAGTAGAGAAATGGATGTTACCAAAATGTTCAATCTACTTTTTAGGTGGAAGAAAAGCAGAAAAGTAGAAAAATGCACTCGCAATCTGCTTTTTCATTATTTAGAAAGCTGAAAAGCAGATGTCCACTTTTCTACCTCCATACAGGGGCGCACAGTGGGCGTGAAACCTATTAGTGCGCCAAAATGGGTCATTTGTGTATGTGTCAGATTTTATTTCTTTTACATTGTTTAGGTTGCTAAGACCCCCTACGACTATATTATAAACAAATTAAAATTTTATTAAAATTTAATGACTAGAAAAATTGTGATAAAAGCCGGTTGCTGGTAATAAATGCCATTGTGGGCTTTTGACAGAAGCTATCGTCTTGTAAGTTAAAGTAAAACCAGTGCATGGTCTATATTTTATCAAAATTAAGTCGATTATAAATTACCTGTTTGATTTCATCAGCAAAATCCGAGGAATTTGGTAAAGAAATTATAAAGTATAGCTTGTTTTTGTTCAGCTATGGTGGAATTACAAATTCCCGCTGATTCCCACCTAAATTCTCATTCCTGCAGCTTAACCTTTCAGCAACATTTTGATACCAAAATTAGCTGCGACCACCTGCGACCTATGATTTTGTAGCTGTTTTTGTGAAACCCATCCCAACAAATTTGAACCGTTTTTATAACCCTACTGTGAGCAGCGCGCTCCGCACAGTGAAACTGACAGGAGTTAATTATTCCCTTGTGGTTTCTGCTACGTAAACAAAGAGAAGCCATGGTCTATATTTTATCAATTAGTCGATTGTAAATTACCTTTTTGATTTCATCAGCAAAATCCGAGGAATTTGTTTTTTTTTTAATTACAAAATATAGCTTGTTTTTGTTCAGCTATATGGTGGAACTACAAATTCCCACCGATGTCCGCCTAAATTTTCATTTTTCTCTGAAGCTTAACATTTTACTAACATGTCGATACCAAAATTGGCTGCGACCACCTGCGACCTGTGATTTTGTAAACCCCATCCCAACAAATATGAACCTTTTTTATAACTCTGCGATGAGCAGCGCGCCGCACAGTGAAACTGACAAGAGTTAATTATTCCCTTTGCGGTTTCGGCTACGTAAAAAACAAAAAGAACTCTTGTGAAATGGTTGACATGAGAATCGATTACCGCAGTTAAAATTGTTATCAGTGGCTCGAATAGTGGAAATCGAGATGTATCAAAAAACAAAAAACAAAACAAAACAAAACAAAAAAACAAGTAATATTCAGTCACTATTGGTAAAACAAAAACTATTCGCAAAACAATTGATTTAATTTTGCCCTACACCGACGTGTGTATAGCACTGTATACTCAGTGTTTTCCGAGTGTCTGTGAAAAAACTACACAGGCGACTCGGGCGGGATTCGAACCCACGACCTCCTGCTCACTAGTGCAGACGTCTTAACCTCTCGACCACCGAGCTTGCCCGATGATAATTGGCCGGCTAGAATCCCATATAGCAGCGGGTTCCGCGATATATACAGTGTCTCAAAAAAAATGCAAACAAAATTTAACGGAATGCCAGACGTAGAATGAGTAACCAGCATAGATAGGTATGGTTTGAAAGATACACCTTTCCACTTTAAAATGAGACATCAAACGTACAAATCTGATAATTTTTGACAGAGTTATGAGTACTTTTCCAAGAGAGGTCAAATTGACGATGGGACTAAGTTTTTAAATGCAGTGATAATCGATTTTGTTTAGATGTGCAAGTGTTGCAATGTGGATGAACTGTTGATGATTACATCCCTTCCCCCTCAACATGCCCTCCCTCTCGCTCGATACACAGGCGACATCGTCTCTCCATGTCTCCCATCGCTCTCCTTCAACATCTGGAGTCTGCCGCAGGACGTCAATCTCAGCTGTTATTCTGTCACGGAGAGTCTGCAGGTCCTGAGGGGGAGTCGTGTACACCTTGGATTTCAAGTATCCCCAGAGGTAGAAATCACACGGGGTGAGGTCTGGAGATCTCGGTGGCCATTCATGCACATGATTCAACGCTATGACACGGTCTCCGAACGCTTCATGAAGGCGGTCTCGGACAGCCAGTAGACGATGAGCCAGAGCGCCGTCTTGAGCCCACCACAGGCGCCTAAGCACCTCGCTCCTGAACCTCGAAATGTTCCTCAAGGATGGGGATGACATCATCATTCAACATCTCAAGGTAACGCCGGCCGTTGAGGTTGCCCTGAAAAAACACCGGTCCGACGGTGAGGCCACTGCCGCAGAGGCCAACCCAGACACTCACTTTCTCACGTTGGAAGTTGTGCTCGTAATTGAAGGGAGGTGGATGTTGTTTGGGGGCGTACTCTCGAACATTGCGTGAGTTGACTTTTCCGTCGAGAGAAAATCCAGCTTCATCGCCAATAACGAGATGATGGACGAATCGCACATCTGCCTGCAGCTGGTCGACGACCCACTGACAAAATTTCAACCGTCTTGGCAAATCCGGCGGTAGCAGCCGATGTCGCACGCGCATTTGGTAGGGGTGCATGCCCAGGTCCAGCCGAGTGATGCGATTGAACGTGGCATGTGGTAGGCCCAGTCCATTCCGTCTCGCACTGACATGCGGGTTGGCATCAAGCTGCGCCTCCACCAATTCGATGTATTCCACCGACCTCCCAGTCCGATGTCGCCCGGAACGCCCGATTGAGATTGAGGCTGGTACCCTCCCTCCGGTACTTTCGCAGGTTTCTCCAGATAGTGCTGGCTGCAGGTGGATCTCGATCTGGGAGTCGCTGCATAAATGCATCGATAACACCATTTACTCTTCCAGTACGGATGTACTCCGTGACACAAAAAACTCTCTGCTCGTTAGTTAGCTGAACACCAACCATGATCAATGTTTGACGAAAAATGAATTGACAGTACACAGTTGCACAAGTTAATTAAGCACATTACATAATACTCTAAAAAACTGTTTAGCAAGTAAACACTTTTCTTGGTATCAGTTTGTAATAATAATAATAATAATAAAGATTTTTAGCGCGCACATATCCACCCTGCTGGGCGCTCAAGGCGCGGAAACAAAGAAAAAACATGAATACAAACAATATACAATGATAGCATAGGGAAAACAAATTATGTACCGAGATACATGTACCTACAATGCAATTACAAATATACATCATCTTTGAAGAGTTGTGACATAAGATGAGTTTAAGCATCGACTTGAATCTGGTTATACTATGACAAGATTTGAGTTTAGTTGGAAGATGATTCCAGAGTCTCGGAGCTGCGACAGAAAACGACCTATCACCCCAGTTCCGTTTTGAAGTTGGTTCCTTGAGGAGTGACATGTTGCTGGAGCGCAAATTGCGTGATGGAGTGTAGACTTTAAGTAGTTCAGAAATATAAATTGGAGCAATGTTATTAAAAGATTTGTGAACAATTAGCATAAGTTTAAAAACAATTCTCTGTGAAACAGGAAGCCAGTGCAGTTCTTTCAAGATTGGCGTGATATGGCATGACTTTCTGGACAAAGTCACAACACGAGCTGCTGTGTTTTGTATGTGCTGAAGACGAGATATTTGATTCTGCGGAAGACCGTAAAGGAGAGCATTCCCGTTATCGAGCCGTGATGTGACAAATGCATGTATAATTTGTTCAGCAGCACTTTTATTCAAGTATTTCTAATTCGGCTCATATTTCTGATATGAAATGATGATATGCGAACAATGTTGGAGATATGTGGTTTTAAAGTCATTGTCGAGTCAAATATAACACCCAAATTACGTGCATGTAATGAGGGATTATCTGCGAGTCACCAATTGTAATAAATGGAAGAGAAACTTTAGACAATTGCTGACGTGATCCAAATAGAACAAATTCTGTTTTTTCATCGTTCAATTTCAGGAAGTTTTGTCTCATCCAACTTCGAATCTCTTGAATACATTTCTCCAGTGTTTTAACGCAGGAATCAGCAGGTTCTTGAGAAGATTTAAAAGTAATGTAAAGCTGCGTGTCATCAGCGTAAACATGGTAATTTAAATTATACTTCAAAATGATATCACGAACTGGAAAGGTATAAACAGTAAACCACTGTGGGCCGAGCACAAAGCCTTGGGGTACAGAATAGTCAAGAGTAACAGGCTCGGAGATAGCGTTACCAATACAAACATGCTGAGGCCTATTTAAAAGGTAGGACTTACACCAATCCAGGGCTGTGTCATGTATTCCAAGATGATATTGAAGGCGGGAGAGAAGGATTTTATGATCGACAGTATCAAAAGCGGCGCTTAAGTCTAACAAAACTAATGCAGTGATTTTCCCCTCATCCATGGCAGATAAAATGTCATTGTTGACGCGAAGAAGAGCATGTTTACAAACTGATCAATGATCAATGTTTGACGAAAAATGAATTGACAGTACACAGTTGCACAAGTTAATTAAGCACATTACATAATACTCTAAAAAACTGTTTAGCAAGTAAACACTTTTCTTGGTATCAGTTTGTAAACATGTTTACAAACTGATAGCAAGAAAGTGTTCAGAATTGTGTGTGTTCAGAATTGTGTTTACTCGCTAAACACATTTTTGTAGGCCAGGCAATTATCCACACAGAGGCAATAGGCTACCTTTGTCCCAATGCCTAAAATTGAAAACTTGGTCCCATCGTCAATTTGACCTCTCTTGGAAAAGTACTCATAACTCTGTCAAAAATTTTCAGATTTGGACGTTTGAAAAGGTGTATCTTTCAAACCATACCTATAATATCTATGCTGGTTACTCATTCTACGTCTGGCATTCCGTTAAATTTTGTTAGCATTTTTTTTGAGACACACTGTATAGGTATTCGCGATATATATATAGGTATTTGCAAAACAAAAAGTATCACATTTTACATGAAACTAATTGGTGTTAAATTGATGATGGTATCAAACAGGGATGAAATATTTTGGTCTCATGTACTTTCAAATTAGTAAAATAGTGAAATAATGTCCAAAAATAATTGCTGTCCCTCCGGAAACAAAAACAAATCAACGTAAGAATGAATACGAAACATCTGTATGCATTTTCATTATTTTCTCGGATAATGACACATAATAAAGTGAAACTGGTTGGTTGTTTAATGGATAGGCCTATGTTGATTCAAAGAAAGTAAGGATACTTTTTGAAATAATGTTGTACAAACATTACCAATAGTGTATAATGGATTTAAATCACAAACTTATTATCGATAGTTTTATCCCTAAAATAATTTACAGCCGTAACACATACACTTGATTAGTGTAATTTAAACCGAGCAAAAACTCAATTGAGGCTATAAAATGTGAATTATCAGCGGTCCGATCAAAAATCAGTATTTAGGTGACGTCATAAATGTTTTAAAACGCTTCCATTGACATCTGCAGGTCCGAAATCATATTTGGGTCTAATATGCCATCAAAATTATGGACAAATTTAGTTTTGGCGCACTTCGGTCCCACTATGGCCCACTGTGGGGCGTAGCGAAGGCATTTTCTTTGGGGGTGTGGAAGCTAATTTCAGAGTGGGTAAATTTAGCGACACAACACTAATATGACCAGACAAATTTCCTTTGTTTCCCCCAAAATGGGAATTTCGCGTCATAGAAATTGCCCATGTCCGAAGTGGGCGTGTTTATGCTGGAAATACGTCACACTTACCAACAGGATAATTGGGGCGTGACAGCCCTGTATTATGCCTACATGTACAATTTGTACATGAATGATTTACTCGAAGTATTATAATTTACTCGCAGTATTATCAAATACATTAATATTTCTACGCCCCCTTAAATCCTAAAACGATAGACAGTCTTGAAACCCCTCAAGGGATGTTCGCTTCCTTTTAACGCATGGCGGCGCTCCAGGGTAATAACATAGATTGATATCTAATTTTGTGTCATGTTGATGTAGAGTCGTATTTTATGAAAACTTGGACACATAATAATGCTTGTAACCTCAATGGAACAAAAAATGGGTTATGAACAAAAATCAGAATCCGAACATAGCGCTTTTTGTTCCGGTTGAACCATCTTATTGCTATCTGTGTGTCACCAATAATGGTGCTGAATTCATTATTTTGGGGATCACATCTCTGCGACCATGACTGGGTAGTGTCCCCGCGTTTGCTCATGCAAGAAAAACGCCGTTTTATATTTAAACTATACATTGCATTTACTCTCTAAAAAAGTTAAAATTCACTTTAAAAGATTGAATCCATGCAGGCACAAATCTTTCGCAGTTTTTCGAGTCTTTCAATCCGGGTAAGAATAAATTTCAATCTATGTAGCACTTCTATCTAGCACTTCTATGTTGGACCCTCTACTCGAACGTAACTCTATTAATATTATAAACACACGGAAGCTTATTTTCATTGCAATTTAAACATAATTATTAATAGGCCTATATTGATTAATATTCTGATTGTTCAGTATAATTGACCGCAAAATTTACGCATCGATGTCAATCGAAACTCGAAACACCTTCAAATTAACGTGCGTTACTAAAACAATGGAAACAATTCCTGCAATAACTTCGTAAGAAGGCTATCAAACAATTGAAATTAAACTCTTTTTTTAATGGGGAGTGAGAAAAAGGTGTCAACATTTGTTTTTCCTCGGTACAGAATTTTGTTTCACAATTTTTAATTGTGACATGTGACATAATGTGTATAGAAAAACTACAGCATGCTACACTCAACGACACAATCATTCCTCGATATGCAAATCAATACATACATAGGCGGCGGAGATGCGAATGAGATGAGACGAGCTTTTTGCGAGCGGCCATCTTGGTATTTCTAACAGTTTAAAATCTTTTCCTTTTTAGGCAAAAGAAGAGGTGAGACCTACTCCTTTCTTTTCAAATTATATTACTCATAAACAACCCATTAAGGTCAATTTTCTGTTTTGCATTTTCAAATCTTCAGTCTAGTTTTCATAGGGGACCTCGGACTTCTTCGGACTAAATATGTCCGACGAATCTGAGGATGATATGACATGGGATAGTTTATCTCAAGAACATTTATCTAACCGAAAAAGAAACAGACAAATAAGTAACCAACCAAGATCTACTCTAGATAGACTAATAAGCCAGGTACAAGAAGAAGATGATGAAGAAGATATAGAATATACAACAAAGATTTCTCAAAAGCGAACAAAATCGTTTCAAAACAAAAGTAGCTCCTCCAGTGACTCTGACAGTGGTGCAAGACAACAGAAAAAAAGAAACCTTAGCACATATGAACCACAAGTAAACCCTACTATAGTAATATTAAACTCCCCAGATGTAAAACTTGCACAAATTAATCCAATAAAAATAGATAAAGCTCTTAACTCAATGGGACAAGATTGCATAAAAAAATGTTTCTAAAACCAACCAAGGAGGTATAGTGTCAGATGCTATACTTCAGCTCAAGCAAACAAACTAAAAGGAATCAGTCAATTAGGACAATGGGCCGTGGTCACTGAATACGCTAAATCAGAAACACAAAGCAAAGGCGTCATTTCAGGAATTCCATCTGAAATTCCAGATAAAGAAATACAAAAGGAATGTAAAAGATTTAGGGTTACAGATGTGCGCTGACTCATGTATAAAAGAAACGGACAAACAGGGAAAACTTCATCGGAATTGGGTTATGAATCATTTACAGTAAAACCGTACATTCCACCAGTAATACGTTGTTTCAATTGTCAACGACTAGGCCACACAGCAAACAATTGCCGAAGCAAGACGAGGTGTGTCCGATGTAGTGGATTTCATACATACGACCAGTGTACTCAAAAAGAGTAAGTCAAGTGTAGCAGGTGTGGTGGGAATCACTCCTCTGCCTATGCTGGGTGTAACTCCTATAAGGAAGAAAAGAAAATCCAGTTATATATAATATTTCATATGCGGAAGCAGCAAAGACGGTTCGAACCAACATCACAATTCAAACAGATAAATATACGGACACACCTAACCCAAAACCAAAACAGCATGGATAAATATGCAAACCCAACAAAATCCAGAACCTACGCAAAATAAACCCACAGCTGTCAGCCGAAAGGAGGCATCCACCCAAACAGAGGAAGCGGTTGGATGCCAAACAGAACCTAACCCACAATACTTGATAAATCAGTCATAAATAGAATTAATCATTGGAGCTTTGCAAATATGGGAAAGTACTAGAAATGAAGAAAAGAGAGAAACGGAAATTCAATCTCTGGCTGAACACATACTCCATAGCACTGAAGTTAAAAAACCTAGAGAAAAAAACCAAAACATCAGTATAAGTCACGTAATACATCACAATCACCAAACAGACCAACGAAACAAGATACACAAAGAAAGAGATCACAATCAAAACCTAAACAAAGAGAAATGACCATGGAAACTAGGGCATCCAGTTCATCAAATCATAAGGCATCTAATGAAAAAATAAAAGGGAAAAATAACTCAACGCAATGATGCTCATTATTTTACTAATGGCCACTATATTACAATGGAATGCACAATCAATAATCGCACATGGTAATGAATTAAAAAATGCTCTTAACAACTGGGACAAAAAAAACAGATATTATATGTATACAAGAGACCTGGCTGAAAGAGGGGAAAAATTCAACCTTCCTGGTTATAATATACACAGAAATGATAGAAATGATTCAAAGAGCTCTGGTGGAGGATGTGCTATCCTCACATAAAAGGGTATCCCTTTGAATTATATTATAGATAATGACAAGTATGTTCAGTTGCAAATAGCTGAAGTTTATAATATTGATAAAAATAAAATTAACATTATCAATGCTTATAATCCTTGTCTAAATATTAAGGACAATTACCTTACTGAGATTGAACAACACATTAACAAAAATACTATAATATGTGGAGACTTCAATAGTCACAACTCCCTATGGGGAAGCAAAAACACGGATAACAATGGGCGCACCATACAAAATTTAATAGATAAACATAATTTAGTTTGTATCAATAATGGTGAAGGCACTAGAATTAATATTTCTCAAGGTACCACTTCGTGATATTGTGAAGAACATGATTAACCAGGCAAAAATAACTCACTACTCATCTCTTGTGGAAGATAGCTCTGGTGATCAGAAAAAACTATTTAACATTGTTTAAAAGCTGCTTCATAAACCCAAAGCTCCAGTGCTTCCATCTACACACTCCGATCAGGACCTCGCAAATGCTTTTTCAAACTTTTTTGTCACAAAAATTGAGAATATCCGTCGTTCTTTTCCCTCAGTACCTGCCATTCTATCACAAACACCATCACGCAAGGATCCACAATGTAGACTGTCCATGTTTGAGCCTACTAGTGTTACGGAGATCAAGAAACTCGTCATGAAATCGCCATCAAAATCATGTGAACTTGATCCAGTGCCAACTTCGCTAATAAAACAAAATATTGATGTGTTTGCTAAGTATATCACAATTATTGTAAACAGATCTCTTTCTTCCGGTTGTTTCCCTAATAGCCAGAAGGTTGCTCATGTTAAACCACTCCTAAAGAAACCCAATTTGGACAAGGAAGTTTTCAAAAATAAAAACAATCGAGCGAGTTGTTTCATCACGGATCTCTGATCATGTTCGTGCTAATAACCTGACGGACACATTTCAGTCAGCCTACAAACCATTTCATGGAACGGAAACTGCTCTTCTTCGCGTCAACAATGACATTTTATCTGCCATGGATGAGGGGAAAATCACTGCATTAGTTTTGTTAGACTTAAGCGCCGCTTTTGACACGGTCGATCATAAAATCCTTCTCTCCCGCCTTCAATATCATCTTGGAATACATGACACAGCCCTGGATTGGTGTAAGTCCTACCTTTTAAATAGGCCTCAGCATGTTTGTATTGGTAACGCTATCTCCGAGCCTGTTATTTTTGATTATTCTGTACCCCAAGGCTCTGTGCTCGGCCCACAGTGGTTTACTGTTTATACCTTTCCAGTTCGTGATATCATTTTGAAGTATAATTTAAATTACCATGTTTACGCTGATGACACGCAGCTTTACATTACTTTTAAATCTTCTCAAGAACCTGCCGATTCCTGCATTAAAACACTGGAGAAATGTATTCAAGAGATTCGAAGTTGGATGAGACAAAACTTCCTGAAATTGAACGATGAAAAAAAAGAATTTGTTCTATTTGGATCACGTCAGCAATTGTCTAAAGTTTCTCTTCCATTTATTACAATTGGTGACTCACAGATAACCCCTCATTACATGCACGTAATTTGGGTGTTATATTTGACCTCGACAATGACTTTAAAACCACATATCTCCAACATTGTTTGCATATCATCATTTTATATCAGAAATATAAGCCGAATTAGGAAATACTTAAATAAAAGTGCTGCTGAACAAATTATACATGCGTTTGTCACATCACGGCTCGATAACGGGAATGCTCTCCTTTACGGTCTCCCGCAGAATCAAATACCTCGTCTTCAGCACAAACAAAACACGTACAGCAGCTCGTGTTGTGACTTTGTCCAGAAAGTCATGCCATATCACGCCAATCTTGAAAGAACTGCACTGGCTTCCTGTTTCACAGAGAATTGTTTTTAAACTTATGCTAATTGTTCACAAATCTTTTAATAACATTGCTCCAATTTATATTTCTGAACTGCTTAAAGTCTACACTCCATCACGCAATTTGCGCTCCAGCAACATGTCACTCCTAAAGGAACCAACTTCAAAACGGAACTGGGGTGATAGGTCGTTTTCTGTCGCAGCTCCGAGACTCTGGAATCATCTAAACTCAAATCTTGTCATAGTATAACCAGATTCAAGTCGATGCTTAAAACTCATCTTATGTCACAACTCTTCAAAGATGATGTATATTTGTAATTGCATTGTAGGTACATGTATCTCGGTACATAATTTTTTTCCCCTATGCTATCATTGTATATTGTTTGTATTCATGTTTTTTCTTTGTTTCCGCGCCTTGAGCGCCCAGCAGGGTGGATATGTGCGCGCTAAAAATCTTTATTATTATTATTATTATTATGTATAGATATTACTCTGGCCTCCAGAAAACTAGCAGCCAAATGTAACTGGTCCATAATAGAAGACACATGGGGCAGTGATCATCATCCTATCCTGATGGAAATCAACCAGAAATGTTACTTTACTTCTTTTAAACCTATCCCACAATGGTCTATAAAAAAAGCTAAGTGGGACAAATTCCAAACTGCCTGTAACGAATATATTACTGAACCCAATAAATCCAATAGCGAAGATGCTTATAACATGTATATTAATTAATCAACTAACTAATGCTATAGACTCCTCCATACCAAAAACAACTTCCCACAAAACTACCAAATCTAGTACATCATGGTGGAATGATGATTGTAAAAAAGCTATTACCAACAGGAAAAAAGCACTGAAAACCCTGAAAAAACATGGCACCCTGATGATCTTATTACATATAAACGGGCAAGTGCCATAGCACGGAGAGCTATCAAAACAGCCAAAAAAGAAGATTGGAAAAATTTCTGTAGTACTTTGAATCACCAAACTCCTTCAAAAAAAATCTGGGATAAAATTAAACGTATCAATAAAACTTACTCCAGACCTAACATACCCATACTTAAAGAGAAAAACAAAGACTACATTACAGACCAAGAAAAAGCTGATTTACTCGTAGAAAACTATGCTAACATAAGCAGTAATAAAAATTATACTCGTACCTTTTTAGAAAATAAAAAACAAATTGAAGATAACTGTTTTCTCATTAATAATAACGACTGCGTCATCAATGAACCTTTCAAAATTTCAGAAATAGAAGAAGCTATAGACACTGCTAAATGTACCTCTCCTGGAAAAGATGGTATTAGTAATAATATAATTAAGCACATTCCTTTGAAAGCTAAAGAATTTTTATTAATTATCTTTAATATGATTTGGTATACCTCACAATGCCCTAGTAAATGGAAGGAAGCTATTCTTATTCCTATAATCAAGCAGGGCAAATCCCCAAGAACCTCAATCGTACAGACCAATAGCCCTTACATCCACTTTCTGCAAAATTATGGAGCGTATGATTAACAATAGACTCAACTGGTACCTTGAGAAATACAAATTATTGAATAACCCATCAATGTGGTTTCCGCAAGGGTCGTAGTACGAAGGGCCACATTATTCATATGGAATCTTCCGTCAATAAAGGTTTTGCCAATAAGGAAAGTACATTAGCTGTTTTCCTGGATCTAGAAAAGGCTTATGATATGTTGTGGCCTATACAGCTATCATTATCAAATTACAGACGATGAAATTTGTGGCCGAATTACACAGTGGATTCATAATTTTCTCTCCAACAGAAAAATTCAAGTTAAAATTAATAGAACCTTTTCAAACTTATGCAATATTGAAAATGGAATACCTCAAAAGGAGTGTCATCAGTCCCACCTGTTCAATATTGCAGTTAACGACCTTGCTGAAGTCACCTATGGAATAAATATCTCCCAATATGCAGATGATATAGCTATATGGAAATCTAATAGAAATACCAACTTTCTTATGAGAAAATACAACAAAATTTGAATGATATTAATAAATGGTTGTGAAAAATGGGGTTTCAAAATTTCTACGCCTAAGACAATTGCTGTTCTTTTTACCAATAAAGAACTTTACTACTAAACTTAATATTAATAATGTCAACATTAACTTTCATTCATCAGCTAAATTTCTAGGAATAATTGTTGACAAAAAACTTCACATCAGATCAATTATATAGTTAATAGATGTAAAAATAGACTCAACCTTCTCAGATGCATAAGTGGTACCGATTGGGGTGCAGACTGTAGCATGCTCTATCAACTATATAAAACTCTAATCAAACATATTATAGAATACGGATGTGAGGCTTTTAATTCTGCAGCCTCTACTCATAAATAAAAACTGGACTGCATTCAGTATCAAGCATTAAAAATTTGTACTGGAGCACTTTATGGAACGGCTCTTAATAAATTACAAATAGAGACTGGTGATCCACCTCTTCAACTAAGACGTATAATTTCCTTTGTAATTTTTATGGCATCAAATTAAATATGCACTTATCCCACCCAAACAATTACCTTCAACTTGACTGTTGGCAGAAAGAATATTATGCTGAGAAGTGGAATAACGATCTACATCATACTCCTTTTGAAGCAAGATGGCATCAAGAACAAGTAAATACCTTTCCCCTGCACAATCCTTTTCCCTATTGGCATTATAGCAA